>CM068367.1:457225780-457825780 GCA_034769895.1 Magicicada septendecula
GGCAAGCTTAAAGAAAACTTCACACAAAAGGGTTCCTGAAGTATTAATAGATAATATAAAAATATTTCTGTACATTTGTCTAATTGGTTATCAGAAACTGACCAAACTCAGAATGTCATCTGATGTAACTGCGGCATACATAACTCGAGTACTTATTCTTACAGACTAGAAACACTAACATACTCTCTCTCTCTCTCTCTCTCTCTCTCTCTCTCTCTCTCTCTCTCTCTCTCTCTCTCTCTCTCTCTCTCTCTCTCTCTCTCTCTATCACACACACACACACACACACACACACACACACACACACACACACACACACACACACACACACACACACACACACACACACACACACACACACACACACACACACACACACACACACACACACACACACACACACACACACACACACACACACACACACACACACACACACACACACACACACACACATTCTAAAGATTTAAAAATAATATTTAAAAATCGTTTAAAAATTTAATTTGCTTCTAACTGACTCATTTGCTGACTTTTCATGACTTGCGATAACAAGCGAAGGTGAAGAAAAGACACAGCAGGCCTTACAGAGTGAATGCACACTTTATTATTTTACTTTCCTTGAAGAAATGCGTAAGGATGTTCATTATAATTCAGACTACCATATCTTGCGTAAAATCGCTGTGTTTCACAGGAAAACAACACTAGTTACTCCGAATACAACTTGCACAGTTTCTTACTGACTTTCTATTAATTTTTTCCTTATGTCCGACTTCAACGCGTCTAACTGTTGAACGTCTACGTCAATGGCCTGACTCGACAGGTCACCGGCGGTGCTGCTCACTCTTGTCATGCAGGTTTTTGTATAATTCCATTCATTCGTTTGGAAATTTTACGCGTGACGTCTTTAGAAAGTACGCACTTGCTGGACGTAAGTGAAGTGAAGCAGGCAATACCGCTGAAACGCCAGAATTGTGGACCATCCCCAAGAGTGCTTTCGATCCATTCCAACCATCGCGCGCAGGATTTATTGCACTCACGTGTTACGTCTGGTAAATACAAGTTGTAGAAACAATGATGAGGAAAACACAGAACTACACTCGTACAGTTACGTGAGGTTGTTTCCTGACAAAGGCGCGCTATGGATCTGACGTCAACGGGGGAGCACCAAGGACGACTATTAACTTCTCAAAATTTAGAAACCTTCAGAATTAGGTAATCAGTATCACGAGAAATCTAAAACTAATTTCAATGTTATCCTTATTTCCCGATTTTTTTTGCGAATGCTGTAGACGTTAGCGTACAATTCTGTCGTAAATGTTAGTATAGATGTTACACACTGTGAAAGAAAAATTCTTTTTTAATACAAAGAATTAAAAATGTAAAAAAATTAATCTTTAAAAAATTGAAATAACCAATTTTTTATGTGTAATATGAATTGTTTCATTATAATTACAAAGAATGATTATAAAATGACGTTCACACATATCTCTGGCATTTTATAGGCCAATTACATTTTAATTTGTAGGTACGTAATATAGGGTAATTATACCATGGATTGAACTAACTGTATGTAGATTTACTGTAATCTTTTCCTTCGACTTAATCGTTTTAAATTGACATTTTTTACAAACAGAGTTATTACTGTTGCACACCACTATAGAAACATTATTCCGATTAGCGCTTTCAAGCTTCTCAGCTCATCGTCAGATCGTCAGAATGCCGATCTGACGATGAGCTGAAAAGCTTGAAAGCGCTAATCGGAATAATTTTTCTATAGTGGTGTGCAACAGTAATAATTCTGTTTGTGATTATAACCACTAACACGACTTTCTTCATTAAACTTCTGACATTTTTTAATAGTGTTTAATTATTCCATTGTACGACAGAGACTGTTGAGACTTTAAATACTCAAAGTAATTATTTAACGTTATAAAATTAAACTCTTCTCATTGGAGTAGTTTACAATAAAGTTTTATTTAATTGTAACTTAAACAGAATAAAAAAATATTAATATTTAAAGCAAAAGATGTACTAAAATACTAAAAAAATTTTGTATCCTATAATTTCAAAAAATTAAGTATGAATTATGTATTTTGAGCGTTTTATATATGAATTATATTGAAATTAACCTGTATCATGAATTAAATATTACTGTATGGATTGTTGAATTTAAAGAATAACGTGTAGGCCTATTTGTTCTGTACAATGCGAGTGACGGCTTCCTTACGTTTGGTACCGTCTGCGTCCTTATGTTCTCTACTACACGAACAAATATTTATATTTTAAAAAGCACTACAGACTTAATTTTAACTTTATTAAAGATTATGCCATCTTTACTGTAAATGTCAGACTTCATTTCCTTTTTAAAAAGGTAGTCCTATAACAAAAACGATTCTCTTACTATATTATTCGCTTTTACTTCTAAAATAATCTGATTTGGTTTTTCAATGTCAGTTTTTCGTTACAGTCACTAGTTCTCATAATTAACAAAATGACTGCAGTTGTAATTATGGCAAGTTTGGTAACAGCAAAACGCGACAAATTACAATCCGCGTTGTTAATTTATTGCTATCAACAGAAGTTAATTTCTATAAATTATACACAACTCTGTTTCTGAATTAAATAAAAAATTGACCAGGTAGTTCTACATTTTCTTCATTATTAATACCAGCCTTTCTTTAAGCAGTAAAAATCTCAGCGTGAAGAGTTAATGATAAATTTCAACCTTTTTTGGCTCTGATACGATTCTTAAAGCGCTTACCAAACTTATGGAACATAAACCCTCCCACACGGTGGCCAAAGTCTTCGATTATCGGATTGTATTTCCACAGCGATGTCGTTTTTTGAATCCGTACTTTTCTTTTTCAGTAACTATTATGTTCATAACTGGACGTACATAAACAGATCTTTACTCTTTAATGACGTGTTTGTTATAGCAGTTTTGATTTAAGTGTACAATTCCAAGATTTAAGGCTTCTTCCATAGGAAAAATTTGATAGCCAGAATCCTTATTCTGTTTCTTTACTGAGACATCTGGGCAAAATTCTATTGTATTAAACAAGCCTAATTTCTTCTAACAGATTTGTGTTCATCACGAAGTAGTAACTTTGTGAACCACAAAACTACAAACCACATAATTATGTGGTATGGTAGTAATTACTATAGTTCATAGACACTAAACTTTCATTATACAACCAAATCAAATGCAATGAAAACCTAATGTAACTGAAGGCTTCATAAAAATAAAAAGAAAACAGTATAATTAGAAAAACATTCATTTTATGCAGTACCGTTCATAAACTGCGAACGCTGAAGTTTATGCAGAGTTACTGATTAAAAACAGTAAATTTAGCAGTAAATCTCAAATTTGGCATACAAGGTGCGCGCGGCGGTCTGTTTTGGTCGCTCTAAGCCAGATGTGAAAATAAAAGAGGGTCGCTGATTTATAATTTGTTATAAATTATTGACATTTGTTATAAACTAATGAAACTGAAATTAGTATAGGCTATGTGTTGAGGTTAAATTCAAGAATTAGCAATTAGTTAATATGGAATTATTCGAAGTTATACGTTAAAACGCACACTTTTGTTACAATACCTTTAGTATATTGTTAGTTTGAATCGTACAGTAGAAAGCATTATAAAAATATGCAATACAAAACCTCACACAGTACAATACTTCTATTATTACTATATTACAAAACTTAAATACTAAAATAGGCTTACGCTATTACAGATAGCTTTACTCCTTTTAATATATATATATATTTCAATCACTTTCTGCTACAGTCCGTTTCTTGATGTATATAATACTATAATATTTATGACTAAATTTACCTCAAGATATATTTTTTTTCCTTTAGGAACATGTTTCGGGAGATGGGAGAACAAGATCTCCCGAAACATGTTCCTAAAGGAAAAAAAATATATCTTGAGGTAAATTTAGTCATAAATATTATAGTAATATATATATATATATATATATATATATATTTCAATCACTTTCTGCTACAGTCCGTTGCAAAGAAATAATATAACCATACAAGGTAAATAAGCCTACAGTGAAAAAACGAAAAGTGAGGTTATAAAACAAAGCAAAAACAATAGTGTATAGTGAAGAAAAAAATAGTGAAGTGAATAGCAAATAAGTGAAATCAACTACCAAATAACAGATAACAAATCATCTCTCACATAAATATACACAAACATGTACACAAACAACATAACCACATTTCCATATAACCACATTACCAAATTGTTAAACAAATTTCAAACACGAAAAAAACAACTAATGAACACAAACATAAACATATACTTCAATAGACAATGCCAAAAACATAAATTAACACCTAAATACATCAACATAAACACAAACAACAAAAATATGACTGCACAAAAAACTATAAAACAAGCACAAAGGCTATGGATACAAAACGAAATTAATCAATTATACAGTAAGAAAAATAGCATAACACTAGACATATACAAACTACACTTAGAGCTAACAAATTTATTACATCCAATCACTTGGAACAATAAATACAATAACATAGAAAATAAAATAAGATTTGAGAAAAACAAAAAGACTTATACAATCAACAAAAAACTTAACACATTAAAACAACAAAACAAAAATCAAGAACAAAAAAACAAAAATAAACACACATTTTACCCTCGAACCATTAACCTCAGCAATACAGAATTTAACAAAAAAGAAACAGAATATTTAAACAATATGTCAAAAACTAACATAACCCAAAATGCAAACAAAAATCTAGAAAATTTAATAGTAGAAACAGAATTTGCCATTAACCTAATAAAAGACAATATACAAGAAGAAAAAAGAACAGAAGCAACACATATAATTAAAAAAATAATCACTAGCGAAATGAAAAACAAAGATAAACAAACGAAAAACAATAAAACAATAAAAGAAATTAAAAATAAAGTAAAGAACAATAATTTAATAATAACTAAAGCAGACAAAAGTCAAGCAACAGTAATCATTGATAAAACAGACTACATAAAAAAAACCGAAGACTTCATCAACAATAATAAATGCGTACAACTAGATAAAAACCCAACAGAAAACTATCTTAAACAAACAATAAAACTAATAAAAACAAATAAAAACATTTTCAACAATAAAAACATAGACATATATATAAACAATAATCCAGAACCACCTAAAATGAACAGCCTAATAAAAATACACAAATTAAACAACCCAATACGTCCATTAATCAATTTCAGAAAAGCTCCTACATACAAAATAGCAAGAATAATAGCACAAAAACTAAAAAATAACCATCTAACAAATAACCATCATAACATAAAAAATACATACGAATTAATAGACAAACTAAAAATAATAAATATAAATGAAAATACATTTTTCACATCATATGACATAACAAACATGTACACTAATATACCAGTAGAAGAAACAATTGACATAATAATAAACAAACTTATAGAACAAAATGAAAACAAACAATATATAACCGAAATAAAAAATAGTCTCCAACTAATACTAAAACAAAATTACTTTGAATTTAATAGCAAAATTTATCAACAGAAAGAAGGTTTAGCAATGGGATCACCATTATCAAGCATAATAGCAGAAATATTCCTACAACATATAGACACCAAAATACAAAATATCATAAAAACACATGACCCAGATGGCATATGGATAAGATATGTAGATGATGGACTATATGTATCAAATAACAAAAACACAAATGCAGAGAACATACTGAAACAAATCAATAACATACATCCCAAAATACAATTCACAGAAGAAAAAGAAAAACATAACAAAATCAACTATTTAGACATAACCATCACAAGATACAACAAACACATACAATATGCAATATATAGAAAACCAACTTCCACTAACATCATTATACCTAACCATTCTGACCACCCACCATAACATAAAATGGCAGCATTTTATTCGTTATTTAACAGAATGTACAAAATACCCCTAAACAAACAAGAAACTGACAAAGAAAGAAATATAATATACCAAATTGGTTATGCAAATGGATACAATAAAAATACTATGATCAAAATAGAAAATAAAATCAAATACAAAATAAAAACTGAACAATTAAGAATTAATCAAAATGAACAACACATAAATAATAACAACAACAAAAAATGGGCCACATTCACATATATAAATAATAAAATGTCAAAACTAACAAAACTATTTAAAAACACAGATATAAAAATAGCATACAAAACTAATAAAAATAAATTACAAAATCTAAATAGCTCACACAACAAAGATAATACAACAACCAACGGTATATACAAAATTGAATGCCAAGATTGCAATAAAAGTTATATAGGACAAACAAAAAAACAGCTGAAAAAACGTTATTTTGAACACCTAAATGCATACAAAAAACCAAACATATATAAATCCAATTTAGCCACACATGCAATAAACACAGGACATGAATTCCCAGACATAACCAATGTAACACTAATAAAACATATACCACACAAAGGCACCATAATGAACATTTGTTAAAATTTACAGATTTACAAACATAAAACACAAAACAAATTAATACCAGAACAAATACAAATCAATACAAAACATGACACAATATTCAAAGCACTCAACATCGAAAATACACAAAATACAAAAACAGATACCACAACCACACACAATAATGCAACATTGAAGGACCAAAGACCAACAAACCACCATAATAACATCCAGAAGCCAACACACAAATACTGCACCAGAAGCAAGATGGCGAAGGCTGAAGATGGGAGAACAGGATCTCCCGAAACATGTCCCTAAAGGAAAAAATACATCTTGAGGTAAAATAGTTATAAGTATTATAGTATATATATATATATATATATATATATATATATATATATATTGTAACGCAACAGAAATGCGGTCCTCAACGTTACATAAATAGAAATATTAGAAATATAATAGATAAATAAATATTTAAACCCCATACTAATACAAAGATCAAATAAATACCTTTATCATTGTGTAAAAATGAATAAGGATGCAAGGTAGTAATAGCAATAAAAATTAAACCTGTAATATAGACAATAGTAAGAAATCAATGTTCAGTGAAAAGTAAATAAATCAAAAATACTGATAAGCATGATAAGAAAGAAACCAATATCGAAAATGTTAAAGTAAATGACAGTGAAAATAGATAAAAATGAGTCAATAATATACATTACTAGTTAATCGAAAGTAATGATTCTGAATTGAATAATGTTATGTTGTTACCATGAATGTTATGTTAAAGTTTGTGTTAGTTTATGAAACTTACTTGTTGATGTAATAGCAAGTAATGAAGCAATATGTATTATTCGTTTACTGTTGTAGAAAGGTGGAGGAAAGCAGTTAATTAGTATTAATTGATCTCAATTTTTCTTATATGTTATCCATAGATCAAGATAAAGTTGTTGTTAGTTATAAAAAGAATAATTATTTGTGTACATGTACATAGTTAAGGTTTGATTATGTTTGTAAACTTATGTAAAAGGGCTATAGTTGTTAACCAGTTATAATCAAAGGTAGGTCCATATATAATAAAAGGCCTAACAGCCAATAACACTATATAACAACTCAGAATATAAAGGTTAGGTAAAGAAGTCAATAATAATTAATGAGTATAGTTCAAGGAGTTAGAAAAAACCTATGATAATTAATAATAAATAATAAATCAACTCAATATAAACAAATTATGATAATGCCATAGTGCAATGATATCGATTGATAACGTTTGATATCGAAAAAATAATAATTATGAAAAGAAACAGACTAAGATTGAAAAACCAGCAGAATATATATAGAAATTAGTAAACAAGCTATAAATAAAGTTATATTCCGATATAATGGAAGTTTAATAAGGAATGAAAGAATAATATATGAAATTATCACTATATAACAAAACATTGAAAAAGAATAAAAATAAATTTGTTGCTAGGGACAACAAAAATTAACATAATTTGTTGATTTGTATTATTGCAATTATGATCTGAACGTGATGAGATTAAAACCCAGAGAAATGGTTAATAAAACTAACATATTATAAATTATTTAAATATAATAACAAGTCATTATATATGAATAATTAATTGTCTTAATTAGACCAGCAACATTTAACCAACTTGTATAATGGTATCATCTCACGATAATAAGTAATTGAATTCCACAAGGAATGACTTGGATCGTCCAATATCAGATCAAGAAATAATGACAATTTAATGAAATACTAATAACATATAAAGAACTAACTGAGTAAAGAGTTAATACTACAAACTAAACGGAAAATAATAACCATTCAACCACATTGGACATCGCAATTTACTTCATACGATAGCAAGAAACGGATTTGGATCCAGAGTTTACCGAAGAACACAATCACAAGTTTGGCCATCAATAAACCAAGGGAGCAGTATTTCTGATTTAACCAGGACCAAGAATTCCACTTTATTATCACTTGAAGACAAGAATAAAGAAAATCATCTCCTTTCTGATTGACACGAGGCATCAACTCACGAGGTTAAAAACAACCGCCTTCCAGAGTCGCTTCGTAATCCGTATGGTAATTTTCAAATGTATAATTAATATCAAACACAACAACACATTAACTTTGTAATATCTTGCATTCTTATCTATGTATTTTTAATCTTCCCCGCAGTTAAAAGAACCTTCACACCCTGAAATAAATTAATTATAAAAAAAAAATTATATAACTGAATTTAAAATAAAATATTGGACCGAACAATAATCGATTAACGCAACGTATAGCCTTTCTTATATATCAAGTAAAACCAATCTTATTGAATGTTAACAAGTTGAATTAATAAAGAAACCTTGTATAATTTCAGGATCTTATTATTTGGGTATTATTTAATGAATTGGGAATCAGAATTAGACAGACTAAGTGTATAATAACTAGGCACCGTACACGGTGGGTTAACCTATAAATTTCGTTCGTTTCGGAACTGCAGCGCTTGTTGCGGAATTCTCTGACACCAAAGAGAAGAGAGTTAAACACGAAATTTCAATAATTCTCTGCAAGGCAGACTAGGGTTGAGCGGAATTTTAGAATAACACACTACATATTTAAGTTACATTCACACTAACACTTGTATATTAAATAGAGAGATAAGATAATCATAACTAACGATATTACTATATCCAGCAACCGCAGATATATAAGAAATTGAAAAATATTAAAATAATCAAAGAGAGGTAGGCCTACATACGAGAGAAATATTACAAATTGATACAATCAATAGTGTGGCTTAAACCGTACACACAGGTCTAGTAACACATTGGCTTCCATCGCGGGGCTCGTACGAAATACACGTACTTGATTAGTAACAATATATATATATATTATATATATATGATGCTTTTTTTTATAAATTCTAACCTAGTTATTTTTTAGTTTCTAACTCAGATTTAATATTACTTAAAAATTTTTGTCTCTTAACAAACTTCATTGTTCCCATCTTCATTGTGTGAAGTAAAAGGGGTGACTGAACAAATGAACAAGATAAAAAAAAAAACACACTAATACACAACACCTCCAATCACCCAATACAACACAAACTAGCTGCTTTTAGAACCATGATACATAGACTTAACAACATCCCCTTAGATGAAATAGACTACAAAGACGAACTAAACACGATAAAATATCTAGCAGAATCTAACGGTTATGACAGAACAATAGTCAGTAAACTCCTACACAAAACACAAAACAAACAACAGACAAAGACAGAAAACAACAAATTCATAACACTAACATACATCAACAAACAAACAGAAAAAATTGCCCACAAATTCAAAAAAGCAGGATACAGAATCGCTTACAAAACTACTAACAAAACAGAACACACACTATCAAAACGCATGCCCAAAGCACAAAACAAATTCGATCTACCCGGTGTATATAAACTAAATTGTTCAAATTGCAGTAAATTCTACATAGGCCAGACAGGACGTAGCTTCAAACAGAGATACATTGAACACACTAAAGCACTCCACACCACTACAGAATCTACCTTCGCAAACCACCTCATTGAAGCAAACCACACATATAAAAACATCGACAATAACATGAACATACTACACGTACACACAAAAGGCCGAAAACTAGACACTCTAGAACAATTAGAAATATACAAACACACAAAAACAAATAAAAACGACATCCTAAACGAACAGACACAATTCAAATCGCACGCATTATTCGAACACATCTCACCACACACACACAGCTTCAATCTTTCGAAACACTTTCTCGTCGCCAACAACAAGACGAGCAGCGCTACTAACGACAGCCTCTGATGAAGCCTTCTATAGGTGAAAGCCGGTTTAGGCTGTAAGGTAAAACTTTACGTTTTTACTTATAAAAAACTTTGTGTTCCGAGTCGTCAATATTATAGTGATATTTAGTTAAGTAACGGACACGTCATGGACAACGAAATCCAAGAATTTAACTCAGCAAGACGAGCCAACGTCCAAGCGTACAAGTTCACAACTTTGAAGGTTAGAAAGATTGTAGCTCACATAAATTTCAACAAAACATGCATAAACAATTCACTAACCCCTAAATATGCCCAAATCAAAATTAAACATAACAACCAGGCCGCCCGAATAACACAAAACATCGCACAAAGAACATACATAAAAGAATCAATTAAACAACTATATAAGAAAAAAGACGCTCTTAACCGCAAAGCATTAACACTACACCTACATATCGCCAACACATACGGACACAATTACATGACTGAACTAATACATCACACAAATGAATGGACAAAAAAACAAATACATATCATACAGACAAAACACGACAGAAAAATAAAAAACCTGACACCAATCAAAACAGATATAATTCCCTCGCACAAATTCTACCCACGTACAGTAAACCTCACGAACGTCACACTCACAAAAAACGAACAAACACTCCTTGATAAAGGCCTAAAACATAACATACATTACAAACATAACAACCAAACACTAACAAAGCTCATAATTGACACAGAAACAAATATACAAAACACAGCACCAGAACATCAAGACACATTAAGACATAATATAAACAACACAATAGGAGTACATAAGACACCAGACAACAACAACCACAACTCAGAAATACACACAGCCATCAAACTGAGGGAAAAGGCACACAAACACAACATCACATTTGTAAAAGCTGACAAAGGCAACACGACTGTAATTATCCCCACAGACAACCTACACAAAAAAGTACAAGACTTCATAGAACAGAACAACATCACAGAACTAAAACACGACCCCACCGACAGATACCAAAACTCAGTAAAACAAATAGTCAACAAAGCCAAACACATTATGACACATAAACAAAAGCCCTACATGAAACAAATCCGACCATCAGCACCTACACTCCAAGCGCTTCCCAAAATCCATAAAGAAGACATTCCGATCCGCCCCATTATCAACTACCGTAATGCCCCTGCACACAAACTGGCAAAATATCTAGACAAAATTATTAGACAACACACACAAATAGACAACAACATTGCAGTAAAAAACAACACTGACCTAGTAACAAAAATAAAAGACATACACATCCCCCATAACGCCACATTAGCCTCCTTTGACATTAAAAACCTGTACACAAACATCCCCATCTCTGAAACAATCACCATCCTACAAAACAAACTCAAACAGAACAACACACCAGACGAACTTATCAATGAAATAACAGAAACTCTGAACATTATCACAAAACAAAACTACTTTACTTATAACAATAAATACTACACACAGAACGACGGCCTACCCATGGGCTCCCCCATATCCAGCATTCTAGCAGAAGTCTTCCTCCAACACTTAGAAAAAACAAAAATACTCACAAACAATGACAGACACTCACATAAAATACTATATTGGCATAGATACGTTGATGACATTCTAATACTATACAGGGGAAACAAAAGACAATGTGAACAGTTACTAACGCACATAAACAAAATACATAAAAACATAACCTTCACTGCCGAATACGAACACAACAATACCATAAACTTCTTAGACCTCTCCATCACAAAACTAGAACACAGGCACAAATTCAGTATATACAGAAAACCAACTACAACTGACACACTAATACACAACACCTCCAATCACCCAATACAACACAAACTAGCTGCTTTTAGAACCATGATACATAGACTTAACAACATCCCCTTAGATGAAATAGACTACAAAGACGAACTAAACACGATAAAATATCTAGCAGAATCTAACGGTTATGACAGAACAATAGTCAGTAAACTCCTACACAAAACACAAAACAAACAACAGACAAAGACAGAAAACAACAAATTCATAACACTAACATACATCAACAAACAAACAGAAAAAATTGCCCACAAATTCAAAAAAGCAGGATACAGAATCGCTTACAAAACTACTAACAAAACAGAACACACACTATCAAAACGCATGCCCAAAGCACAAAACAAATTCGATCTACCCGGTGTATATAAACTAAATTGTTCAAATTGCAGTAAATTCTACATAGGCCAGACAGGACGTAGCTTCAAACAGAGATACATTGAACACACTAAAGCACTCCACACCACTACAGAATCTACCTTCGCAAACCACCTCATTGAAGCAAACCACACATATAAAAACATCGACAATAACATGAACATACTACACGTACACACAAAAGGCCGAAAACTAGACACTCTAGAACAATTAGAAATATACAAACACACAAAAACAAATAAAAACGACATCCTAAACGAACAGACACAATTCAAATCGCACGCATTATTCGAACACATCTCACCACACACACACAGCTTCAATCTTTCGAAACACTTTCTCGTCGCCAACAACAAGACGAGCAGCGCTACTAACGACAGCCTCTGATGAAGCCTTCTATAGGTGAAAGCCGGTTTAGGCTGTAAGGTAAAACTTTACGTTTTTACTTATAAAAAACTTTGTGTTCCGAGTCGTCAATATTATAGTGATATTTAGTTAAAAAAAAAACATTAATTTGAAACACGGATTTAAGTCCATTAACTTCGTCAATTAGTATCTAACATGTTATGCACGTTTTTCTTGTTTACAAAACTCAAAGAATCGTGAAGCCTGTAACATAGCTAAAGGTAGGTACATCGCTGGGAAACGTTTAATGAATTTTCAAATGTAAGTTTATAGAAATAATAGTGATTATTTTGTGTTACCTACTGTGTATATACACAAGTATATATTTATTACTTATTGTGTGAATGCACACAATTAAGAAACTAGCCTAAGAGTAAATTTAAGTAAATTTGACTACCTGAGAGTTTAGTTTTTAACTAAATTTATAAACGTACGAGAACAGACTTAACCCGTTTACGACAGAATGCGACTAGCAATTTGAAGCGGAATGTATACACGGAAACAAAATCTAATCACTTGTTATTAGTAACCTATAAACCAGTGGTTTCTAACTTAAAAGCGCCAGAGGGCCGCTCTTAAACTCAGGATATCACCGGCGGGCCGCATCATACGGGGGGAACAATTTTCATCGAGTAACGTAAAAAAAGACAGTATTTAATTGTAAATAATTAAAAATTTTTAATTTACACTTTAAAAATATATTTATGTACGTTTATACATTTTTTATGTTATTATTAATAATAACAAAACTTTTTACAAGAACATATTTTTATTTTATATATATTGAACTTTATATATATTGAAAACTTTCTCAAGTGAAACTTACTTGTCTGTTTTGTATGTAGAACGCGTTTTTATTATTTTGTGAATATTTTATTATTTAATATTTTTATTATTTTGTGAATTACAACGTTTCAATAGTATTCAACTATTGAATATTATAATTGATATTATTATTCAACTATAATAATAATAATAATAATAATAATAATAATAATTATTATTATTCAACTATTATTATTACATTTAATATTAATATATTAATACGTAATATATATATTAATATACATAATACATATTAATATTTTATATTTAATATTTTTATTATTATATTATTATTATTATAATACAAAAAAATCTGGGCATATATGAATTTATATATTTATACATTTAATATCTTGGAATAAATACACTGTAAGTAGGTTTATTTTCACCTGACGCACGCTTCACAAAAATTATTCTGTGTCTTCAGAGGTTTGTTTGAATTGTAATTGAATGTTTCGCATATAGTTAACGGATGATGCGTGTGTCAGGTGAAAATAAATTAAAATAAACCTACTTGAAGTGTATTTATTCGAAGATATTACATAGGAGACCTGCAAAAAACTCAATGAGTTACTTTCAAAGGAATAATTTATACATTTATATATATTTAACATATACACATCTTTAGTGGTACAATCTTTATTATATCAGTACAATAATGAAAATATTAAAAAAATATATTAAACATTGTGTATTTACAGAAAACCTTCACTGTGAAAACTGAGGTCGATCTGCTGCAGCCACTAAAGCAGGAACGTCCACATCGAGATGAAAACACTTGAACGTAACCTGGATAACAGACTACGGCAACTGACTACGAATCAAGGGAGAAACATAGGACAAGCACGTCTATTTTGTCTAGCCGAAGAATGCAAGGGTCTTGTAATATGATGAAAACAAACATGACTACAGTAAATACACATTCTGTTAAACAAATAAACTGAAATCTACTGCACGCTTATTAGTAAAAATGTGAAATAATTTTTATAGGATTCTCCTGCAAGACAATTCTCAGTTAAAATAATAGTTTATTATCCATTTTCTTTGTAAAGTAAGTAGAGTAAACTTTGAATCGGTTTTCCAAGATGAGATCGTGGGCCGCATGAAGAGGTAACAGTTACGTGGTCGCGGGCTGGCAGATGGAAATCACTGGCCGACAGCATTGTTTTTGTTAAACTAACACATCAATATTCGTTTATGGACGCGTACTGAATGCGAATTGAGTCGTGGCAGAAATTAATTATCTGTTGAGCTGCTTATTGGAAAGTGCGAACCGACTTCTCAATTACAACTCGATCGTTTGTCATTTTTCTGTCTGTCTATATATCTAACTGTCTATCTATCTAACTATCTATCTATCTGTTTGACGTACGTCTCAGATAAATTTTGAACGCGTCAACCGATTATCGCAAAACTTGGTGGCGTGCGTGTACCCTACAAACGCCTACTATTTTTGAGATCCATTTCTCATGAAGTGGGTGGGCAGAAGACAAAATTTGAGGGGTATACATTTGTTTAAATCGTAAAAATTTATGTGGGTTATCAAATTACAGAGAAGTTTAACCCAAAATCTGAATATAGCAGTGGTTCCCAAACTTTTCAGTCCGCGGACCTCCTCAAATAATTTAAAAATTCACGGACCCTGTCTGAGTTCTGGAATGAAACAAATAGTATAAATATGATAGAAACTCTTATATTTTAATTAAAACGTATTAAAATAAAAATTCTCTTAACTTGCAAAATTATAATATTAATGATATCAAACATAGTTTAATGTGAACAATGAAGCTTCATTTGAACAATTAGCTTTGCAATATTGGGTTTAATGTCTGATAATTTCAATAATAAGTCACTCTCGACATCACGTTTATTTCTTATCTTTGTCTCAAGTACGTGAGCAGGGAGAATGCGGTTTCACACAAGTAAGTAGAGGGAAACACAGTTAAACGCTTAAAAGCTTGTTTTGGGAGTTCAGGATAGTCAGTCATTACAAACCAGAAGTCAGATAGGTGTAATTGCGAAAACTGTAATTTTAAGAAACTGTCAGTTGAAAGTTCTGCCAATGAATCTTCTTTTTGTAGTGTAAGAGAGAGGTGTAGTCAGTTCTGTTGACAAACAAATCTGCTACACAACATGATTTAAAGACATTATTAAAGCCATTAGTTTGAAATTACTTTTACAATTACAATTAGTTTAAACCCCCCCAAAATACTGGAATCTTCTACTAATTGTTTTAAGATTACGGTATATTTTCTTAAAAATGCCTGCGGCCCCCTGAAACATTGTCGCGGACCCCAGTTTGGGAACCACTGGAATGTAGTGTTCGCTTTCGGAATTTCAAAATTTTGTGGCACCAGGGGCGAGGAAATGTACCAGCAATTTGTAAAAAATAGTAAATCCATACTGGGTCCCTAATTAAAGGGTATTTTAACCAAAATTAGAATTAAATGTTTTCTCTGAAAATTATTTAAATTTAGGGGCACCAAGGGCCGAAAATAAAGTCCAAATTTTGAAAAAATTGTATAAATCTACGTGGGGAATCAACTTATCAATTTTACTCAAAATACAAAATCGGCATCTTTAATAATTTGGCAAAATTAATATGCGTAATTTTGGACCCCTTGCAAATTTTGGACCGTCTTCAAAACGTTTATACGCTCTGTTTTACATAACATTTTACGCACTGTTATCAGTTATGTATTTTTGTGAAAACTGTTGGCTATAGGCCTATTTCCATAAATATGAAAGTATATATAAACTTAAAAGATAGGACTAAATTATTTGTCACTTAGACATTATGTTTATAAATTTAACTAAAAACCAATACAGTAGATTGGAATTATAAGTGTTTATTGTAGAGTAGTCAGGGTTTTCGTTATTTTTTGATAATTAAAAATTATCTAATATTGAAACTCATCTAATAATAAATCTATTTCTTTTAGAATAATAAGCAATTTCTGCAGCTCCAGGAGTTTACTAGTTTATGATTAATTGTCCTGCAAAAGAGTGTTAAAATATTACCATCGTTACTAAATAATAACAAGATGTAAGTTAGTTTGAACGGTTCTCATTGTATTTAGGTAATGTGACCTTAAATTCACGTGTTACAAGCGTCATATACATGTGCTGAACGACACGCAGTCGGATGTTACTTTCTCTCGTTACACTGACAAGGTTAGCCCGTTTGATTACTCCAAGTCTGCGTAGATAACGGCAGGACTGGGGCTGTGACTACAGTACGTCACTTTTGTTGCGATCAAAATTTTTACGGAATAACGAACTTTTACATAATGCAGGGTTCTATTACATGTAATAAACAACAGGAATCGAACACGCGTAATCTACCTGGCCGCAGCGTATGCAGAACGTAAATTACTGCTGTAGGCTACTGCATATAGCCTACGGTGGGTTATGAGTTTGGTCTGAGGTATTTTGCGACGGAATACCGAAAATAACTATAAGGCTTCAATTCAAATTCTATACATTAATTGCAGAATAACAAAAAAAAAGTTAAACTTTTTATAATTAGACAATTTTACTAAACGGGGCACACGGAGTGGGTTGTGTAGATTGCCTTGGACTTTAGCATCAGCGGGGAGGGGCTTGGCCTTCGCTGTTGGCCACCGTATTGCGCCTACGTGATCGTACGCTGCACACAACTCATTTCACGCAACACCGTCGCCGCGACATGTCCGCTAAGTGTTCTCTACAGTAGTGATAGTAGTCTATACGGCGTTCTGTATTACCTCGACGTAAAGATTACAGCATTCTGACACATAGACTACAACTACACCTACGTTACCACCAACTATGTAGGCTACACAATTGATTTTTTAACAACTAAAATAAAAACATAAATAATAATTAAAACTGGTTGGAGCAATCGCGTTAACGTAATGGAAAACTACGTAAAGCATTATTATTATTGACTTATTCTTATTTTTATCATTATTATTATTATTTATTATATACTTAATTGGTGATGCTATTCAGATAATTTAATATTTAAAATAACTGTAAGAAACGAAATACAAGTAAATCTAGTCGATCTCTGTTGACATATTTAGACCGTAAACTACATTAGATCGGCGTGTCCGTGTCGACTGATTCGCGTCTCCGCGTTACGTTTGCAAACTGCGAATCGGTTTTACTAAGATGTTATGAGAAACCTTCAGCTATCACGTACATTGTTTACCGACTCGCTGTTGTGAAGACCCTTTACAACGAATTCGCAAAAGAGTCGGAATAAACCGTTGTACCTGTCCTATTTCCAAAGTTACATAAGCGTTATCGTTGTAATATTCATGTCGTAATTTGATAAGAAACCTTTCAGCTGATTGAGCTACATACGCGTATTTATGGGTACTTTTCACTCAGAGAAATATCGGAAATTTGAATTCTGCGTGTCTATTAGATACTATGAATTTTTGCTTAGTAAACCAGTTTTTGAATGTCCAAGCAGACTTTTATCAGTTACACAGTTTATGTGGTAAAACGTTTACCAGGAATAGCTATAATTCACTCTTATTTCCTCCCTTAGTCGCGACGCAATTGATACTTGACCTATCCGTCTAAGTACGTCGGACGTACCGAGAGTGTAAGTACCCGTGGTGGGATGTTGGTGGTTTGTGGTAAACTGTGCGAATTTATGAGAAGCATTAGAGTAGCCTATAATTTAAACCCAAACGAAACATGATATTCAATTATGACGCTCTCCTCCTTAACCCTCTCATATTTCAAGTGCAGGAACTGGCAAAGGCAGCGGAGAATGTCACCAATACAACCATAAAATTTATTAGTGTACAGGAGGAAACCATTAAATGAGCGCGAAATTTGCATTGAACCTAAATCAAAGTTCACAGTTTTTCATTTCCAACTTTCCAAGTCAGAACTTGAGTTTACTATTATTTAATTGAAATTGAATTTCAGTTTTTTCCTATCAAAAATTATGGAATTACCTTGACATAACAGGGCAAAAATGTGTAAACATAAAAGAATAAACGCGTAAGAAGTACTGAACTGTGTATTATTTTTTCAAAACTTAATATCAGTGTCAGTTTATCGTATTGGAGTAATAGAAAGATTAACTTTAAAATTTGATGGTAATATTATTTTATCTATGATCGTATATTTTGATATGAACACATTCTCATTGACATTGTGAGTTTTAAAATAATTCTTTTTAATATTTTGAAAGGAACTCACTACAAAATAATTCTGTTCTTTCTTCCATTAGATTGGTTTTCGAATTAAAATGCGTACATACAGTGCAAATATGTACTTCGTATAACAAGAAAATATCACCAGTTATGTGTAGCACACACTATGTTATCGACTAATTGGTGTGACGCTACTTGTCGTTATTGAGAGCTACGCAGAATGATGAAGTTCTTGAAAACACAATTCTTAAGAAATGGCAACAAGAAACACATACTCATACAACCACTAAAATATTGTGCCATGAGTAGGCCTATATTACACTAGACTAATTGACGTTATTTGATTTTTGAAGGCTGCAGATGACAGCATTTGATTTTAAGTTATTGAATCTTCATGTTATAATTATGAATGAAACACTTTATTGAATGATTTTACTTATTAAATTCTCTCGACATTTTTACTGTGTTGAATCATTTTTTTACGAAACAGTACCAGCTATAAAGTACAATCCTTCTTACATTTGTTGTCACTTGTGTTATGTAAAACGATGTAACTTTTTACTACATAGATGACGTATGTGTTACTTAACTGTAGAAAAGTATAGCAAAATTACCTTCAACATATCAACTTAAAGTTCCAATTTAAATTCATGAGTGTATTTTTAGTGACTATGAAATTGTTTCACAATTATGCTTACACGATATTTCTGAATTATCTTCCAAATACTTGTACTTTATGAATTATGAAAAGTAAATTTACTTGCAATTTTTAATTTAATTTTTTCTTGGGATTTAATATATGTCGGTAAAATCTTGACTAATGGATGAACATAAATACAATTTTATTACATTACATAAAAGCGTAGGTACTTGATGACAAACAAAATATTTCTTTTTTTTTTCTTTTTACGCTATAAAATTAAGAGAATAAATTAATTGTTTATTTCGGTAAAACTAAAGATCAAATATAATACACGTTCACGTATATCTATGTATATAGCGTAAACAAAACATATACGCGCGCGCGAGTAAGGTAGAGTTTCACTTGTATGCGGCGTATTTCGTACACCTTTTAAAATACGAGTCAGTTGCGTGCTTCAATTCTATTTACCTTCAAAACACTCACATCATAGTTCAAGGTATCGTATCAAGAGCATATTAAATAAATGTTTGAATACAAATAATTTATATTTATGAATGATACAAATGTTTGAATCAAATTTGTAAAATAAAACATTTACTGAAATGACTTGTTAGTTACATAATATAGCCTGTCTTTATATTTATACTTATTTATATTTATGAAATAAATAAATTGAATTTAAAAATGTTTTGCCTAAATGGTAAAACTAATTTAATTAATTCGTAGCTAAACCAACTTGAAACGATTTTATTTAATCAAAGCCGAGATAAACGATGCGGTAACTCTTACCTTAACTAAAGTGATGTATCGTAAAGAAGATTCTGTGGTGTTGTTAAGGTATGTTGGTAAGAAAAGGTAAAAATAATCATATAACTGAAATTAAGCTTATTCTTACGAGAAATTATGCGTTGAACTCTGGTGAGGCTAAATTATTCCGCTACGCAAGACTGTAATTACTCTTAAATTTATTAAACCAGCTTTGTACACTAGGTTTTTATGTCACACTTATATTTTAACAGCAGTACACTCCCTAGTAAGTGTCTCCTTAATTATGACTCAAATGATTAACGGATACAGAAAAAAGAGCCTGGGATTTTTAGCTTGCTACTATCCACTACTTTGCCTTACCTTGTATTTATTACTATTTTTTGCATTCCAATTTGTAACTTGGGAATTCAAGTTAAAATTTTGTAATTAATTAATAAGTTAATAATAATAAATTAATTTAATAGTAGGTCAATAATTATTAATAAGTGAATAATACAACAATGCAATACAATATAAATACTACAATAATAACATTTACCTTGACTACGGAAAATGGTAAGCCTTGAACGATGGCGACAACAAAAATTCATGAGTGAAAAAAGCAAGTTCAAATAAACACAGAACATCATTATTCTATAAACTATCCTACAATCGAGTTGCAAGAAAACAAAATAACCCACACAACAGACAAGAGATTATGAAAATTATAAGATAATATATAACAAATTAACAATTTAGAAAGCCATTTGACGGATTATACATTGTAAACGTAACTTACAGGCTTCCTATTCAATAATATTAAATTGTAAAACAAAATCTGCCAGTAATGTAGACAGATTGAGTGTTAATGTGCATGGAATACTGTAATTTTATCTTATTAATATAATAATAATTATATATATATATAAAGTGATAGCCTTCACATCTCCCCCTACAGCCATCCCAACTTAAAAACAAACAACAAGTAACATGAATTTATACACAACACATATTTTTGAAATGAATAGGAAGTCAGTTTTCACTCCACTAGTTTCACTAGTCAAAGTCTCATTCCACTATCTTCAATAAATTGTTCTTAAACGTATGAATATTCTGTTTGAAACAGTCAACGTCTTCACTGTCACACACTGTGTTCGTCATTTTGAAGTACTCGCCAATGGACCCAGCACACACTGCTGGAAGTATCTGAACAAGACATGGCTTCTGTGTCTTGCGTAAGGAACTCTGTAACCGATCCGCGAGACGTCTATCTCAGTAAAGCTGTGAATATTTTATACATAAAATACGACATATTGTAGTGCTCTTCCACTTTTAAAGGTCATAATGCCCCAATGTCCACACTTGTTCTCATGTGAAGAAAAACGCTGTCTGATGACACGATATTGTAGATAAGAAAAAACTTGTTTGGACTGCCTTAATCTTCTGATCGGTGTCGTCCCTTATAAGATTATAAGATCTTATAAGGGATCCCCCCAAATCACTGAACAGGACTCCATAATCGGTCGAACTATGATTTGATATAGCCGCAGGATGGTATTACCTGACTGGAAATGACGGCTTACCCACAGAAACAATCCTAACTTCTTGCTTGCTGTAGAAGTTATAATATCTACATGGCGGGTGAAAATAATTTGGTGTCAAAGTTTACACCAAAATCACAAACCGAATTTGCGCTGCGTATACTCTGACCACCAATGTGGTAGTTATATTTCACTAACATTGTCTTTCGGGAAAAGTCATGACCACTGTATAATAATAATAATAATAATAATAATAATAATAAAACAACAACGCCCCCCAGAAATCCAACCTTATGCCCGGCCTACAACAATTTGGCCTCGTGGGGGGTGGACAACAGATGAATTCAGCTGTATCTGACTAACAGAGCAATGGTAAGTGAATTTGACAAGGTTGTGTGTACCGCTTCAAAACAGACCGTAACCCACGTTGAAACCGATCGTGCCAATGGGTGGATAGCTCTATGTTAGTGAGTCGCGAACTATGGCCTCAGGGCACCACCAGGACGCACCTTGTTGTATTCAGTCCTAGCCGGGGTACTCGAGGGCTTTGCCGCAGTGGTCTGTCTCTTCCCCGGTACTCGCGGGAACAAACTTTTAAGTTCTCAAAATAGTTCTCGGGTTGAGGGATCCCTTAAGAACCCTCGCCCAAAAAAACCCTGCTCGGAGGGTAAAGAGAAGGCGATATTTCTCCTCGGTTGATGCTGAAAGGTTTGTGACATCGTCTGCCACTGTGCCGGCTGTGCCGAAGTATCTGGTGGTGAAGCGGAAGGAAGATGACTTGGCAAAAGTGAGTCCCTTCCTTATTGAAAACGTTGTCACCGGTTGTACAGGTTCAGCCGTACAGGACACAGGTGGACTACTTGTCGAGACTCTAAACGGTCAACAGGATTCGAGGTTACTGAAACTGCACAAGATAGGGGAAATAAGAGGTAGAAGTTGTTCCTTATACCACCCTGAACACCACGAGAGGGTGGTAGTGTGGAGGTTCCTGCACAGAGGAAGAAGTTGGGTCTGAGCTCACTCCACAAGGTGTTATTGCATGTCGGAGACTAACGGTGCAAAGGGATGGACAGACGCCCCCATCTGCGTTCCATGTCCTAACCTTCAACAGGACAACTTTGCCGGCAGGCCTTCATAGGGTGAGTGTGAGAGCTTCATCCCTCAGCCGATGCAATGTTTTCAGTGCTTGCGTTGATCAACAGTCATCTAGATCCCACAATTCCTCCGTTTATAAGCAAGAGGTGGCTACTCAGGAAGAACGTACCATGAAACAACTAAGCTACTTCGATGCGAAGAAACTCGTATACCCAGCCAACCAATGAGGGGACATGAATCCTTCCACTGTGATGTGACTCCAAACGTCAAAGCTACGGAAGGCGTTGCTATATTTCTTAGCAACACATATCCCGCTCGCTTCTCCCCTACAAGCAGTGGTAATCAGTTTATCCACGGTTAATCCACTGAAGATGACTATCTGCTGCTTATACTTACCAGATTCTGAGTGGCGAGCAGAAGGTCTACAGGATCTGTCGAGCAGCTACCATCTCCATTACTCCTTGTTGGGGACTTCAACGCCCGTAGTGCCACTTGGGGTTGTCTTAGGACGAACAGCGGTGGATTAAGAACTCTGGATCTATTGATAAACAACGTGTTAGTCTTTTTAAACACAGGCGAGAAGACAAATTCAACGTCGGAAGTGGTACTTTCTCGGCTATCGATCTTTCGATCTGCTGCATGCCTGTCGTGGAGAGAGTGCTCCCAGACCTTCACGGGAGCGACTACTTACCTGTGGTAATAATAACGCGAATACACAAGAAAGTTATTCGCACGCCGAAAAGATGGCGAGTGGACGGTGCTGATTGGACAGGCTTCAAGACTGCTTGTACACCTACGAACGTCTGTGGAAATATAGAACAAGGCATACATAGTTTTACAGCTACTATCACCTCATATCCCACAGACCAGTGGTCGTACAGAAATTGAAGCCCTCTGTACTGGTTCAGTTTTTCCAAGACGGTTGCTTGGAGTTTAAACTTCGGTCTACGATGCCATCAGATTACTATGTGGGAACAAAACCACGCGTGGTAGACGCTCAGTGCTACCTCACAAGCTTAGATAGAAGTCGAAGGTCGTGGCTGTGAAAGTTTACCATGCTGTCAGTGATAGGGTCAGTTCCGGTCCAGCTTAAAGCAACCGGAAAGGTTAATCCGAAAGCGTTAAACACATTTATAGCGTTGCTACTTGATGTGTTTTAGAGAGAGCACAGCCTGACAGCTTAACTCGCTGTCTCGCGAGACTCTCCGAGGAGCACCTACAATGATCTCATTAAATGTAAAGACTAAAATAATAATAAAAATAAAAACATACACTTATATATTATTACTGAACTATTATCTGTTGATACACTATTGAAGAACGTGTTATATGATTGTGTAGAAGCGTTACTACAATACGAATAAGGAATTATAATTATAATAATAACAACGTACAATAATAATAAAATAATAACGTAGGCCTATAAGGAATTCATATATATTCCTTAAAACTCCCTCAGGTTATTAATAAAGATTCTATTATTAATTGTTTAAATATTTTAATTTAAGATATTTTTAAATAGTACAGTGACTTAATTAAAACTTTCCTTAATTAAGAATATAATACTTATGATTATCTTAATTGATTTTACTATAAATAGATATCGAAAAGCAAATGGAAACATACACGTTCCTGAATATGTTTTATAAACACAGTTTTGATTATACGTCCAAATTAAATATAGTACTGAACAAAAAAATCCTTTGCAGAACCAAATAAATGGTGAAAAGACCTTGGAGATGACGTTCTAAACAAGAGACAATGAGAGAGAAAGTGACAGTATCGTGTTATTACAATGATCTAATCTATGAAAATTGCTAAGAATCTAGGCCATTATCACACCTTTCACTAACAATGCAGATGATGTCTACTAAATTTATTTTGAGACGTATTAAAATGACAAAAACACTTGCTGACATAATTTTATACATTTCATAGGTTAGTAGAGTGCAACTCAGGGAAATGAGTCATAACCCATGATTTTATAATTTCATAATAAATAATTGTATTTAACAGATATTAAAACACAATTGTGCACAACAAGTTCAATGAAACAGTTATAGATTTAAATCTTAATGTATTCACACACTGTCTTTCACATGGACACACACACATCCTAGATTTACACACTCATCTACATCTAACTTCAGATCAACTCCGAGTAGTATTGTGCTATACATTTGTATGAAGAATTAGGAACAAACTGGTGATTAGGAGCCGAACAGAGAAGAACTCATTGTTAGGACTAAGCAAGGGTTTCATCACCTGGAGATTGATCAGATAGAACTTTTTTTCTGGAATATCAACTTACGAAATACTTTCATGACAAAAGCTGGCAGAGTAATATTGCCATAGTTGACGGATGGAAAAATGAAGACGATGACTGAAAACAGGCAACCACCAGAGAGTAATAAGAGAAACAGAGAAATAATGATTAAGCTTAACTTTACAAATGTGACGCCACGATGCTCTAACGCCACTACTGTATCGCAGGGTCTTAAATAAATTAAACATCAGTTTGATAAAACATTTTCAAGAACGTTAAAAATTTTGTATTTTGAACTAAATCTACATATTTTATAGAGAATGTCAAAAAAAAGAGTAGAACCAGTTTTGTTTAATTCGACAATAGCTCTTCTCCGCTAGTAGACGAAATGAAAAATCTTCAGAAGTTTATACTCTTTTATACCTTTGGTGAAAAAGAATTCCCCTATTTTTAGATCTACAAAAATTGTCTTAACTTGTTCCGTCATCTATTCAACTTGCGGTGTCGAGGCGAAAACATTTTTGTGCATCCCTATTGTCCATCTCTCGCTTCCAGCTGTGACCTCTAAAAATAATTATCAGTAAAAATATTACCTTCACCATTTTAAAACAGGTTAAAACAAAATATACAAGTCTTCGTTCTTATAAATAATATTTCGTTAAAAAGTAATGAGTGAACACAGAAATCTGTCTTCAGTTGTTCACAATCTATACACGTCAGACAGTTGTGGATGGTGTTTCCATGTTAAAATATGAAATTGACAAGGCTAATAAGCTAAAGAAATAATTACTTAAGGAAATTCTTAAGTAAATATTAATAGAATATTACAACTCTTGGTTAGTGTGAATAATACAGTTATCACAAATCATGAATAAGATTAGATTCGACTATATTCATGTATGGAATTTTATAGGAGTAATAATAGGAAGAGAAATAATGTGAGGATGATAGGGCTATAGCTCCCTTTTGCCCGAAAGGGAGTGATCTATAGGACAAGCTGTTTATTATGGGAAAGGAGACTTTGTAAGCTTGACATAAAGATGAACGGGAAAAACAGAAGCGAATATTAAAAAAATATTATTTATATAAAATAAATATATGAAAACAAAACTAAAAGATGTGAAGTTGTCTTTGAGAATAAAAGTAAAAGTGTAGCAACTGTAATGAATTTAAAATTTACCTTTTAATTTTGTTACATTATTTTCATTTCGGTAATGTCTATCTAGTGTCTGTTTAGAAAAGCAATAAATAATTTTTGACAGACTCTTCTTCTTTACTGCATGATTAAAAATAAAAGTTTCTACAGCTATAAATTTTGAAAAAATTTAAGGAACTTTCGGTGTCGTGCATAAATAGAAATACATTTTTGAAAACTCTGACATTTGAAAAAAATAAATTATTTCCCTTAGCTGTTCACTGTTTTCATATTACGATAATCTTTCCCACTATTATTTGTTGTAGCAGTGGCTGTAGACGTCGTGGCTTTTACTTTTCCGAAAATTTATTGATATGCCAACACGATTAACGAGTTGTCGTCTACGCTTAAGTAGTCATCAAAAGTTACAGAATATGGAACTCCTGTGGAAGCGACTACAGATGTCTGTAGCTTCACTTTTAGTGTCATCGGCATATCATCAATGTTATCATAGTCACCAAAAATAAACGTTTTGTAGCAATGGAAGGTTTCTATACAGATCACCACAACAGAAGCAGACGATTCGTTTACTTTTTCGGAGATCTCTGTAGCAAAACTGAACAGTATTTTCGTAAACAATCGAGTTGTGTATTACACTTTGACAGATCGTATAGGCCTAAGGTCCGTATCGGGTGGTCGACAGGACAGCCGTAGAGTTAGGTTGTAAATGCAGTTTTCTAACTGTATGTTAGCTTGTAACAAGAATAACGGTCAATTTGAAGTAGAATCTCTTTTTTTTAAATAATGTTTAATTTTAACGTTAACCAATTCTTAAAATATCGCTTGAATCATTTGTGCTCGATTATTTACTCGGTAATCACAAGGAAATGACTACAGAGACTTAAACAAAATGCGGTTTAAGATACTTTCCTATAACTAAATGTTTTAATTGTTTTTGTTCCGGTAGCATTGCAGATGAATAATGCGGTTACACATTATTCTGGTTACAGTGTTTCAGTTTGACCTTCACGTTACGTTTGGAAGCAAGTGATAACATAACTCAGTTTTATCAACGTTAAATATGTTTTCCGGATTGCATTTAGCACAATTATTTTTAGTTTTTCACCGACTTCATTGAATTTACTGTGGCAACTGAAATTTGCCAGTTTTCCCCACAAAGAACCCTACAACCTATTCCACGAAATATGTCCTGCTATCCTACATGTTCTTGAAATTTATTGTGTCCAGAAATTGGGAAAGTCCAACGCCTTTTGACGAATTAATAAATCACTTGATGGCACACTTCGCTGAAGTCACTGCACGAAGTACACGAATTTTTTTCATTGATGGGCTATATTTATGACAGTAAATACTTCTTCATTTTTGTACGGTCTTACTGCGATGATTGAAATTGTAGAAGAAGCTACACCGTAATCTTTTATTGTTTTAGCTTAATTTTCACTCTGTAAAAGTTTTTGTCTTTTCTTCCAGTAAAATCTGGCGCTGTTTTCAAATATTTAATCAATTTTATACTGTAGTATACGACAAAACACGCCGGATCAGATCTGCACTTTTAATCTTCAGGAAAAGGAAGACATCTTTTTATATGAAAAAGGAAATGCGTAATTCTACATTTCGGAATATTTACTAGTAGACCATTCGATATAACTGCTGAATTTCGATACTAACTGTTGATTTCTTCTTTTTGTACATACGAACTACTTTATTCATTACTTTATGTAGTTGGCCAACCAAAAATTGAAAAGATTCGTTGCTTCGGTGTCGTTACAGCGGAATTTGATATTATTCAGTTTTCTTTATAGCATACAGATGTATGCTAACGTTCTACTCTCGCTACCTTAATTTATGTGCTATTTTGTAAAATTTATTTAAATTTTTCCACATATTTTATCATCAAATTAACAATATTATTAAAATGTTACAGTACAAATTAAAATAACTAAAGGTGGGCGTTATTTGTTTTATTATATTTTTCTTATGGTATGGTCTCATTCGACAAGAACAGGGAACCAAGGATTACGGGCTGCAACATTGTCACATTTTTTTACTTTCCTATTGATCGGTTGGCAGGGATCGATTTTACAGTTGGTCTCGTTGATCTTTAAGTGTTGGTTTGTCCTCGATGACTGACTATTAACCAAAACGGAGTTAGCAATAAAAATCAAGTTTACATATCAATTGCAGTGAACTCAAAATACCCAGCAAATCGCAAGAAGCCTATGTTCTCGATTAGTCATTTGAACGCTAATTACTCACACATACATACATTATATATTTACGTTGTGACTGTTGCAGTTGTATACACTGTGAAATAATGTTCTCATTAGCTCCTTGTTTTCTCCTTAAAAGATATTTTTATGTTATCTAATATCTTTACGGAGTAGCATCACTTTTGTGTATTCTTCTCCTTTCTCTTCCAAAGCGCTAAAGTCCTCCTTGGACCTCCACTATTCGCCTCCAATCACTTCTTTCTCTTGTCAGGCGCCTCCAGTTCCTGATTCCCATCCTTCCCAAACTCCTCCCACTTCTTGCAGCCATTGCCTTCTTGATCTTTCTAACCGCCTCACTCTTCCCACTTCATTATACAGGATTCTATTAGGTTGCCCGTCTTAGTCCATTCTCTCTACATGTCCTAAACAGCCAATCCTCCAGGACTTAATAAATAATACATCTTCTTCTTCGAGTATAGTATCTACCTCATACTTCTGTATCTCATCTTCCCCATTCTGCAGATTCTTCCTTCTTTTACATGGCGGTAAAATGTCCTAATTATTTTACTTTCAAGCACTTTTAAAGTGCTGTTATAAGTGTTCAAGCCCCCGATTATTGTTGTCTGCTCTGACAATAGTTGTATAGAACTTTATTTTAGTACAGCGGGAGATTATTTTGGATCTACAGAGGTTCTTATTTGGACGGTGTGCTCTTGTTACCTTCTCATTTCTAATTTGGAATAAGATCTATTCTCAGATATGTAAAACTTGGTGAGATTATACCCCTCCAAATGCATAATCCCCGATTTTACAATTCTGAATAGCTATTCTTGCCTCTGATGTATCATTTTCATATATTTCATTTTTTGTTCATTAATTTCAGGCTCATTTAACATCGATGTCTGTCCAGTTTTTGCAACAGTTCTACCTGGCAACAAGATCGATATCGTCTGCATAGGCGTGATCCTGTGTTAGCCTGAAGCAGATATTTCCATTAGTATAAAGATTCTGCATTACCTTGTGCAATGCTAGATTGAAGGGCAAGGCTGATAAACCTCCTCCACACTGCATAACACAACTACAGTATTTAGTAGCTATTATAAAAATTTACTGATTCTCCCACCGACCATAACAACTGTAGCCTCACTATTTAGCATAAAAATTTTTGTGAGGTTTACTAGTTTCCTGGAGGTGCACCAAAATTTTTCATTCTATCCAGCAGCTTCCTGTCTGTAATCCGTAAATACATTATGTGAGTCTATATTAAATTTAAACCATTTTCCAAGGGCTTCGTACTGCCAAAAATTTGGTGAGTTATACGTCTTCCTGATTTAAAACCACACTGACATTTCTCCGCCGATCTCCTCAGCAGAGGGGTTTAGTTTATTCGTCAGAATAGTAGAGAAGATCTTATACATAACATCCATTTGAGTTATACCTTTATAATTACGGCAGATTTGTTTATCTCTTTTTTTTCAGTATTGTATAATTGTACCAGTGTTCCAATCCGTGTGTATTATGTCATTCTTCCGTACCTACACAAATAATTTACTTAACAGCAACGTAAAGTGTTTCCTCCCAGACTTCAACAGTCCGCAACAGTCTGATCCCCTCCAAAAGTCTGTAAAGCATTCTCAACCTCCTCCACAGACGGTGTTATTAATTCAAGCTTATACGTCTGACGCCGTGGTACCCGTTCTCTGTTTTCCACAGCTTCCTCATAAGAAGCTCTTCAAAGTGCTCAGCCCATCTGTCCACGACTGCTGTCTCCACTAATAGAATATTTCCATTTCTGTATCTACATGGTTGGCATCCTCTAGTCATTACTCTTACAGCAAAATTTCTTTGTTTCATTTTACTATCTAGCTGCTCCGCCTTTTCCAATTCCTTCCATATATATTCTCTTTTATCTTCTTATTAATCTGTTAGTACTTACCTTGGTCTCCTATATCTCTTCTTATTTTGCCTTGTTTTCGGTTACAGCATTGCACTGTTCTTTTTTATTTTCCCCTGCTTGCAATCTTTACCAAACCATTCTTTATTTCTTTCATTTTCTTTTTCTGCGATAGTATGCTTTGTTACCTTCTACACTGCCTCTTTTGCCACTGTCCGCATCTCATCTATATGTCTTCCTATAATATACCCCTTCTTCCTATCCTATATTTGAAAAATGTTCTGATCCAATTTTTTATAGGCTATATATCTATTTTATTAATGTCTCTAAATAATTCTGTGTTCCACGCTGCACGCACATTCTGTTCTAGTCTCAGCTAGTGCAATCTTCTCTAAGATCTACCCTTAACATGTAGTGACAGGAATCGCATTTGGGTCTTTGAGGACGTATGTCACTTTGTAACTGATCAATTTGATTCACATAGTCAGTCCCTGGTATTCTCCATGCTGACTTATGAATATTTTTGAGCCTGAAGCATATGCTTGAACTCTGAACATTTCTTCTGCAGCAAACTCAGCTAAACGCCTGCCTCAGTGCCGTACTTAAATAATCAAATTGAGATGTTAGAATGCGGAAAAGTTTGGTAATACTATTAATAAATCTAATATTATATTTGCGTTTGAGGAAGTTGTAATAGAGCGCAGATGCGGAAGGAAATAACACACAAATCAGTAAAACAAAATCCTTTGTTAACTGTAGTTATACTGAATAAACTAACTGTCTTTACGTTTCTACACTTAGATTACATCTAGGACATTATATTGTATCTACGTAATGCTATGACTGAAAGCCAAACATTTATAATAACCAAATACGCTGACGTATGTGGTGAAAAACATAATTACTTTTATAGACGAAAATTTTAGAAGGATACATTTAAAGAACCTGTAGGGAATACACGATGGCGTGAAGGTCAACAGTCTATTTCGTGTCACACATTGTTACCTTATAGTAAGGTAAGCTTTAATACAATACTTTGAAAGGTCATGTTTAGATTAATTCATGTACCCCAACAAAAGGGAACGACCCTGACCCTGACCTAGCAAGATAACCTTGTCATGGGTGAACATTTACTATTACTTTTCAACGTACAATTAAGTTAATTAAATTTTTCGTATTATAATTACTATAATTTTAGTTTTGGTTAACTACGAAACTTGCAACAGGAAGGTGGATTATTAAAAATAATAGTTGCAAAAAGTAATAATTACTTAATTGTTAAAGTTAATAATTGTTGGAGTTAATTGGTGTTAGGACAGTATAAATATCCTGTGAGGTGAAAAAGGCACGTTTATTTAAAATCTTATACCTATGCTCGAAAACGATTTGTGAAACACATAATAAATACGAACGAACGTTTTATATAAACATTAGAAATTCTTTATACAAAAACTTATCACAGTTTACGAAAATTTTAAAAGACAACAATAAATAAGTTCTATTTTTATAGACAGGCAATCTTTTAGAAATTTTGGCCATAATTTCTTGGCTGATGTTCCACGTACAGTATAATAATTATGGAATTTTATTTACAACTCCTCACTTGTGTGGTAAAGGTGAAGATTCAAACACGGTAAATTGAAAAAATATGGCGTGAAAGTTTTTCTGCTAAATGGGATGCTAAGATTACAGTAAAGTAGGGAAGAACAAATTAAAAGTCATTCTGATGGCAGTAGAAATAACTTTCTTAGAACTGTAGTTTGAGAATAAAATTTTTATTTTCAAAGTTGTTAGCATAAAATATATCTTTTTTATGTTTTACCCCTGAATTATCGCGGCCACTTACTAGTTTATCTACAGTTTTTCAGTTGCTAGTATGGAGATAATCTCTTGTGCAGACTTCCTCTTTGTAGTCAGTGTTTTGCATTTTACCACTATTTATTTTCACCGCCACTTACGGACATGTAAATGTCTTTTATGTTTTGAGTCCTTACCCTTGGACAATTTTTCTTTTGTGTGTGTTGATGATATTCGATGTACCAGTGACACAACTGCGATGGTGTGTCAGTTATGTTGAAGTCATGTAGGAGTACCGAGGGCACTCTTTTCTTCACTGTCTTGATGTTTTCCTTTACGTGCTCCTGAATCCTTCTTTGCTCTACTCGATATGATAAGCCCAAAAGAAGTTGATGCATGGTAGCTTAATAGCTGTCTGAGGTTTCGTTGTTGTCCAAACATGTTGTTGCTGAAATAAATGTGTCACTGTAACATTTGAAAATGTGTCATTGTAGTTGGTGAAAAACTAATCAAATACGTGTTAGGTTCACAGCTGTGTTTTCAGGTTATGAAAATATCGCTCATTAAGAACTCGTCGTTAATCAAAAAGCACTAAAACTCTGAATGTACAAAAAAAAAAAAACAAGATCGCGGCGAAAACACTAATAAATACGTGCGCTTCAAAATCAAGTGAAAAGTCAGTTGTCTAGATCCAAATTCACTGTTGACTGTAAGCGTTCGTAGTAGTAATCTTCTTTGTGTAGGTTTACGTATCACTGTATCAAACAATATGTTAGATTTGATCAAATCATAACGTTCAAAAGATGTTATTTCTGTAGAAGGACCACCTGATGTGTTTCGTATTTGTGAGCTATGTTTTTGGCGCAGTGAAAGGATTTAAAATTATTCTAAAAGCTGCTATAATTATGATGATTAGATGCTGCACGTAGATTTGTTGTAATTCAATTTATTTTGGGTAATGTTCACTGAAACTGTTTTTAAATTTCTGCTTGACTGATATAGAAGTTATCATATTCGAACTTGTAGTCGTCACAGTCGATCTCGACTACTGAGTTTAATTCGTTGACGAAGCTCACGTATGTTAGTGTTTTCCTTACAATACGTACACGTTTTAAACTAAACTAAGTGTTAATAATTTTAGATTATTCAGCGAATTCGATTCGATACGTGTTTTTAACTTGAAGAAGACACAGTGTACAGGAAACGCATCGTTTTACATATCAAACACTGCAAGAAGGAGAATGAAACTGGTACATATTTATTCCTGCAAATGTAATTTGTAGTCTGTATGCAAATTATTAGTTTTCCGATTAGTATTAAATATGCATATAAATTTTCTGAGTATGGTGCTGATTTTATCTATGATAACTTTGAAATATAAAAGCACTGACTCGTAATTTGAGGCTGTAGCTGCAATAAGGGCCTATAGGCCCTAGGCCTTTTAGTGGAGAACGCTTTAATCAATTCTCCATACTGTAATCTGTATGTGTACCAAATTTCATCCCATAATTTTGATTTGTCAGGTTGGTATAAACTGTTTAGTCAGGTGATGTCATGGGCCCTTTTTGCATAGAACAGTTTCTTATTGTTCAATGTATATGGTGAATCTCCAACGTTTTTCCAAACCTAGTTCTGTTTTATTGTGATTTTTCTTCTAAAAATGAGTGGAAATATTTTAAGCAGTAGAAATTTACTATTAGAAGCTTCTGTTAGTAAAGGTGCTAAGCGAAAATCAGTAAATAGTTCAAACTTGAAGAGGTCCATGAACAAAACAAAAAGACAGTGTGGTGAAGGTTATGTTTCAAAGTGTAGTAATAATGTTCCAAGTAAAATATTTACATTAATTACTAAGTGTTGTAAGAAAAACTGCTGCAAATCTTTTTCTTTAAGTCAACAGAGAGTAATGTTTGATTTATTTTGGTGCGGCCAAACAAAAAATTCACAAGACACATTTTTCGCAGGTTCTTTGTCTGCACAAACAGAATCTGTTAGAAAACGCAAAACTAGTGATCCTAAGGTAAAAAGAGAACACCACTGACAATATACTTTAAAAAAGATGATGAGAATGTGTTGGTTTGCCGCTCTTTCCTTAGTACCCTGCTTAAATTGTCTGTTAAAAGAATAAGAATTATTAAAGAAAAAATTGTGCGTGGGGAAACATTTGAAGAAAAACGAGGTACCCACTCAAATCGGCCTAACAAGTTGGAGCCTATTGTGTGGAATTTAGTAACAGAACATTTGAAATGTATTCCACATCGGCCTAGCCACTACAGTCAGTGTAAAAGTACCAGACTTTACTTTGACAATCCAGATTTGAATATTAATATTATTTTTGAGGCCTTCAAAGAATATTTTGAAGAACAAACTGGGAAAAAGTTGAAAATGGCTTACAAAACTTACTTCAAGTTTTTCCGTGAAACAAATTTTACATTCAGGAAACCAAAATCAGATGTTTGTGACTTTTGTCCAGAGTGCGAGAAGAAACTTTTAAAAACCCGAATGATGAATGTTTATTAGATTATAAAGTTCATAAGAAAAGGGCAGAAAAATATTATTCAGTTAAAAGTGGCTACATAACAAAATCTAAAACTTCCATTGATGTACTGGTGCTTGAATTTGATTACAGTCAAAATCTTCGTCTGCCAAAACTTAATATTACCAAACAATTGTATAAAAGATTTTGGTGTATGTTTGTGTTTAATGTGCATTGCCATAATGATGACTCGTCAATTTTTTACAGTTTCCTTGAATCACAATCGAAAAAGGGGCCACACAGCGCTGCATCCTTTTTATTTCACTGTGTTTCAAAGAAGGTAAATGAGTATCCAAATCTGAAATCTATTGTCATACTTTCTGATGCAGCAGGTGGGCAAAATAAAAATTCTGTGATGTTGAGATTTTGTTTGTGGCTGTCCATTACTTTTAGAGTGGAAGTTGTATATATGTTTCCTGTAAGAGGTCACAGTTTTGGACAATGTGATAGAAATTTCGGGCTAATAAAATCTAAACTAAAAAACAAGCCCCAGATTGAAACTCCAGAACTGTACCTTGAAAGCATAGTGGAATGTCGTCAGAATCCTTCTCCATTTAAATCTGTGAATGACCCATCCCTTATTTACGATTGGGATAAAGCAATTTTGCAATATTTCTTGAAGACTCCTGTTTCAAGAGATAATGTTTTTAAAATACAACAGTATTCCATACTGAAATACACACCTTGTGGAACTTTGTTGTGTTCAAAAAGTTACACTGAAATATTTCAGCCCTTCAAATATATTAAAACCCATCCTACGGAGATTAGTCTCAAACAAGTTCCTTGTGTACCTTTAAAAAAAGCTAAATAATTAATGCTTGATGCCTTTACTTGGTGAAAATCCATTGTAAATTATAGTAAAAAATAAAACCATAAATAGTTTTAGTGATTTTCACTCGTCCACTATATTTTCAACGTAGACGAGTGAAAATCACTAAAACTATTTTATGGTTTTATTTTTTACTATAAAAAAGCTAAAGTTATTAGAGACTTATTCCCATATTTAAGTGATGAAGGTAAATTATTTTATGAAGCACTATTTAAGAGGAATTATGTTAGCGAAGCAGTTGTGGAAAATAAAGAGGAAGAAACTGACATGGAGCTAGTAGAAGAAGAAGAAGATAATGTAATTTTTATTATGAACTAGTACTGAAGATACTAAAAAATATTTTTTTTTAATATTACAAAGTTGTAACATAGGCCTAAGTAAAATTAGTAAGTTTTTTTTTGTAGATTTTGAAATATTAATAAGTGTTTTCAAACATTATTTTCTTTTTCTTTTAACTTCTTATCACCTTTTATTTCTCTGTATGTATACCGCAGGCCCTTCTTCAATAGAAGAGTGTTTTAACTGCAAAAAGTGTTCTATTGATAAAGGGCTCTTGACAAAGGGTTCTTGATAAAGGGTTCTATTGACATTCTCTTGTTTAATTAGTATTTTAAAAAGCACACTTTTAAAAATATTTAAAAAGTTAATACCAATATTAACAGAAAATTGTAAGGATATTGGCTGTGGTAAAATTTAACCTGTAAATTATAAGCACTTGTTGGTGTGATGGTGTGAAAACTTCTCACCTCATTATCTCAAAACACTGTTTTGGCGTATGGGCCCTTATTGCAGCTACAGCCTCAATTGTTCTTTCTTCATCTTATGTGTTAAATGGTGAGTGATTCGGTGTATTTGTTATTCTGTAATACTTTCTTGAATATCAGTTTTTTATTTAATTTTACTTGAAAAATGGATTTTCGTAAGGTAGAAAAATTTTAATACCTACATGTATGTATGTATATATACTTCAAAGAAATTTTAACAAGACTTGTAATGGACTGAGAAAGTATTGAAATTTCTCTCTGTCTTATATGAGAAAAGAAAAACAGCTTCTGTCTCTGTCTCGTAAGTAAAAGAAAACAGATACGGAAAAAATGTAGTCCATATACTAGTTATTTACTATAGTCTACTCTCCTTGATATTTATTATCAATTAAAACTAAAATATTAAAAAATTTGATAGCTGAGCGATGTGAGTGCACAGTCACATTTGTTTATTTACTAATACTTACAAAAAATCAGGAATAACCAGTATGAGGTTTTCCTGAAATCGATACTGCATGCATCCTCAAGGTCAGGAAGTTGTGTTCCTTACCAACGTAGGCGGTGTTCACTCCCCGCTGTGAACTGGTTCATCGATGTAATTTATATTGGAATTGTTTAAAGGTGCAAGTAATAGGGTTAATATATACAGTTTTATGAATATAATTTAGGATTACAACGAGTCCATAAATAAAAAACGATATGTAAGTACTGAAGAGATTACATTACACTGATTATTGTACACAGTGCTAAGGACGTTTGTTAAAAAATGTTGAGAAAAATTCTGTAAAGAGTTACAACATGGCCAAGAGTTCTTCTCGGCGAAGCGTCCATATATGCGGTGTATGCGGAGCATACAATTTAAAATTGTATGTAAAATCGTATAAAGTTTTGTAATTAATTTTAAATTATTTGAGACGTAAAAGTTTGTCATCTCAAAAGCCAAAACTTAATTTTCAATTGAGCGATATAACGACAGTTAATAAAGCATTACTGTTTACAACTAGGCGCACAGTATGCGTTGTAGCTAACGGCATTCACTCGATAGTGATCATTAACCCATGCAGCAGATTTTCATGTGTGAACAGTCAGGCGTTCTAACTTTCGCTCCCACTCCCTACATTAGTACTGCTGCCGCCACTAGAATAGCCTGATAGGTCAAGTCAAGTATAGCCTGTGCGCGCGGCCCGTGGATGTTTATATACTAACTAACTAACTAAATACTAACAGGTGCTCTTAGCAACTGTTTTGCAACATCAAATACTGATTTCACAGATACAGCTAAACCTATCAAAAATGTCTTCCTACCAGAATGGCATAGCAATGTGCCAGACAAATCCTCAGTTGAAACAAATAATTTATGTTCTCAATCATAATTTTCTCCAAGTACCCCATATTACTCACTGTAAGAGTAATATGGAAACCTCTACCAAATGGACTTCTCGAATTCAAAAAGTCAAGAATTCTATCCATCACTCTAGTAAACACAACTGTTTCTTTACTATCTTCAAATTCATCCACACCACAGTCTGAAAGAAATTCAATGGCATTTGCTACAGATGCACTAAAAGTTTGAGCAGCAAGTTTGACATTCATAATGTTCTTTTTCCACTCAATATGTTTGTGACCAAGTTTGTAAGCAATTTTCAATGATAACTGGTCATGAATGTTAACCAAATGCTGAAAATAGCACCACATAATTTTACCACTGGGAGAAACAAAACTTCCATATGTACCCAATGCATTCCTTGCAAGTTTCAAGTTGTGACATGCATCAGGTACAAACCACACATTACAATATTCGGTGGGATGCTTGAAGAAGGGCTTTATATCATGATAGTTGCTCTTGAAAAGATCACAACCCAACTGACGCAGAATGTCATAGTTTGTAGCAGTACCATCACAAGTGACACTCCAAACCCGTACTCCTGCACCACTAGCTAAAGTTAATGCTGTTCGTACTAACTGTGCCTGAATGGTAGCATTAACCTTATTAACAAAAAAGTAACCAATGGGGCACTTCCACTTCCCTTTTAATGCCACAAGCACTTCTGAAGCTGTTGCTTCAGATCCTTCAAGTCTCAGTTCATTGCCATAATCACAAAATCCTACGTATTTATTATTCTTCACTTCCCATATGATCTGCTTTCTTATTGACATACTGTCAAGGACCAGGTTGGAGTCACGGTCATCCAATGGCAGCTTCCTCAACTCTGTGAAGACATCTGTCAGAAAACCTGGCTCTGCATCTGTAGATGAAGTCCAGTTTCTTACAGAAGTTGGATGTGGCAGGGACAGTTTGGATCTGAAATAATAAGGAATTACATAATTAAGCTTAGCGATAATGTAAAAAAAATCATTAGGCCTAGATCTTAGCAGAATATACATAAAAATCAAACATATTCTGTATGATGGAATTATTACCTGCAAAATCTATATGCCTTAGGCGAGTAATACATTAAGGTGAAGGCAAACTGCTTCAGTTCCCTGCTGTATCGGCGCCCTTTGAAAGCACGTCACTGATTTATAAGTTCATTTTTTAACAAATCTCTCAAGGTTCCATCAAAATGGTGTTCAATTATTTGTTTGGGATCGTTTTCAAGAAGACCACGTTCATCAAGAAGCTGTTTCAAACTTGATATTTTTTTCACCTTTCTTCTTAGTTTCTGCTTCAGTACCTTGAGTTTATTTCTGAGGACAGCTTTTGTTGGACTAGACACACGAGCTGGCAATAATGGACTAGTTCTTGCCTTTTTAACAGGAGGCTCCTCTAGGCTACATATTCAACATCAGTGGTATATATACAACTGGTCGATGGAAGTGAGGTTGGTTCTCTTCGTTTCCTCGAACTTTCTCTAGGTGGTGGCTTTTGAAGATGAGGAGGGAAACCTTTAAATACAGATGGTACTGCATCCTTCTTTAAATAAGGCACGTTTATATTTGGCCTAATCTCATAGCATACTGCGAGGAAATGTTCACTGCAGAGTCTGCTGTATTTTGTGGGTTTGAAGTTCTCTCTTCGAACTGCATGCACCCAAGCATTCAGCCTTTCTTTATCATTCAAAGGAAATCTGAAATAAACGAAAAGATTCAGCATGAACATATTTATTGATTATAAGGAGGTGGATGACAAAAAATCGCTGCAAAACAAAACATGCCACTTACGCAAAAAACTGCAAGTTCTCTTCTTTTTTCCGTCGATTTGTGCAACCTACAGCACAACAAGAGTCAGGCATTTTATCTTCATTTCGAAGTCATAAGTCAAGCAAGCATTAAATCAATTTACACTCCAAAAGGTCCGCACAAATCAACCTAACTCCACGTCTGTTTACCTTTTTTTGCCCGCTTTAAATATGGCTGCCGTGATCTCAGATTTGCTTCACTAGAGAGCGCCCTGCCGGGCATCCAGTTAAATTGGCGCGGCCACAATCGTACCACTCACTCTGAAAACATAAATCATGGCGAGTCACTCCAGCGTTCGCGACCATTTCTCGCACGGGAGCGCCACATGAGTCATCAAATGTTTGTAGAAAAGGCGCCCCTCTCCACCCCCGGCCATTGCAGGCGCCTAAGCTCCGCGCGCACAGACTAGTGGCGGGAGTTGTAGTACACTGTCTGTGAATAGCTGTAACGCTATGCGTTACTGTTTCTGGATATACAGTGCTTAGTGCGTACGCAGACCGTGTTGTTTAAAGTTTTTTAATTGTGAGTACGGTTGAAGTAGAGCCTGTGGCAGGAACATCATCGTCGTGTGTAGTTGAGTGTAATTGAAAGTTTATTTATACAGCCATTCAGTAGTAGAATTTTTACAGATAAACTAAACATTATTTCTAGCGGTAGATCAACTCCATTAATTCCCACGTTAATGCCAAAAACAAAAAATTATACACGACATTTAAAGGAACAACATTATGTAGTAAAAACTTGGCTTTGCGGCTGTAGAAAAACTTCAGAATTATACTGTTGGCCATGCATTCTTTTTTCAACTGAAAAAAATGTCTGGACAAATTCAGGAGTTTCTGATTTGAACAATTTGTTTAATTTACAAAAACGCCATGAGATTTCACAGAGTCATGTTGGTTCCCTTCTTGCTTTAAAACAGTTCGAAAAAACCAGAATTGAATATGCCCTTAGTGAACAATTTAAAATTAACATCAAACAGCACAATGACATGGTAAACCAAAACCGGTACATTCTTCGTTGTCTAATTGACGTAGTATGTTTTTTGGCTGAAAATGAATTCCCATTTCGTGGACATGACGAATCTGTGGCATCGTCAAGTGAGGAAATTATGTAGGGCTGTTAAATTTGTTACGAAATTACGACGGAATGTTTGACAATCACCTTAAAAACTCTACAGTCTTTTCTGGTTTATCTAGCGATATTCAGAATGACTCGATTAACTGCATTTCTCAAGTCTTATTAACAGAAATCAAAAATGAAATAAAACAAAGTCCCTTTGTAGCAATAATAATGGACGAAACAACAGATATCACAAATACGTGCCAGGTGTCAACTGTGTTTCGTTACGTCGATAAGTCCGGAGCCGTTCTGGAAAGATTTATCGGTTTTAGCGATTTTAGTGACGATCGTACAGCTAACGCGTTGGCAAACTACGTATTTAATGTCCCCTGACTGAATACGACTGTGAAGAAAAATTAGTTGCACAAACATACGATGGTGCTGCTGTTATGTCTGGTGAACATGGAGGGTTACAGGCCCTGGTCCAAAGTAAGTGCAGCCAAGCAATATTTATCCATTGTTATGCTCATAAATGAACTTGGTCTTGAAACATTCAGTAGATCACATTAAAGAATGTAAAATATTTGTTAGCACATTATCTGGTGTCTTCATTTTTTTCAAAATCATCCAGACGAACTCACGCACTTGATCAAGAGTTAAAAAACCAATTTCCATCAGTTGCACCTACTAGATGGAACTACAACAGCAGACTAGTAGCCACTGTAATAGAACACAAGGCTGACATCATAAGTCTCTTCGAGTCTATGACAGAGAGCGGAGATAAGTGGGACGATAAGTGGATGATAGTTCTGTAATATCAAGTGATGTCAGTGCCAGAACAGACTGTGCTTAATATTTGGGGCGAATATGGAAAATATTTCGTCAGTAACATGGGGACAGCTCATAAACCTTTTTCTCCCATCAATGGTTTGACACTATTTGGTTTGATTGTATCTCTATATCACAGAGTTGATGTCAGTTCCATACACAACAGAGGTATTGATATTTCGTGCAGCATATCCTAATATGAAGTATACAGTAGGCCTACATTTATCAAAATATATTCAGTTAATGTAGTATACAATTAATATATAAAGAGATTATAAGCGATAAGAAAAGTAAAGAATCAAGCAGATTAAGAAAGCAGTAAGAATCAAAGAAGATAGAAACTTAAGACGTAAAGTTTAATTTGATAAGATGGAAACAAAAATAGTAGGCAAAGATTTTCAGGACATCAGATACCATGGAGTGGTCTCAAATGAGGGAAAGGGGTACATGGGTAATCATTTTAGTTGTTGGTATCTCTGATTCTGGGTAGACTACGGACATTATTTGCTGATAATAAACACTTTTGATACATATTATATGATATATATATTGATGAAAGTGTTCAGTGTAATTTCCCTCAAGCATTAAGCCTATGGTCCGTTGCGTGTTATAACTGTGGTACAACTTACAGCACACCAGAGAGAAACAATCTGAACGTAAGCACATGCACCGTGGGGAGGGTTATTTTTGTACGTGTTTTCGTATTAATTAAAACAAACCTTATTATTAAATGCATTTATTGTTGTAAATTTATCTGCAGCATTTTTGTTTCTCACGTATCAGTTATTACAAGCAGTATTAGATAGTAGTCCCAAACGTAAGATAACCGTGCGTGGACCACATAAAGTAAGGACTGTGTGGATGTTATTGAAACGAACCTAGATTACTTTAGGCTCGTGGCCTAAATGATTCAAAAACGTGTGATACGCCAAATGGACCGATGATCAAGATAGGTACAGAGGTACTTGACTTCCAGAGAGCAGGGTAATTAGGTTCTACCTATTTGGACACGACGTCGCGGGTCCTTCTGACGTTTAGAGAACAGCATCGCACTGTTCTCCACTTTGTTAACGGCAACCTTCCAGTAAAAATCCTGGCGAGATTACGATCGGAGGTACAAACATCGAAGCCGTCGCAATCAGGACTCTCTGGACTTCAGCCTTCTTAGATACGTCGTTGACATAGATGGGGTAGGACCTAGGACGGTACACTGAGATGGATAACACGGTCTGCTCGCCTCGATAGCAGGTGCCGTTATACAATGGCACCGTTTGCCGCTACACGTTCTATCAGTCTTTTCAGTTAATGAGTTGTAGCACGGTCTCAGCTTAAGCTGAACTATTCGGGAAACAGATCATCGAAATTCCGCAGACGATCTAGCACAGGTCGCTACATATGTACTACATGTGCAAATACCTTCTTTGACATGGTCGACAGAAGACTGATGCGGCCGGAGGTTTTCTGGATGGAAAGCATGCTTGCCCTGCATCGCGATCACTCCACGAAGCGATTAGAGACATCGTCCAGATCAGGCTCCTTTCTGATGGCAGGTAGCGACAAGAAGTTCTCTGTATGGTTTTTGACTTCTACTTGAAGTAATCAAGTTAGGGCGAAGTTACCAGCAAAATCTTCGGACGACCATCATGTCACGACCTGCCAACCTGCCGATCGCCCGATTAAACTCTCTCTCTTGTCAACTAGGTGCACCTCTACCCAGCGTCTACGGAGACGATTCTTTTACGATACAGAGGAGATCTCCTCCGAGATTTGCTGATAGTCGGTGTGAGTCCAGGTCTTCTTCTGGAGGACAGGGCACCGTGGAGACCACTGCCTCATCGATTATGCGGACGTTTTTGAGTGGTTCCGCTTCTGTCAGCCGACCAAAGAACGTCGGGCCAGAGCAATCCTTCCTGACGTTTCACACGATAAAATACTGGATAGTGACGTGGATCGGGATAAAGAGCTGGTCAGAATACAGTATGTAAGCGAGAAAGTACCACTGCCGAGCAGAGTACCTGGATAATGTGTCCAACACATCGGGATCGGGTTAAACGTTGGTTACTGTATCGCCAAGAAGGAACGTAAGATCTATATAGTAGGCAGAGAGGTCGGGAGCAGCAATTAGCAGCGGTTAAAAAAGGTGTCATTACTCACAACGGATGAGTGCGTCCAATAGAGGAAGACTGACATGCGCTGTCAGGTCGAGGTAGCCGCTGGATCACAGACATGCCGAGAAGAAACAGAAGGGCCGCCTCCGCCCATAGTCAGGAGTCACGGATTCGGCTGAGTCTGGATGGTCTAGGCCTATTAGATTTATCAGGGATAAGCTGGACTAACGACCGGCTTTGTTAGTACCTACTACAGAAGTAGGAGATATTAGAGAGGTATCCTCACAGTGTCTTTATCCCCGTGATATCCAAGTAAACTTAACACTGGTGGGAGATTCCAGAGACCAGCCGGGTTAATGTTACCTAACGAGGTGCAGAAAAATAAACACATGTGTCGTAATTTACCTAATAGCTGAGAGTTGCGGAGCTCTTGTTGCCTATAGGTAAGTCCTCTTACTGGTAATGATGGTAATTGTAGCACTTAAGTGAACTCCTTAACCTCGTAGTTTTCTGGATTGGGAAGCTAGAACTCTTTTTGATTGAAGAGAGAGAGAGAGAGAGAGAGAGAGAGAGAGAGAGAGAGAGAGAGAGAGAGAGAGAGAGAGAGAGAGGTGTTTTACTAATTTATCGTTATTAAGGTAAAGAACTAATTTATCGGCATGCTTTACGAATCTGTGTTAATTTCTTCTTTGTGCGACTCTGTGTGGTCCGTCTACGAACTATGTAGGCGATGCGTATATTCCTGAATTTTCGTTGGGGATGTGCTGTTTGCATATCCTGGCGATGCTGCCAATTTTTTGCTAAGTGTTGAAAGTAGGTTTTTATGTTGTTTTATTTTTCAGGAATTTGCTGATACATCTTTCATGACTTTGAAGCAGGGTAGAATTACTTTCTTCTAGTTTTCATTTTACTCTTCCTTGGGTGTATTTGGTTTGCCGTATTTTTTTGCGGATGAAAACAAACAATTACTGTTGCTCGTGGAATCATTAACTAGGATTACCCAAGTTTAAGGATTGCTAACTTCCTATGAGGACCGCACGGTAGATTCTAACTAGGTATACACTCTTCTCCAACTAATCTTGAAGTAGTTGAAGTGTCTATGAGTTATTTTTCCGTATACAGTGCTTCTGCTGTTAATAAATGAAAACGACTATAGTTTCACTACAGTCCTACCTATGTCTCTGCACCACAGTATACTATCCATGTCATTGTCAGTCATGGTGAATGAGTAGAGCAACAAACCTCACAGCTCTAGAGTCCTCCAATAGCGTCGTGTTAGAAAAAAACAATAGTCAACCAAGCGTTGTTAGGAAAAGATGAGTTCCAGATTGTAAAATAGGTAGCTAGCTTAAAAATTTTCCCCTTTTCTTCCCGTTTAAAGTTCACACACACACACACACACACACACACACACACACACACACACACACACACACACACACACACACACACACACACACACACACACACACACACACACACACACACACACACACACACACACACACACACACACACACACACACACACACACACACACACACACACACACACACACACACACACACACACACACACACACACACACACACACACACACACACACACACACACACACACACACTGTATTACCATATTACCATATATTTTCCCATATATATTATATGATGTGAGAGCACATGGTGTTTTACGTGACAAATCCCAAAACTAACTGAAGCCACTTCATGTAAACATTTCAATATTTCCAATTTTTATCAATAAATATTCTGGCAAAAAGTAAGTAGAGCAGAGTGAAGGAAAGGGCGCTAAAAAGGAAGAAAGGTGACAGCAGCGAAAAAGTAGGCCTATACAGTGCAGAACGTATGAAAAAATATTTAACTTACAACTTTAACCGGGATTTCAATAATATTTTTCGTGAAGTTTGTATTGAGACATGTTAGAGTCCTTTTTTTTCTATTATGTTTGTCTCATATGTATGCGGACGATCTGTCACCATACATGTGCCACTTAACACACGACCGTACCGCCGCGCCGCCGGCTTATACTGAACGTAAAACTAAGAGTCAACAGTAATGTGAAATGTAATACTGTACTACGTTTGCAAAACGTATGTAGATCTTACAAAGCACTCTCCTTAAAAATCAAGCTAATTATTCTTTTAGGAATTTAAGTTTATAATTAGGTTCACAGTTAAAAACTGTGCGCGTTTATTATTAAAATGTCCATATTCTTAAACGTCCTTATTCCTTGTCAATGTAGATGTTACTTAGTCCTTCATAGGGTTATTTATAAAAATATACGCACATTTAAACGCATAATTAGTCAGTAAACTCAGCGTTACGCTTATCTCACGCACTGAATTAACAACGCACAAATCAGTAGTTTACAGGTAGGCCTACTGGCAATCATTTTTAATGCCATAATTGATTAATTCTATACTTAATCATAAGTCCATAATACTGTTGACAAATTTGATCCTTATGCATTCATACTATAGTAGTCAACCTGTGGTCAGTCGATATTTAAATATATTTGTGTGTGTGTGAGTACGCTCGCGTGTGCGTTTGTGTGTGTATATATGTATATATTGTAACAAATTAAATTATTTTGTTTAATTTATTAAAAAAATATTATATTTTTTTTCTTTATTATTTATTAATTTATTAATTAATTTTGGTATTGTATTCGTGTAAATTTTAGTTCGTTTATTTAATTTTTTATCAACTTATATCACTTTGTGTTATTGGAATTATGATTCTGCGTTAAATGGATTGTCTCCAGGAACAATCGATTTGTGATCCTTCTTTATTCGAAGTGTGTCCTCCTTTAAGGTTGTTAATTTCAGCTGTTCTGGTAGTTACGTATCAAATATTGTTTTATATTATTCTATTTATAAGTTAGAAATAAATAGAGGTCAAAATTATAACATTCAATGGTTTTTATTGACAAAATATAAAATAATCGATTTTGTATCGATTGATTAATCGACTCTCTCAGGGCGAGCGAATTCTTTTATACAAATTATTAATATAAATTCTCAGGTTCTTTAAACTGTTATGTTAGAATAGTCAGAGAAAGGACAAAGTCTAGAAAGTATAACATTTACAATTACAAGCTTAATGATCTAAAAATACAAAGATATTATTTTATATATAATGTTTAGTAAAGTAAGTTGTTCGAACCAATCGTTGTGATGACGAAGCTAGCGGTTGGCTGCATAGGATCATGGGATTCCAAAGATGGCTGCTTCGTGTCGCAGATGTTGACGGCTGCTACACCTCAAAGAGTTCTCTGCAAATAAAAGTTGTTTTTCCAAGATTTCCTCGTCCCACCAATCGAGATTGTTTCCTCTGGTGATAGTGTAGTTGTCCTGGATCAGTGTTCAATGATTTGTTTCGGTAATTTGTGTTGAAAAATGTTTTTATTTCACTTCATACCATAAGGTCGATAATGGCAAATTTTGTCTTAATTTTCGGAATTATAGTTTATGTGTGTTAATTCGGTTATTGCACCTTTTACTGTTCAATATTAGTTCACTTTTATAATTATACTGGTTTAATTCACTGAATTTAGTAGTTATTAAAGTTTGTCAAAATTCGCGAATTTACATAGAATAGGCTTGGCTGATTTTCGCCATCTTTCTTCTTTCTTCGCTATAAGTGAATATATCGCGAGCTCTCGTTCTGATGTGAACTATTCAACGTCTAATAATCAACTGTTCAACTTTCTTCTTTATTCGAAACGTCTTAACCAATTTAATATTAAAAAGACATTGTTTTAAATCTCTATCATTTCCGCTTACATGGTTGACTTTTACATTATATGAATGAATACATTTTTACTATTATTTAATTTTATTAAATACCTAACACATATTCTCTTTCTTTAGTTAATTCTACTTGATTTAATATCAAATATGATACCTTTACAGTGTTTTCCATCTCAAAATGTCCTATTTACAGTATTTTTTACAGTTAGGCCTAATATTTTACTTCCTGTCATTTTAAATGGTTTACAATCTTTATGAAGTTATTTATTATTGAACAAGATCCTTGATTGAAATAAAATGTTTATTTTTCCTTAATTCCTTGTAATTTTATGAATTAGTTATCTTTTTTAAATTATATCTTTAATTTAAATCTTCCCCTTAGGTTACAGTGTTATTACACTTGCATTTTTTCTAATATTCCTTTATACATTTCTTCAATATTCTTATAACGTATTGGTACTGTTAGAATACATTGTGTTGGATTTACATTATACAAATTTCATCAATTTACTTAATTTATTTTACTTATTTATGATTGATAAGGTTGTTGAGATTTACCATTTGTCCAGATTTTAGTTTTGTTCACATATAATGTTTTGTGACTAATACAGCTTGCATATACCCCTTCTGACTTTCTATTATTACATAATCTTAATTAAAATTCTCTTACTTAACTACATTAACCTTTAGTATTGAAGGTCCATATCCATATCCATACTATTAACAAATATTTGAAAACAAAAGTGTTGTACTCAAACTCAGACATTTCAGTCTTGATTAATTCTATTAAACATAATAAATATTTTGGAATAATAAAAAACATAATACTCTATTTCCAACATTTAAGTATAGAGTTCATTGACCTTAATATAAACAACACATCTGTCCCTTCATTATTTAAAGTATTTCTTAAAATTAAATTTTGTGCAGTCTTGGCTGTTTTTATTTTATTTTGGGGATGTACCCTTTGTCACTTCACTTATTTATTGCCTGCTCTTATTTTCATTTTAATAAATGTTATTAGATAAAGAGTGGCCCTCACTTAGAAACTTTTGTAGTCTATTTTCATAATAATATTCTATAAAATATCATTTCTGTATTCAATACAAAACTTTAAAGTTGTATAAAGGCACTAAGTCACTTAGTTTATGAATTTAAACATTGACACTTGAAGTTTATTTAATATAATAAAATAACTTGCACTGGTATTCTTTGATCTTATCTCTAATCAGTTTTATAGTCTTATAAGATCAAGAATCTTATTTATAGAGGATTATGAAGATTTGTTTTTTCCATTATGTAAATAATTTCATTGGTTCACTTTTAATTCTACCTTTAGACACTTTTGTTTATATCTACTTTACATATATTTTTATTTTTTGGTGTTATACTTTCATTTGTTATTAATATACTCTCTTTTGGGGTTTCGTTTTTCCTTATTACTGGGTTTGCTTTGGGTATTTTCCTACTTTATTTTATTCTACTACGTGGTTTCTTCCATTTTCAGTCCTGTTATTAGGGATGTCGGTTTGTTCTGGGTATTGCCTTACTTACTCCTATCCTACCTGGGTACTTTCTTATTTTATCTTAGTTTTTGTATTATTTTTTTATCACTCATCATATGTTGCATAGTTGGTTTTAAATGAGATACTTTCTTCAGACTATGAATGGCACTTTACGGTGGTTCTTAATTGTTTTTTATTGTATTTTTCTTTGATTTAATTTTAATTTATTTATGATCATTATTTCGTTCATTATAATGTGGATAATCTGTCATGCTACAATATATATATATATATTCATATTGCCCACATTATTCTTATATATATATATATGTTTATTATTATTAATAATAAATAACACTTTTCTTTCAAGAATATATTATATATTTTTTATATTTTTTTATATTTATATTTTTTTCGATAGTTTAAGCTAGCATAATCAGAATATTACAGACTAAAACAATTTGTAAAATCAATTGTTAATAACAGGTGTAAATAAATTATAAATAATAAATTAATAATAAAATAAATAATAAATTAATACCTGAACAAATCCAAATTAATACCAAAAATGGTAGTATTTTCAAAATTACTAAGTTAATAAAATAATAAGTATTTATATTTTAAACACTCAGTTATATAACATATTTTTATATAGGCCTACATGTATAAAAACATACATTAAATTTAGTGTACGTATAAAACAGCTATTAATTAACAACAGATTTTAAAAATTGAATTAATTTGTAATATTCTGAGGATGATAGTTTAAAGTATCGAAACACACACAGTAAACTATTTAAAAAATAAATAATATATTCTTGAGAGAAAAATGTTATTTATTAATAATGTGTGTGTGTAAAATTGAAGCATTCTGGCTGGCTTGTGGCTTGTACTTATGTTTTGTGAGATCGGCATTTTAATTAAACTCATTAACAGGAATAAAGTAGGTACTGTAACTTCTTTTTCAGAAGACTGTAACAGTGACAATGTTATTTCAAAATTTACATTAAATTATTAACATTTAATTAGCAGAAAATGGATGTCTATCATTAATAAGGAAATATGTTTCTTACTTTTTTTAATCAAATGTCGAAAAAATCGAACCTGTCCAGAACTGACCTGTCCGCAATCACTGCGATGAGCGCACAAAAGCTACTTTAAAAGGATACATTACCCAATACTGAATGTCAACAATATGAGCCAAACCGTGCTATTATGTGCCAAAGGCACAACTGATACAGCACAACCAGAATGTGCGACACATACTATGATAATATGCAGGGCATATAAAACGCTGCATTAAATTATAGGGCAATAAGATACATTTAATGGCTGCAGCACGCAGATGTGCCTTTAGAGTGGTGATTAATGACTTGGCTTAAGTAAAGTCTCTGGTTAAAATACACCCCTCATACGCGCTTTGCTTTATCATTCATCATACTCTGACCGCCTCACAGCGTTACGTCACGTGTTTGTTGGACTCTAACGAAAATAATTTTTTCTATTTAATGGAAAACACAAACGAAGTCACCTGTCGTTCAATATATTTTGGAAATAAACAGATTTGTTTGTAGTACAGATAGTGAATGAATGTTTAATGAAGTACAAAGAAATGGATAATAGGGTTAAACGTAACTGAAGCGACAACATTACGAGTTTTAAAACGTAATTTTAAAGGTGTATACCTTTAAAATAAGATAATAACTAAGATAAAATAATAAATAAGATAATTGTATACCAATAAGATAATAATAGGCTATTTTATGAACAATTACAAGAAAAAATTAAAATATAATAATTTATTTTTGTTTTATTAATTATAATAAATTTTTGTAAACATTTTTGCGTTTTAGAAAAATTAAGACAGCTAAATATTTATGATTGTCTAAGTGAGAAAGTAATAAAAACAACACAACATTTTTAAATACCCACGCTCAGGGGTTTGAGGAGCAATCAAAAAGTTTGAAACAAAAAGGGGGACGTGCCCATATTTTTCCTAAAATGGATATTTTGATAGAAGTTGCTGCCAACGGTGGTAAACTTCTCTTTCGGTCAGGTGTAGTAAGTTTCTCACTTGGTAGTGACGGTTAGTCCGTTGTTAATCGCGAAAACGTATCACGTCATTTGTAAGTGTGTCCAAATTTAAAAATCCGCGCGATGACTCGTTTTCCGTGGGCAAGGAGGAAGAGTGTAACCCTACCGAAATTCGTTGTCAGTTGAGGAAAGTGAATGGTGAAATAGCATTTTCATGAAATGAATAGTCCGAAAAAGTCGCCACACATATCGAGGATAATTACCAGCAGGGAAGGCCAACAACGTCGGCAACGAAAGACAACTTTGAACGGGTTCACCGACTGTAGCTTGCAAATACACGATAAAATTGCTGCTGAATTTGGTATTTCTCATGGAAGTGTGCACTACATCATCTTCGTGTGTCTGCAAAAATTGCACGCATCATTTCGTACACGTAGCAAAGGGACAGAAAGACAGATAGAGGATGTACGGGCGTCTTGCGCCCTAATTTGTGTGCGTTGTCCAGGCCTAGACCTGATGAACGCCAGGTGCCAACAGGTCAGCGCGGTCGTTTGCTCTGCACAAGGAGTTAGGATGCAGTCCGCGTGTACATGGTTAAGCATGGCCACCACGAGAGCAAGCTGTGCTTTTTGCTTCAGCCAATTGTCACGCCGAGGCGCGCCCCATGGCCCCCTCGGGCATAGCCTTTGGGAACGTAGTGACGTACTGACGAGGACAAGAGGCACGACCTCCCGAAGACGGCGGCCGAATCGAAGGGAAGCAACACCGGGGCAGACGGCTCGCGCAAGGAAGGCTTTTGCACAACCTCGCGGAAGCCCGTGTCCTGGATCAGCCCTGCCGAGTCGGCAAAGTCGATGCTGGCAATGTATTAATTCTGTCCAATCTGCCGCAGCATGATTGAGTCGGCGCAGGCGCAGGTAGGGAATGTTAGGAGAGCGGTTCAGAATTCCAGAAGGTTGGGGGATTCGATGCTGAGGGTTTCATGTGATGAACTAAAGGGGGTCGTCTTATTAGAGGTCGCCTGACGCGGCGAGGGGGCGGTGCATTGTCCATGCTGTTCAGCCTTTGGATGTGAGGATAAGGGGACTCGCCGGCCTTGGCAAACAAATTCGTCGCCAAGGACCAGACGAAGGCCTCTAAGGTGGGAACACGGAGACCCCGGTGAATGGCGGAATTTCGCACAAACCACGGGGACCCCGAGAAGGAGCGTAGGGTCCGGTTCTGGAACGTCAACAGCCTACGCCTGTTGGTGGCCGACAGGAGAGGCCACCAAGCGGGCGCCGCATACTAAGTACTGTCCGAAGGAACAGTTGATAGATGGTCAATAGATGGTAAATACGGACTGCCAGGCGGCTGTTCCGCGAAAGCATGGGCGATAGATTGGCTCTGACGCAACGAGCCTTGTCGAGGGTTGCGGTCACGTGGGCGTTGAAGTTTAGGCGCCGATCGAGCCTAGGTACTTCACCGTATCGGTCCAGTTGATGGGTCTCCCCTCCAAGGAGAGGGATTGGCATCAGGAAATGGACTTACGAGTAAAGCAGATCGCCTCGGATTTCTCTGTATTGATCGCAACCCGAAATTTCCTTAGCCAGTCCGGAAGCATAGCCAACCGGCGTTGTAACATAACGCTCGTCTGCCAAGGCGAAAGCGAGCTAAAATGAAACATCGCGTCGTCGGCAAATAGAGACAACGTGGCCACGGGACAAACAGGCAGATCGTTCGTGTACAGGACGTACAGAACGGGGCCGAGGACAGATCCTTGAGGGACGCCGGCGGCGACAGGGTGATGCCGAGAGAACGCCCCATCGACGCTGATCCTGAAGGTGCGATCCGTCAGATAGGATCGGAGCAAGTGGACGATAGATGCCGGGAGTGGCGAATGCGCCAGTTTGTAGAGCAGGCCTTCGTGCCAAACTTTATCGAAGGCTTTGCTCACATCCAACAGGACGGCGCCTGTTGCCTGATGATCATTGGCGGCGTCGGCTAGACCCGTACTAGCTGAAGAGTAGTCGAGTGCTTCGGCCTAAACCCAAACTGCTCCTCGCGGATGAACCCATCCACCAGGGGCCGAATACGGGCCAGGAGAAGACGCTCGAATACCTTCGAGATTGCTGGCAATAGCGATATCGGGCGGTAGCTTCCAGGAAGCGTGTGCGGCTTCTTGGGTTTCGGTATCATGATGACGTTGGCGGTTTTCCACAGGCGGTGGAAGTACGTCAGCCGGAGACAAGAGTTGAACAGCTCAAGAAGAGCGTCAACTGCCGAAGGCGGGAGATTCTGCAACGCAGCGCACCGATGCGATCGGGGCCAGGGGCCTTTCTCTTCTTCAGCCGGCTAAGGACAGACGCGAGGTCGTCCATATTGACCGAAATAGGAGGGTCACTGGGGGGAGTGTAGAAGTAGCCAGACAGGAAATCCCTGACGACGGCCGTGTCAGCCGGGTCAGAGATGCCTCTATGGACAGTGAACTGTTCCTCAACACAGTCGGCGAAGACTTCCGCCTTGCCTTCTGCAGAGTACACAGCGCCGTCTGGGGTATTCAAGAGATGGCGAGTCCTCTTTTCGCCTTTCAGTCTAGCAGCAGCTCTCCATACGGAGGCGTGGTCGACTTCCAAGGACTCCAAATAGGAGTCCCATCGATCCGCGTATACGTCAAGCAGAAGTTGCGAGACGTGTTCCGACTGGGCTCGAAAACGCCGACGAGCGGCGGGGTCACGGGTATGCTGCCATCTGCGGCGAAGCTGGCCTGGAGAATTTCCGCAGGAAGGTCAGAGCGTTTGTTACTCACCGGAACAGTGTAGGCGTGTCTGTCCATTGCGGATCTGGAGGGACAGACGGCAACTGCCTAGCCAGATCGTCGTGGTAGGATCGCCAATTGACTCTCCTAAGGGGACGATCGGGAGTATTTTGTACATGCCACAGTACAAAACAAACAATTCATAACATTCAATCATTCCTTAGTCTGGCTTTTATACATTTAATACTAGTCATTGCCTCCTTCTGGTTTGAGTTACTTCTCGAGCACATGACCTATTGAAGAACCTTAAGTCAGGGTATGGTCCTTGACCATATTTCATTCAATCTTTTATGTAACGTTGGGGAACCTCAACTATGTTGCGTTACATAACACCCCCCCCTTCGAAATAAGTTTATTTTGGTATAAACAAAGTTTAGCAAGAAATAAACTTCTAATTTGTATCTGGCCAATTGGTTTCCTATTTATAGTACTTTTATATTTCATAATTATCCGTTATTTTATTATCATTTCTTCGTTCCTTCTTAAAATCAATTATTTCCCAAGTTTAAATCTTATTTCTATAATCATTCTTGTGACATTCTTTATTAATTATACATTTTGGATCTGGTTTTATTTAATTCTCTATATTTATTTGTGAGTTTTCCCTCTAATATTTAATTTTCCTAAACCTCCCTAACATTATAACTGGAATCGAATCGGTGGTGCTCTATCGGCTAACCAATTACCGTCGTCCGTTACATACCTTCTGGGATCAGAGGAACATCATCTCTGCCCAGTTAAATGATTGCTGGAATATTCTACAGTCAATCTTCATTAATAAACCTCGTAAGGTAGTCATCATGTGACCTTCAATAAAATAATAAATAATAATCATATTCTAGGGATTATTCACTGTACTTTAACTCAGATCATATTATTTCTTCATATTAATTCTTCCTTCTATTATACACTTCTCCTCTCCAATACTTGGCTATTTTATTGACATTTATTAATTGGGTTTTCTCTTCGGATAATTCTTAACCATTTGTTTTTTTCTTTTCTTGTGATCCTTTTGAGGGTTCCATTTTGGCTTCTTCATTCTCTTATCTTCATTGGCTTATATTCCTTTGTGATCAATACAGCTGGTTATAAGATTTTGGTCAGTACTATACATTACATTATGTAGTTATATTCTTCTGGCACAATCATTATTATTTCTTTTACATTCTAAATTATATTTCTCGCTATTATATTATATCAGATAAACTCATCTTGTTTTTTTTGGTTTTGATGATTTTTATTAGGTTGAATCAGTGTTATTTTGTTTTCATATTAGTTTAAAGTAATTTCTTCTGAATTACAGTAAGGTGTTCTTACTTATTTTTCGACTTTGGTTGTTTTTTTTTTTTTTTTTTTTTTCAAAATTCTCTTTCTTATATACCTCATAAATTTTTTTCTTAGATACTTGTTTGTAAGTTGAGCTTACTTCATTTTTTTGAATTTTGGGGTATTTATTCTCTTCATTTTAAATCATACCGTTTCTGAATAATTATTGAGTAAGTTGTTCTTACGTCCTTTGGAATTTTGGGTTTTAGTCTCTTCATTTTAAATTATATCGTTTCGAAATTACTTGAGTAAGTTGTCCTTACAGTTTTTTTTTTTTGAATTTTGGGTTTTTATTTACAATGGGTTGCTTGGTCCTGTATCCATAAAATCCGTCCCCTTTCTTTTATATTCTGTTTAGAATCTGTTTTTAACCGTGGTCCATTATTTCCTCTGTACTGATTGTCCGGATTCCTCTAGTGTATAGAGTTATTTCTGTCCTGGTGACATATCTCATTCTTGTGCAGTTCTTGCCTCTTGTCACTATAAAATTGTCATTTATAGTCAAGCTCATCATCGTCCTTTGAACTGATTCGTCTGTACTGTCTCTTAATGTTTCTGATGGTTCATACATAAATTCCAGAAGTCCTCCATGCTCCTTAGTTAGTTTTGGCCTTTTTGGTCCTTCTAGTCCATCTGGGAATTCAAGTATGGTTCGTTTAAAGTTTCTCACTTGCCTTACTTCTCTGTTTTCCGTAATTGGTCTATTATGTAGCTGAACCAACCCCCTTTTAATCATTTCCAATTCTTCCCTTGTATTCATTAATTTCCTTTGACGTGTTTGCCTTATTTTCTTGATATTCTCTTTCCTGGTTTGGATATTCTCTTTGTTCTTTCTATTTTTATTTTTAGATGGCTCTGCATTTTGGTCTTCTTTAATTTCTGTTTCCTTTCTCCCTTCAGAAGTGGTTTTTAGTGTTTCATTCATTTTCTTGAAACGTTCTATCCACTGTCCAAGTTGTTGTCGCTCCTTATCACTCATTTTCCTATCATATTCTTCGATTACCTTACCGAATTTTTTAAAAAACTTGTCCCTCCATTCCTCAAAGCTTTCCTCCTTCTTTTGTTCTGGTATTTGCTTCTGTTGCTTCACTTTGACTATTTTTACTTCTTTTTGTACATTGGGTTGTTCTATCTTTTTATTATTTGGCATCTCTCTAAATCCTTCTATTTGATTATGTTTCTTCCTCCAGTGACACATATCTTCTCGGGATAGTTCAAACATCACCCTGATCCATTCCCTTAATTCTGTGTTTTCTGTTTGTATTGGAATTTCAGGTGGTCTTATTTCTCGTTTCCATTGTTCATAATCTTCCTGAGTATATTGTTCTGTCACCTGGGCGTATACTCCTATTCTTTCGGTTTTCATTTGTTCTTCATTATTGTCCCATCTTTCCCAATCTTCTTCAGTCATCCTTTCCACCTTGTTATAATCTTTTTCGTTAGTCGTCCCAATAGTCTTTTCTTTATTACACCTGGCATCTAACTCCCACATTTCATCATAAATGTCTCTCAAAGTCATTTTGTCGTTTGGTGTTCCCATTGCATTCGCGCGACTCATTTGCGCTCTTTCGTGATCGGTGGCGTTCTTGTTAATATACTCCATATCCTTGCTGAATGTTTTAAATAGCGCCGTCATCCATTCCGCGTAGCTTAGTCGTCTTTCTTGTTCGGGCATTTTCGTTATTCATAACGTAATTTCGTTATTCGTAATTTCGTTCGTAAGCTCTTTATTGCATTCCTGTGCCTCTAATGGTTGCCTGCTCAAGTTAAGTAACAAATAATATGATTTTCTACTTAACTAAAGCCCACTCGTTGAGCGCCAATTTGTAATAAAACCAATATAGATTAGGTGTTAAGAGGAGACGATGATGCCTCACGTTGCGAGCGTCAATTTGTAATAATATATATGTGCCGGTACTAGCGAAAATGTCCGTCTTATTCAAACCCCACTGTTGTAATCAATTTTGTAGAGAACTACTTGTTAATTATGTGAGGACGTATGTTATATTGTATGATACCAGCTGGAGACGTCAAATTGTAAAGAAATCTTTTCTATGGGTGTAATTAGTTATAAGAGACTCCTGTGTAACAAATGCCAAGTAATAAGTTGTAGGTGGCGATTCGTAACTATTAAACTGCTGTTACCTGGTTTAATTAATATATTATTAACTAATATACCTTTCGGTTGTGACCGGTGAAACCCTCAGAACATAGATTATTAAGTCCTTAATAAATAACCTTCCTTACTAAACAGTAAATGTTTTACTAGAGTTTCGTTGGACTGGGTTTACTAAAAAGGTATTAATTTCCTTTCACTAATATGGAATTTAGGCCTATAGATTCATTTACAACCATTATAACATTATTTGGTTTTTAACTTAATTTTCTTTTTACCTGACCTACTGTACAATTAATTATTGATTACATAGTTAATTACATGAATTTTAATTTACTGGTGGTTAGTTGTTTTTATATTAATTAACTGGTTCTGGAACCCTTTATTAATTTATGACATAATTGTCAGAACTACTTGTTAGACTTGAAACACTGGTCACACTCCTGATCCAGTTTATAAACATTAATTAGAACAACAGTATTTTTCAACATTATCCAATACTGATAACTTAGTACAGTACCTAACATTGGTAACTATACTGGGTTATATAAATACAAATCTAATATAAACATAAACATAATTATTGGTGAAGTATTATTATCAAATAACATTATTTCATTTTTAGTATATTCAACATACAATATAAAATACTCTGTGACCTGAACATGCCACAGTACAAAACAAACAATTCATAACATTCAATAATTCCTTAGTCTGGCTTTTGTACATTTAATACTAGTCATTGCCTCCTTCTGGTTTGAGTTACTTCTCGAGCACATGACCTATTGAAGAACCTTAAGTCAGGGTATGGTCCTTGACCATATTTCATTCAATCTTTTATGTAACGTTGGGGAACCTCAACTATGTTGCGTTACAATATACAAGGCACTTACCGGTGGGTCTTAAACAATTAGCCTGCCATAAAGATGAGAAGACGACACACGAAAATGCTCTGCTGAACCGAGGAAGGAAGCCAGGTGTTTTCGTAACGAGAGCTTTGTAGTGACTGACTCTCGCAACGTGCCCGAAAACGCAACTCAAATTCGGCCGCTAGATAGCGTGCACTGCCGGAACAGTGCCATACCGATATCGCGTTCATCAACAATATTCACTTCGCTCACTGACATGGATAACTAATCGAATTTATTATTGGAAATATGGTATTTGTATTTCATCGAACGCCGGATTATGCAAATTCCGGCACATAGTTACATCTTATTACCTTCCCCCATCTTCTTTACCTGCCCATTTCTGTTATTTTTCTTAATTCTGTAAATGGTACCATCTGTTCAGTTGGATTGTGGATTCATTTAATTGTTTTTCTGGCTCACCTTCTCATTCCTAAAATAGTCTAGTCCTTCCTATTATTCCTATGCAGTGTGTTGTTTTTGCATTGTTATTGTGTTTATTTTTCACATTTCTGATTTAAACTAATTGTACAAGCAAACAATGGTGTTGTGTGTGTTTTTTTTAAATCAAAGGTGGTAAAATATGCATGCTCAGGAAGTTCATACTTCTTGCCAATGAGGGACTGCAAAGATATTGGTCCACCCTTTAAAACTTCCTCCTTAACCACATACCCTAATTATGCTACTCTCGTGGGAATGTTAATAGGCATTACTTCCGGGGACAGGTTTCCCGTGGATTTGATGGGTACGGTGTTTATGTAAAAATGAGCAGAGAAAGTTAGTTTCGTGAGAAGGTGTGCTATTTTCGTGACAGTGTGCCCGGGAAATTGCTAGGTTGAAACAACTTTTGAAGCATACGTTTGTTTTTAAACAAGAAGCCTCGAGTAAAACACAAAGTAGATAGTTTTGAATCCAGTGAGCCTAAAGTAACAAGCATGACGAGACTACAATATCGATCTTGCCAGAAATCTCGAATGCATTCAAGCGGATCCTGTTGGCCCACATCCGGCCCACCATCTGCGAGGAGCAGGTCTGGTTTCGGCAGAGACTCTGATTACTCTTCAGCTAGTGAGGGTCGCTTCCCAGCTAGCAGACGCCACTAATAGGCATCAGCCCGCAGGCGCTGTCCTATTGGGCATGAGAAAAACCGTCGACAAGTGGGGCACGAAGATCTGCTCTTCAAACTAACCCACACACCAGTACTACTGTCCACGGTGCATCTCGTGCGGTCGTATTTAACTGACGGAACCCTCAGGATGAGCGTCGACGAGGCATGCTCTCACGTTAGCCCCGTCACCTCAGGCGCTCCTCTAGGACCTGTCCTCGGCCCGTTCCGGCCTGTGCTTTGGATCCCAGAGTCACGTTGTCGCTCTTCGCTGGCGACGCAATTTTCCATTTTAGCCCCTGTCTGAGTGTAATGATGCAATGTCAGCTGGGCATTCCACACTGGTTGCGAAAGTGACCCATAGCGATTAACACAGTCTAGTAGCAAGCGATTTGCTTTACGCGTAAGTCCAACTTCCACATGCCAATCCAGTGGACCGAATCATGGGCACCAGAGGCAAAATTTTCCCTATGCTTTCGTGCAACAGCCACCTGGCTGTATATACAAAAAAATCATTATGTATACTGTTCATACGGGCAGCAGTCAAGCTCGGAAGCCGCTTGGTGGCCGTTGACAGAGCAAATCTAAAAAAGTGTGTTTATCGACTCCAATGTTTTGTGTTTTAAACAGATTTTCTTAGAAAATAATTAAAATAGAGCTCTGGGACCTCTTTTATTCAATTGTTTAGATCAAAAACCATAAGAAACCACCAAATGTACCCTTCACTTTATACCCCAAGAATTTCAGTATGGCGTCATTTTACCATGGGAGCAGAAATCAGGGCGAACTGGTTTGCGAGTCGTAACTCGCTAACGAACCATTTTCGGACGTATGTTTATAAGTATGAACTTTTTTTCTTATTTTTAGCTATTGAATCAGGTCCCGAGAGATTGGCGTCAAATTTTTAATCACCCTGTATATAGTAATGTTTTGATGTTACGTATAATTCTTGTGCAATACATATAAGATGTATAATATGTTTCCATTGTAGCTTCGTACAAAAGGAAATATTCTAAATTCATGTTTTTGACTTTTAATATTTAAATATTTTATTAAAATAATAATTAATAAATAGATGATTTTATTTTCCCATATATATATGTATATATATATATATAGTAATTTAAAATTTATGTTTATATTACCTCAAGATGTTATTTTTCCTTATTCGGAACATGTTTCGAGAGCTCCCGTGCTCTCATCATCAGCCTTCGCGATCTTGCGTCTGGTGAAGTATTTGTGTGTTGGCTGGATGCTATTAAGGTTTCTTGTTGGTCTCTGGTATTTTAAAGTTGTATTATTGTGTGTGATTGTGGTATATGTATTTGTATTTTGTATTTGTATTCAACATCGAACACATTCAATACATACATACATAATACATTTAATATTTATAACTAAATTTACCTCAAGATGTTATTTTTCCTTATTTGGAACATGTTTCGAGAGCTCCCGTGCTCTCATATTCAGCCTTCGCGATCTTGTGTCTGGTGAAGTATTTTTGTGTTGGCTGCTGGATGCTATTAAGGTTGTTTGTTGGTCTTTGGTATTTTAAAGTTGTATTATTGTGTGTGATTGTGGTATATGTATTTGTATTTTGTAAGGAAAAATAACATCTTGAGGTAAATTTAGTTATAAATATTAAATGTAATATATATATATTTAGTTATTTAGTGTCATCAAAGTCTTACTCCTCTACATATTAAAAAGAAGTTTATTGTGCAGCAATTGTAATGTGCACCGAACAATACATAGAGCAATGTGCAGCAATACATAGGGCAACGAACACACACAAAATCCTACGATCTAACCGGTGTTTAATACATTACAGCTGCATTCAGTATTTATGCAGAATTGTATTTTTAATAATAATTGTTATGTTACAATATGTATATATTGTAACAAACCACTCTATTATATTACGTCTTTTTAGCCCTATGTTGTTGGCGTCATTTGTCACGTATATCTTTAAATCTGGATGTGTTTATTTTATTTATTGTGTAATTCTTTAGTTAAAATAAACCACGGGATCCTTTGCCGTTTTTTATCTCCTTGCAGGTATTACAGTTCAGTTGTTATGGAGAGAGAGAGAGAGAGAGAGAGAGAGAGAGAGAGAGAGAGAGAGAGTTCCTCTCTTGGTGTACTGTTTTATCGTTTTATTTAAACGCGCTTTGCATCAGCTGTTTTCAATGTGATAACCAGTTACAGGTTATGTTGGCCGTTGTACTTCATAGGCTATGATGACTGCGCTAACTTTCGCACTCTTCTCTGCTATTCACCGGTTTACTGTAACAAATCTGCTATCTACAAAGAATAATACAAAGTCAATTCCCTAAAAGAAAGGTATTTATTGATTGAAATTGGTTTATTTTCTGGAAACTATTAAATCCAGTTCATCGATTTTCAGATCGACTATTATCGAAATTACAACAGTTTTCGATATACGTTTTTCTATAACACAACAGATATATTCAATTATAGTTATTAGTAAAATTAATAAATTATTTATCTCAGGGTTATTTGGATATTCTTTGAGCTGTAATAAAGTCAGAAATGCTTAGATAAGAGTATCATACTTTACAATAAATAATATTTTTATTCTTAAAGTCTGAGTCAATAAGTTCGTTTTTTAGACGCCAGAGCGCAGACTACTCGGATTCATACCGATTGCAAAAAAGAAATATGGCTGTTGTGAAGTTCTAATGAGGCCACGTGTTTACTGTTTTGGATTAAATAAATAAAGTTTAAAATGTTCACACTACGTTTTCTTATAAATTGAATTATGTTGTACTGGTTTCTAGTGTTCGTTACTTGGTGGTGATGAGTAGTTTTTTAGTTAATTAAGGTAGGCTTCCTCACCAACGTAATGACAGTTTCAATTTTTCAAGCGATCTTATGGTTGGACAAATTTTCAATGTTCTTGGATATTCCCGCATCAATTATTATGTTTCAATGGATGTCTCAGACGTAGTTTCTTATGCTGAATCGTTTCGTTAATTTTGAATAGTGATTGATTCAAACTGTAGTTAATACTTTTTTAATATTGCTGGACATTATTCCAGTCATCTACCCTCTTGAAAATCAAATTTAACAATTCTCTCATCTTGTTAACGCTGTTACCGTTAGTAACCAAGAAATTGATGAGTTTTTATTGGCTAAGCTAGGTACAGTTTTAGTAAATAGGCTAGTATTAAGATATTATTAGTTCTTCCATTTTTTAGGAAAAATACTCCTTTATAAATGTTAACTCTAATTAAATTTAATTTACATAATGTTTTTCTTCATATTATTACATAAACTTAGATACTTGTATGTTATAATTTAGTGGTTATAATCTATAGTTTTTTTATTAACAAGATTCTGGTTTTTAGGCACTATTTTCCCTCAACATTATTTTCTCATACCCATTACATAAACTTATTTAATATACCTTTCAGTCATTACTTGAAAGTGTTTTTTATTACATTTAGTTTTCTTTTATATTTTCAGTTTATTATTTGTTTTTAATTAGTTTATTTCTGACTTTTATTTCTGTAAATGTATTACTGCTCTAGACCCTATTTTATCTTCCACTATCTCTTTATAATTTATTCTAATTAGCAGTGATTAATTTCTTACCTAACCCTGGATCCTTCAAACAATAAACATAGTAACATTTTACTTACATTGATATTGCCTTTGTGGCCTAACAAAATAAAACTATAATAACTTACTACTAAACTTATTGTTTATTACAATAGTTCTGCATCTTTATCACAACTTGTGATTGATGTCTTTTTAATATTACATATCATACTCTGTTGCACTTTGTGTACACTGCACTTCTATAGCACCACTTATTACACTGTTTTTTCACTACTAAAGTGTTTATTGTTTAGTGTAAAGATTATACAAATGTTTTATAGTATGATACTTAAATGTCATTCATTTCTGACTTGGGGAATGGGATACCTACTGACTTTTATTGTTAGTTTTTTTTTTTTAAATAATAATAATAATAGGTATTTCTTTATATTTTTTTTATTAAAGAATATCGTATCTTTAGTTTACTCAGTATTAGGTACTGATTACGTAATGTTACAGTATATATATATATATATTGGGGAGCGGCACCTTTATAACTCGTAACTCCCAAAATGTCTATGTCTTGAAATGTAGATTGCTGAACATATTTTTCCCTCTGATATAAGAGGTTTTTATTTCATGTATATTGAAATTTATCGTACGTCTTACTTAAACAAGATAAACAGAGAATCGTAAGGATGTGGAGGCAAATATCACGCAAGCGCCTTGCCTTCCTGCTTATTGCACATCAAGGAACGTAATCCGACTTCCCAAACTTATAAAAAAGTCCATCAGCCTAGTATAATGAAAGTAATTACCAAACTGCAACACGCACGTCTCATCTAGCGTATTTCTTGCAACTATGAGCACTAACTTGACCAGAAACTGTTCGATGGTAACTCCTCATTCAGTTTGTATAATGAAAATAATGAAGTGAAATTGGGGCACATCAAATTTATCCTTCGACAACCAAACTTTTAAATCAAGTAATAGAATTATGTTGAATACACTGAAGAGATACTTCTTACGTTGAATTTTTATAGAAAACATGTTATAGTTTTGCTATGATCGAAACAAAGAGTTTAAGACCAGAAAAATTAAAAAACAAAAGTACTAGTAAAAAATAATAGAAAAAATGTGAAATTATTGAAATAATGAAATCAAAAAAAGGCAAAGCAACGAGCGATTAACAATTCCAGGCTTGCTTAATGGACCGGATACTTTTTGCGTTTAAAACTCAAAGACTTAAAATGATTTCCTATCGAGGTCAGTTGTTGTTATATATATTCAACGTAATAGAAATATATATTGTATATTTATATAAATATATTATATAATATATATACATATTTATAAATGTATATGTAAATACATATACGTAATATATTTTTTTAATGACACCTCTTAAAACAGAACTCAGGATTTACAGTATCACAGCACATAATAACACTTCAATAAAATATATTATAAATTGTGACAACATATATAAACGTATTCAGTTTAAGGACGTACACAATAAAACGTTTCCGGAGAAAGGAATACACATTGATGCGTAAATACATTTTACGTTTAATAAAAATATAAAAAATTCTGAGTTAATAACAGATGTTAATCACATAAAATTTAGTGATTGCTGTTAGTTAGTAGCTATCTGTCCACCAGTGTACGCTGTACTTACATATGAAATTTATATTTATTGTTCATATGGGGATGTCAAAGTTCATGGAACAGTTTCTGTACCAAAAAAAAACGAAAAATTCAAAACGTTTTACTCTTTTATGGGCACATACACAATTTATATGTATAAAGGTAAACAAAATCCTTCATACTTGATTCCGGTTGTTAGTCTATTTGTTTTTGTGTTTATCTTCGTCTCTCTCTCTCTCTCTCTCTCTCTATGTGCCGGGGTAAGAGAGTCGTTACTGTGAATTCAAAATTCAAGTAACACTTACTATAAAAATCTTCAAAAATTTAAAATGTTGTGAAATCTCTTTAAAAAAAATTCACAGGCATTGCACAAATGCAATGCACAGAGAAGGGCATTGAAAATGCTTCAATAAATCTAAAAAATATATATATCCTATGTTCATTATGTATTTATGTTCATTCACCAATCAATGAATTCATTCTTCATTTACCAATGTAGGCTACTGATTGTAAGTTAAATGTAGTCGCATTCATAAGCGAAGTTTTATATGTGTACTACGTTATTGACAACAAAGAAGTAGTTTCTATGAAAACTCACCGGTTCCCATTTTCGATCACGCACCAGCGGTCGTTTTCAAATGTGCGACACGTCTTTATAAACATTTTCAATGTTAAAAGTATTTAGTTGTGTAGTAATGTTGTAGCCTATAATTATAAACTACAATGTTAAGTCGGAAACTGTAACAAATCTACAAAACTATTGAGTTTATCAACCTCGAGGAATTATCGTATACCGAGAACACTTCAGATTTTGGTGACTGAAAAATGAACGTTTGGTTCTCCGGGTGACAGAAATGAATCACGTTGTTTTTTCTAACGATTATAGTTTCTTTCTATATTCTCAGGTAGGCTGCTTCCGCGGGCGGTGCCCATTATGTTTTTGAAGCCTTCTTCCGACACATAAGGTCCATGTGTATCCTAGTCACATAGACCTGAGGATACTCATTGTAGTATGAGTGAAACGTTGTCATACAAGACATTTTAGACGCGGTTCATCCCAGAAGAAGATTCCTAAAACTTAATTCTTTGTTTCATCCGAAAGTCTAAAATCGAATTCTGTTATTAAGAATGAGAGCTGTTGTGGATTTTTACATAAACGATACATCAAAGAAAGGAACACAATTGTTTCTCTGTATTTCGTACATCTTAGAGGTATAAAAGTGCTCAAATCACCTGTTACATTCCCACGGTGAAAACTAAGAGGTCTGAAGCCCTCGTTCAAGAAAGTACACGGACTGAGATAACTTCATTTAACTATAAAATGAATTGCAAATTAAGTGACTTAAGTTCATTAATTAAGCCTATTAGGTTTGTTTAAAGAAATACAAATATGTCACTTTCTAGTTACAGATCGTAAGATAAGATACTGATTTTGTATGTAGTAGTCCTGTTTTTACTCTAATTAAAATATTCAACGTAAAAGCTGCTAAATATAATCTGCTGCTGGACCCATAAAAAAGGATCAAAGAAGTGTTTACCGCCTGCTGAAGAACCAATTATTGCTTACTGTTGATTCGTTTCTGTTCATATAGAAGAACATTCTTATAAGACGAATGATATTTCAACTTTTTCAACAGGTTATTCAAGTTTTGTCATTGATCATTGTCGAAACGCGCTAGTAAGCTCTGTGTTACACAAGGCGTTTCGAATTGCTACCATTTTCAACGTGACCGTCTGGCAATTTGAAATGGCAAAGCAAAAAAAGGTCTCGTTGCAAACTGTTTCGCCAGTGGTAGAAGACAAAGTCGAAATACTACGGAACAAATATAAATATTTAAAAATATAAACACATATTTTATAGAATGACTATTTATTGTATGAATAGTTTACAAAGAACTCATTTCAATAACTTTTAATTTTTGTCGAAGGAAGATAAAAGGATTATTAAAATGACGACCGTTTGAAAAAGATAGTTTCAATTTTTTTAGCAGTGGCAACAGAGAACCAAGGGTAAAGACGCCAATATTGGCGATTATCGTTGGAAAGTCATTAAATATAATTATGATAATTTTTTAAATCCGTGTTCAATTAGAGTGAAATGGACTGTAAATTTTGTCTGAGAACTACAATGTCAGCCAGACAAAGCGTTGAAAAGAACGCGGACAGTAGAGGGTGCAATTAAACCTGTTACAAATTACTTGTCAAGATATTATCAAATCACTTATCAACGAATTTATTACATTTTACAGACGCGGAACTTTTTGCAGGTGTTCCGGTGTTCAGTAAACTGCATGCAACTGATAAACGCCATTATTCAACCAATGGGATCTCTTCCTAAAACGCATGTAACTCATTATTAGAGCTAGGAATTTTAAGTGCAAATTTTTGGTAAAAAAGGCGCAAAAAAGGTGCAAATTTCAAATGTAAATATTCATACAAACAGTACCAAAACCAATTACATCCACATATAAGGACTCAAAATTCACTCATGTATTAAAAAGTCTGCCTAAAACAAGTCCCAGAACACAATGTTATTAAAGTCACAAGTCCAGAAAAAGTACCCCATCTAGTAAGAATTGGGGAAGTTGGAAGAGGAAGTCCTGTAATTTCAACATACTTTTGTATCCTAGCAGCCTTTTGCCTTTTTCAGCAATTTTGTAATGCAAGACAGAAATTCATTAGCATATGAATATTGTAACCAGACCCTGTATGCCGGTCTTTACAAAAAAAAAGTAATAGACAAAATTTTATTTCAAAAAAAATAAATTTTATGTTTTAATAGATGTTAGTAGTTAAGAAATAATGCTGTGATAAATGTTCTGTAAAAATTTTAAGAATCAGGAAGGTATTTATTAACTATCGAGCACTTCTGGAAGATCTGAACCAAGTCTGGAGTTAATCAGATTAACTCCGGTCAGCAATCGATTGATGATTTTCCTTGCTGGTCCAATAACTCACTGAAAAAAAAAAATTTTTCTTCTTCTTGAAGTCTCTTTGGCTTAATAAATAACCTTAAATTAGCCTGTTAAATAATAACAGATAAATACACTTGAAATAAATGGATTTATTAAAGAATTTAATAAATAATCGATTTTTTATCGATTGAGAACAATTATCGACTCCGTCTCAGGGAATTATCGATTCGTGCATACAGTAGAAAAATTATTATAAGTATTATAAAAAGGACAGGTTCTTTGAGCGATTATATTAATAGTCAGAGCAGGGTAACGAGAAAGTATAACATTAACAATTAAAGTAAATTCAATAATTATTATTTAACAATATTGAAATAATTCTGATATATAATGTTTAAGAAAGTTGAAGTCGAACCATATGTAGACTGACGTCACTTGATCTGGAAGGCAGGTCTTAGTAAATTCAAAGATGGCCGCTACTAGATATGGCGAAGTTACTGCGATATCGTCGTGTCAAAAACTTACAACAAAATTACCTTCATGAATGTTTGAAATGTCCCCGCACTGGTGTAATCTGTCTATTAGGTTGTTTGGTGTGTTCTGAAGAAGTGTTCTGTGTATACTGGTGTTAATTAAGTTATCTGGTATTTGTTCACTTCTGTGGGTTAATTTGTCTGTAAAAGTGGTTATGATTTGTAGCGTGAATTATATCAAATATATTGTTTTACTGTTTTAGATCACTCGTATAATGAAGTTAGGTGTTAGTTTTCACTATTGTCGTTAACGTTTTGGTAGATTTAGTTAAAAAAGTGTTTAATTCATCTAACTCTCTATTCACTTATATGCATGGCTAACCGTAGTACCATTTTCTACTCGGTTTTAAAGGAACGTTTTATCACACAACTATTCAGCTTGATATTCCACAAAAGACTATTTTAACTTGGTCAAAATCTGGCCCAGTTAATCTTTGAAAAAGTATTGTTAACATATTTCGATTACCCATACACATGATACAAAATTACATTATATATGGAATTTATTTATTTTATTCATCACTTTCATGAATTATGAACCATATCATTGGTTTAATCATCTCATTCCTTTTAAATTGATATATTATAGTCCATATCTGTGGACATTTTGTGGAAATTACCAAATTTCTTTCCTTTTTTGGAAATCTAGGCTCAAACATTGATTTCCGCCTTTATACAATTTTTCTTCCATTTTAATTGTTATTAATACTATTATAATAAATTTTAATTAGTCATATTTCTCTTCCTTTCCTTAAATACATATAAATTAAACCTTTGAACTGATTTTTTGTGTTAATGTCTGAATTTGACATTGCTCTTTAAAATTAATTAACTTATATATTTTGAAAATTTACAATATTTTAAGGTATATTTCCTTATTATCATTTTAATTCATAGGATCATTCCCAGTAGTGGTTATTCGATTTACCTTATCTAAATCTTGCTAGTTTACAGGATTTATAAGTGAATTATACTGGTTTATATGGTTTCTGTGAATTCACCAAATGGCCTAGAGTTTAGAATTTTACATTTCTGTCTTTCTCAAATAAATTTAATCCTACCATTCCTCTGACTTTACATAGTTATTATTACATGAAAATAAAATGGTTTATAACTTATTGTGAGGTGTAGTATTTAATTAACACTACTGTTATAAAAAAAATAATTATGAACATTATTTAGCAATCTGTACATTGAACATGTTGCTGACATGGTTTGAACATATACATTTAACTCCTTTTGAATTAACACAGCATACCTACTGAAACATTATTAATGGTATGTATGCTGTTATTTAGCAAACATAATTCATTTTAAACACATAATATAAATCTTATTTTCTAATAACTCTTACAAATACATTGATTTTATGGCTGTGAACAAACAGTCTATTTAAACATTTTAAACCTATGAATACTAAATTAATGCCAGTCCCTTCTGGTCTAAACCATTATTATTTATGATCCCCTTCATCAGTAAACATGACCACCCATACTCTAGTTATTAGCATTTTTTACAAATGTCCTGTAAATAAAGAGTTACATTAAAATAATAAAATACGGGAAATCTCCCATTTTATTATTTTATGATGCTGTGTACTATTGGATATAAAAGTTGTTATATAGCATATTGATAAGTCATAGTATCACTAACTTTAAGTTTATTGCATTTCCAAAAAACACTTACACAAATTCACTTTCACTGGTGGTTCTGATATTTTGAGTCTCACTATCTCAGACCAGATCTTTAGTAATCATGGACTGTTAAGACTTGTTTATTTTCTTTATCACACAATAGCTTTAGTCGGTTCACTTCTTATAATACTATACAACACTTTAGGTTTCTAAATAATTACATTTTTATAGGATTTTGGTATGTTATACTTTCTTTTTAAACGTTTTTGTGGGTTTGGGGTTGATGGTAGTTAATAATAATAATAGGTTTTACTACGGTGTTTCTTTCATACTATTTCTTCCTCTCCTCCTGTCTTCTTTCTTGTCTTTCTTCTTATCTTCTTTCTTGTCTTCATTCTTGTCCTTCTTCTTATCTTCATTCTTCTGGTCTTCTTGTCTTCTTGTCTTCATTCTTCACTCTTGGGTAAACCAAGGTACTTCGTGTTATCTCGACTGATGTTTAGTTTGGAGTATCTAATTTATTTACTGATACGGACCTTGCTCTTCTCTAAAGGTTTCAGGGTATTGTTTTCTTCCTGATCACAAACTTTATTCTTCCTTCTTCTTGTCTTTGGGGTATTTTGGTGTTCACCACTCTTAAACTGATTCTCTTTCTTCTTGACATGGTGTTATTTAATTTGTTTACTGCTCCTAACTTCCTGGGTAAATTCCTGATATTATAATATGAGTTGCTTTTAATAATTTCTTTGATATTTAAACAGTGGTTTTTATATAATGTAATGAGGATTTTTATTTTATTGTGGTTCATTCCTTTGATTTCATTAAATCTCATTCAATATTATTTCAACATATGTGGTGTAATTAATTTTTATAATTTTATATGACTTAATAAGTAGTGGATTTTCTGTCGCGCTACAATATTCATCTTTTAGTGCCTCACAAACTCGATGCAATGCATGTGCACTGCAGGTCACATGTTTTGGATTAGAGTATATAGGTTTCGTGTTAGCAATAGCCAATAACATGTAAGGTGCTTGGTCCGTAAGTACTACCCACACTTGATCATATTCTATTCCTTCAGGCCACAACACAATACATGCGTTGCTGAAACTTTGCATCACACTGGCATTGTCTGTTTTGTTCAGAAAGTATGTTTTCAACAGCATGGGCTTTACTTGTTGTCCATTTAGGGGTGCTACTAAAATGTTTAGAACATATCTCATCTGCCTATCAGCGGTTTCATCTAGTATAAAATATAGTAGATGCGGTGATGCTGCACACGTTCGGTGTTCCTTGTTTAATTATTATAGGAATAAAATGTGGCAAAGGAGCCAAAAAAAGGTAAAAAAAGCGCAAAAAGGTGATGACACAGAGAAAAGGTGCAAAAAGGTACTTGCATTGAAAAAAAGTGCAAAAAGGTGCAATCAAAACACAGTTAGGAGTGTTTATTTAATGTTTTCTTTGCAAGACAAGCTAATTTGGGCATTTTAATAGCAAAAAAAAATTAAGGTGCAGCACCTAAAATTCCTAGCTCTACTCATTATGTTTCATACATAGTATACAGCATAAAATAAGGATTTCGATTAAAACGGGTGCGCTTGTTTCAAACAATCACTTCGGGCATAAATTATGGTTTTTCGGAAATAACACTCTTTTAAAAAACGTCTCGAAATTTTACATAGCTACCTACTCCACCAAACTTACCAAACCTATCGTTTTTTATACGTATTTTCTTTTTGTAAACGACTGGTTTTTCGAACAATAAGTCCAAAATTATGCATAGCCACACACACACACGCGCGCGCGCTCACCTCACTCACTCACTCAGTCACTCACACTCACACACTCTCCCTATGGTATCAAGATGCATGACGGACACAATGGTATTGTTTATTAACTAATCTACAGTTCAGGCCCGCCTAGAGGGAGGACAAGGGGAGCATTGCCCAGGAGCCCGGTCTCTGGGGGGGGGGGATATTTTTTAAAACGATTTACATATGATTTTCTGTAGATTTTTAAAACTACTTTTACATTATATTTTTGTATTTATAAACAAAAAGATAAGTAGAATATTGACACCTTTTTATAGTTAAGATATTTTCTTTTGACCAACTGATCAATGTTTTCTTTATTAAATTACATCCCTAATTGCTTTGAAAACAGATACTCCGAACCGAAAAGTAGGCCGGATGGGTGCCGCTGTCGCTGTCCGTCACCGTTCGCTTCTTTTTCTTATTCCTCTTCTTCTTCTTCTTCTTCTTTACTGGCTATGTCCGAGACTCAACTCAGACTTCTTGCCATGACCCGGTAGTTTGTCTCGCGATTTGTATATATGTCTATCACAGTCAGGAGAGCGCACGTCAAGTATAATTCAATACTACAATTGTAAATTCTCGAGGCTGATTTAACAGCTCTGTATTAGTCCATAGGACGTAACGGGAAAGTAGGAATTTTTTCGACTGACTGAGGGCGGGATACCTATAGGTGACGGAGAGTCGCCCACTGACACCTCCGCCATCTAGGACTTATTTATTTTCGGGTGAGGTGCCTATTTCCACCGTGTGAAGTGTCATGTCGCCCAAATGCCTCTCGAACCGGGGCGACGGCCCGAGACGAAGACGGGAAACACTAGTGTGTCGGTGTGTGCATGGCCTACTGTTATCGACAGTATGTGGGTTCTAAAACACCAGAGCGCGCGGTAAACAGCACATTTAGCATTTTTTCTAAGAAAAAGTCAGAGGTACCGGCGACGCGAATCGAACCCTCGACTTTCGGACTGAAAGCCAAGCGCTCTATCCACTGAGCCACCGCGGCTCTCACCGTTCGCATCGACTTGGTGTGGCGGCGTGGCGGGGTGGAAGTCAAGTCAAGTGCACTAGTGCTACCACTGTGTATATTACAGTGTAGTACTACTACAGTTGAGGTTATGCCAGTGACAGCAGTGTGTCTGTTTCAAGTTAGATCTTTTCTGGTATATTTTATTGTTTTGTTTTATAATAAGGTGTAGTGTAAGTGTTGTGTGAGCCAATGGACCATTATAAACACAAATCTGGTGCGCAGAAACGAAAAGAAAGAGAGCCAAATCTTGAGAGTGGTAAGAAAGGCTTGCGGACATTATTTGACGTTGGACTCAATAAATCTGAGGCTGTCTCCGTCGGTGTATCGGGAACGCTTAATGAAGAGGCTGAGCCTACTGCATCTACCTCAGGGTATATAAATTTACTTGACGAAAAAATACACGTTGGTTCTTTTCAAGGTAGGCCTAGTTTAGAAAATGTGGGTGACTCTAAAATCTTAAAACCGAAACCAATAAATAAGAAAATAGGGCTTCACATGAATGGTTTAACGCTGAAGCGAATTTTTGGAGTTAGGTGACTTAACTGGTTGCCCAAATGCTAATATTAATATTGTTGAAAATTTTGTTAGAAAAAGCCTTAGCCCAATTATTCCTGAAGACATTCCTAATGATGGAAAAAGAGTTTTTCCTCTGATTGTCTTACAGACAAAAACCCAAAATGGAGAACTTCGTCCAAGAGATTGGTTATCCTGGAGTACAAAAAATCATCCCCTCTATTGTTTTACTTGTCGATTGTTAAGCTCTCCCAGTGAGCTCGGTGATAGCAACCGTTCAGTTCTTACGAGCGAGGAAGAATGGAAGGAAAAGGGGTGGCGAAAACTCTATGATAAGCTCCCAAAACATGAAACTAGTGGTCATCACAAAAAATGTTATATTTAGTGACGAGCTATAGAAAAACTTTTAAAAGAAGGGTCTGGTATTTAGTCTCAGCTTGATGAAAAATTAACCCAAAGGAAAAGGTACTGGCAGGAATTACTGCAACGTTTACTAGCAGTAATTTTGTTTTTAGCTGAGAGGGGGCTTCCTTTTAGGGGCGAATCCTCACAACTTGGTATCCCCATAATGGAAATTTCTTAGGAGTTATAGAGTTATTATCTAAATATGATCCTTTGCTACGGGAGCATGTTACAAAAGTAAAAGAATCCCAAGAAAATGGAAAACGTCTACAAGCTCATTTTTTGCCCTGGAGATCTCAAAACGAATTTATTGACGTTTGTAGGAAAACGTTCTTAACCAAATTTTAATTGAAAGACATAAGGCCAAGTACTATGCCATATTAGTGGATGAAACACCAGATGTAACACATGAGGAACAGGTGACATTTATTTTAAGATATTTATTAGAAAACGAATCCGGCTACAAAATTACAAAGAGATTCCTAAGTTTTGTAAAGTGCAAAAAAGACTGGATAAGATATCACAGATGAAATTTTAAATGAATTGGGTAAGCATGGCATTCCTTTGAATGATTTTAGGGGTCAGAGGTTTGATAATGGAGCGAACGTGGTTGGAGTGTACAAAGGTGTTAAAACTCGCATAGCTGAAATCAACCCCTATGCTTTATTTTTTAATTGTGCAGCACACAGTCTCAACCTATGTGGGGTCAATGCAGCTGAATCATGCGAGGACGCTGTAACGTTTTTCGGTGTTTTGCAACAGTTACACAAGTTTTTCTCGAATTCTCCACAAGGGAGGAAAATCATGAAAAAGAAATAAACTGTTCTTTCCACAAACTTTCGGATACAAGGTGGTCAGCACGAGTTGATGGCGTAAAGCCTTTCGCTAAACATCTTCCTGGTGTAAAAAGGGCTGTAGCTGAATGTCTGAAACTTAATATGTCGGCTGAAAGTAAAACTAAACTTTTGGGAATTGAAAAGTATCTGAAATCTTTTAAATGCACATTAATGGCCACAATTTGTTTTAAAATACTCGTTTCAGTCGATCACCGAAACAAAGTTCTCCAAGCAAGAGAAGCCACTCTTGATGAGGAAGCCTTATAAACACATCGATAGCCTAACAAAGTAAATGAACAATTTACGAGATGAATTTGGCGTTATTCTCCAAGAAGCTAAACTCGTACCACAGACTACGGTTAGTCAAATGCCTACAGAAACCTAATTCATTGAAAAAAAGAAAGAAGAAGAGGAAGCATTTTCATTACGTAATGTCTGATGAAGACTTAGAACAAAACAACGGCTCAGAGACAAATGAGGCAGTAGAGAGAGAATTTAGAATAGATGTTTCCTACAGAATGATTGATTCTGTTACCAGTGGGCTATGTGGAAGCTTAGTAACATATTTCAATGTTTGTGGCAATACCTGGATAAAGACAAGACTGCAATTGCCAATTCCTGTCAATAGTTACTTTCTATCTTTCCAGAAAACCTCTTAGAAGCTTTAATAGAAGAACTTATTCGCCTAAAATCTATTCATACAGTCAGTATTGGTACTTCTATTTTGCCACCATTTAAGTTGATAAATAAAATTAGGAGCTTAAAACTAGAGTTGCTGTATCCAATTGTGTGCATAGCTATTCTATTTTTCACATTTGCAGTGTCAGTAGTGGGAGCTGAGCGTTCTTTCAGTGGACTCAAAAGAATAAAAAACTACAATCGATTTGCAATGGCGCAAGAAAGACTGTGCGGACTAACTACAACTACTCTTGCTATGGAGGCTGATATTACCCGTAGTGTTGATTTCAGTGACATTACTGAAGATTTTGCAAACAAAAAAGGAAGGAAAATGATTTTTTAAATTTTAGATAGTTCTCTGTTTGCTCTATTACATTTAAAAAAATTTAATGTGTTGCTATTTTTAACTTATTACATGACTTTTTACTTGTTTCATTTTTAATCGTTAACTAATAAAAATAAAACTGTAAGTTCTTTGATTTTATCTGAAATTGAAAAATTGCAAAAGATGTAAATTTCTAAGCTGTAGGGTAATAGAACATTCACTTTGTTAATTTACAATAGCATTGCCTTTCTAGACATTGTAATTCTTACGATTATTTACTAAAACTTCCGGGCTGAAAGGCCGTGGTCGATTGCTTAAGATGCTGCTAAACGTTTCGGCCGCACCACCGGTGACCATCTTCAGTAGCAAAAGAAAAAGAAAAGTGTTCGATAGATGATACGCCGAACACGTCTCCCAATGGACTGGGAACAAGCAACAGTAAGTACCTGCTGCGATGCCTCTATTTATAACATTTTGTCCGCTTCAGGTGTATCGCACGGACCAATGAGAAGCCAGCTCGTCATACTCAATTCTGATTGGCCATGGAAAATAGACCATGCCAGACACTATTTAAGGAGATGCTTTCTCCTCGGCGGTTCATAGCGACGGACGCATTCTTATGAATATGGATGGACTCCAGATGCAGTCGAGTGAAGTAACCCCGGACAGAAGACAACACGCGGGCTTCATCAAACATCACCCGGTGATCGTCGTGGGACAGAGCGTGTTCAGCATACCGGGTGATGTTTGATGAAGCCCGCGTGTTGTCTTCTGTCCGGGGTTACTTCACTCGCCTGCATCTGGAGTCCATCCATATTCATAAGAATGCGTCCGTCGCTATGAACCGCCGAGTGGTCAGAGCTGTTGGGTTGAGCGTCGTGAGACGACCCAATGGTATCCTAGTACCGAGCCTCCGGTAGGGGCTCCTGCCTAGTGGTCCTGTCCAGACGGAATATTTAATTAATTTTCAGTGGTCGCTACAACGACATGCTCGTACTAGGTCGACTAGTACAGTATTTGTCGAGGCCGTTTCCAAGAGTCACCTGGACGTGTTCGGTACTTGCCAAGGCCAGCTATGAGTGGGTTTGTCTGGGTCCTCGCAGCTCGGACGTAAAATTTACGTGCAAGTCGCCTTGCGGTGTCATCCAAGGAGCGGACACCGAGTCCTCTTCTCAGGAGACGAGAAGAAAACCGATAGGGGACTTTGGCCGCTAGCCGAAGCCCTCTATCGAGAACGCTTTGCAACCTTCTTTTATGAACGGTTGCGAGGTAACCCCAGACGGGAAGAGCGTAGGTAATGATCGGCAACAGGTACGCGTTGACGATCAACTTACCCAGCTTGCGGGTCATAGCCTTGTTGGCAAGTATTGGAAACAGTTGCGCGAGACGAGCGGACGCTTTCTTTCGCATCGTCTCAGCGTGGGTACGCCAGGTGAGCCGACGATCAAGGTGGACACCGAGGTACTTAACTTCCCTCGACCAGGGCAGGTACGTTCTACCGAGTCTCACTCGGCCTCGTGGTTCTTTCCGGCGCTTCGTGAATAGCACCGCGGAGCTCTTGGTTTCGTTGACGGCAACTTTCCAGCTTTCCGTCCACGTCGAATACGCATCGAGTGCGCGCTGAAGTCGTGGGATAGCAAAGTCTGCGTTCCGATCGGCGGTATAGACCGCCGTGTCGTCGGCAAACAAGGCCATCTGGACTCCAGGCTCTCTGATACGTCGTTGACATACACGGAGAACAGGAGAGGCCCTAGCACGCTACCTTGAGGTACCCCGGCTGTGATACGTCTCTCGGAAGAGACGTGGTCGTCTATTCGCACGCAGAAAGTCCTCTCCGTCAGAAAGCTAGCAATCAAGCGAAGGTAGCAATCTGGGAGCTGGATTTCCCGGAGCTTGAACAAGAGCCCGTCGTGCCAGACACTATCAAAGGCCTTTTCCACATCTAGGAAACAGGCGAGAGTCTGCTCTTTCCGACACCCGGCGTCCGTGATGTATTCCACCAGTCTCATCAGTTGATGAGTGGTGGAATGCCCCACACGAAAGCCGAACTGTTCGGGGACCAGTACATCGAAATTTCTTAGATGATCTAGTACTCTCCGTTGTACGAGACGTTCGAGGACCTTTGACGTGGCTGACAGTAGACTAATGGGCCGGAGGTTGCCGGGACGGGAAGCGTCCTTTCCCTGCTTCGGGATCACTATAACCGTTGCCTTACGCCATTTCTGGGGAAAATAGGCCAGTCTAAGACACGCGTTGAACAGCGCGACCAAGAAAAGTACTCCTCGCTCCGGGAGTCGAGTAAGAGCGGCGTTCGAGACGCCGTCCGGGCCAGGAGCTTTTCTCGGCACGAGTTCAACGAGCCGATCTGTGACCTCTTCCCTAGTAATGGGTTCGGGCTCCGTAGTGATCGGAAGAGACAGAAAGTCTTCCACTTCGTTCTCGACTTCTTCGTCGAAGTCCCAGTCCATGGGCGGGTTAGGTGCGAACTGTCGCTCAAAACACGCGCCCAAGTACTCGGCCTTCGCCTCCGGGCGAGCCAGGATTTGACCGAAAGGTCCAGCAATGGCCGGGATGCGAGGCCGGCGCCTCTTCCCTACCAACGCCGAAGGTATCCGGTAAGGGCTACTTTCGTCCGATCCGTCCCCTGCCTGGGCCACGGCGAGTTCCCAACAGCGTCTCCGGTAGGCCTGCATTTCACGACGTAAAATGCCGGTCGCCCGGTTGTACGCTGCCTTGTCGGCCGGATCACGGGTCCGCTGCCAGCGTCTCCGGAGGCGATTTCTCTCGCAAGCGAGAGCACTCGTCTCCTCTGGGATCCGCTGCCAGTGGGGCGTGACACCAGGCTTCATCCTGGAAGACGCGTCGATCGCAGATACGACAGCCTCGTCAAACGCGGCAACTGCCTCGTCGACTTGGCGGACGGTTTCGAGTGGTCCCGCGTCTGGCAATCGGCGACTTAACGCCGGGCCATAGCGGTCCCATTCTACCACCTTCCTGACATCTCTGCGTACGACGTGCTGGGTAGCGACGTGTATCAGGATGGGGAGATGATCGGACGATAGTTCCGTTAGCGCGGACACATGGACCGGACAGTCAATTCCTTGAATCACCGCTATGTCCAAGACATCGGGAGCCGCGTTGCGTTTTGAGGGGTAGAACGTAGGTTGGGTAGGCCCAATCACTTGTATCCTGCGAGAATCGGCAAACCTGCGTAAACGTTTCCCGTTTGGGGCAGTCAAGCGACTGTTCCAATCGCGATGTTTACAGTTCAGGTCGCCGGCCATGATGACCCTCCTGTGTGCATCGAACGCGACAGCTAGATCGGGGTGAAGGAGCTCTTTTTGCGGCGGTTTATACGCCGCGACCATCTGTACGCCGCCTAGAGTGTTTAACAACTCCACAGCGGTGCCTTCGAGGTGAGTCATTGCAGGCAAGACGACTCGGTGATGCTCGAGAGTGAGCCTCACCGCGACGGCAGTACCGCCACCAGCAGTGCCCGGCCTGTCGTTTCGATAGCACACATAGTTGGCCAGTCGTAACCTACTCGCAGGAGTCAAGTGGGTCTCATTGAGAAGGACTACGTCGGGTTTGAGTCGGGCCAGTAATTCTTGGAGTTCCTGGATCTTGTTGGACAACCCGTTGGCGTTCCAGGAAAGAATTGAGAGATCTCGTTTGAGGACCCGACTCATAGAAAACCTACACAAGTGGCGGCTTCCACCAAGAGCATGAATCTCTCGGTTGTATCGGCAGTCTCCAAGCGGGAGCGGATGGACCTGAAGGTCTGGGCAACTTTGCGGAGGTCGAATTCCGCAAGGAAGTCTTTGACGACCTGATAGTCGTCTGGAACGGTTTTTGAGGCAGAGTGCCCGGAGACTGTTTGCGCATAAGAGCGCCGAGGCTTGTCAATCGGGGGATTGGTGGAAGCCAGGGGTTTCTTGGGGCCAGGTGTAGCGCCTCTAGCGGAGGTGCTAGGAAGAGGGACAGATGCGATTACGTCGGTCTTCACGCGCTGCGCAGGCTGTCTGGACTGTGCGGCTGGGTTGGCAGGAGCCCGGGATCTAGCGCCACGGGGCTTACGTTGCCGCTTCTTTTTGCCTGCATTAGGGAACCGCGGGGGCGGGAGGTCAGGCGAGGCTGCTTCTAAAGCAGGGGCAGGATTCTCCGATGCTGGGGAGGGTTGAGAATTCTCAGGCTCCACAACCGAGATGTTTGGCAGTGGCTGGTCTGTCTCACTGTGTTTAGAAGCCGCGAGGTTACGGCGCTTTTTCGCCTGAGGCGGGACAGGGGCCTGGGATGGAGCCTGAGATGGAGATGCCTGAACTACAGGTGTCTGCTTCGGGCCTTTACTACGTTTCCGTTGCCTGTTAGCAACTGCAGCGAAAGACACGGCAGCCGTAGCAGGAGGCGAAGGGCCTGGCTGCTCGGTAGCAGGTCTAGAACCAGCTACCAGAGCCCCGGGAGCGCGGCTTCTTTCCACTTTTACGCGGAAACCAAAAAGCCGCGTAAGAGAGAGTAGGCTTGCGCCTGCCTCGCTGTTCTCGACCATGATGCGAACCAGGGGAATTGGACGCCTTGGTCCGGCGGAAGCAAATACCCGATGTACCGCGCGAACCGGATAACCCAGCTCGCGCAGCTCATCGAGGATTTCCTCGAGAGGAGAGTCCACGTCTAAGCCTCTGAGCACGAGGGACAGAGGCTTCACGTATTTCGGGGTAAAGGTGTGGTGTTGCAGGTTGGCTGATTCGACGAACGCCATGACGCTGCGGTACTCGTCCATTCCGCGGACAGCGATCTTGACAGTGTCGCCCCCAAGGAGCTTCAGGTCAACGCTGGCCGGGGAAAGTCCGGGAGCCACTATGAGTCGCCGGTAAAAACCGGTGACGTTGTTCACGCCGTGAACGAACATGGGCGGGATGCGACGAATGACCGGCGGTGCTTGGGCAGCGCCGGGCACAGTCGGCCCCGAGCCGGATTCGCTATCGGCGGGGACAACTTCCATGGCGGACGCCGAGGAAGAGGTTGAGGAGGACCGGTTCCGCCTCGGTTTCTTAACCGGGCGCCCCCGTGGCCCAACCGCCACGAAAGCGTCGGTCTCGTCACCGGGCAGCGGAACCGTCCGGGGATCGACAACTTGGTCCGCATCCATAGCCGGAGAACACGGCGAATCGCTCGTGTGGGGTATGGAAGAGGCGAGCGACTGCGTGCTCGTTGACGCGCCCGGAGCGGGCATTTCCGCCAACGAGCGGGAGGTTTGCCGACCAGAGGCAGCCAGGCTGCCTCCGGCGGTAACCAGGGACCTAGGGTCCGGCCCGAGCCGGATCGCAAGCGGGACTGAAACGCTCAGGCTGACTATGAGCTGGGCAAATGACCGGCTTCGTTAGATACCTCCCCTTACCAAGAGAGGTGTCCACCGGCCTCTTTACCTAGGCGATATCCAAGCTCGCTTACCACTGGTGGGGGCTCGCAAGGATCGTCCTAGGCAGCGCTACCTAAGAGCCTGAGCGTCAGCGGGCTAGATGCGCTGCGCAATCAACAGCTCTGGCAGGCTGAATATGCTTCCTCTTCAAACTTGAGGGTGGTCCTGAAAAGGGTCGCTCGGCTGGTGGCCCTTAGAAGGTCCGACGGACTCAGCTGTGTGTGCTGGCTACTCAATTCACCAGCCAGCTGAGTTGTAGTCTTCCTTCTTCAAGATGTCCAGTAAGCGGGCAGCTGAAGGTTGTCTGTTCTCGTAGTCGAAGGCAGCAGGTCAGCAGCTGAAAGCAGCGAAATCGTCTTCCAGAGAGAGCAGTCCAGGAGAGGTCCGTTCTGTTCAAGAGCTGGGTCTGAAGTCGGACCTATGAACCGCCGATTGCATTGCATTATGGATGCGGGGTGGCTTTGCACCCGTGGCTTGATTCCAGCATCTGGATCGTGTCCAATGGCTGCCAGAAGTAAACATAGTGCTGGTACTGTCGACTGGTGACCTAAAACTGGAAAAGGAAACCGCCAACCAGTTAACTGAGAAGGCGGGGGAGTATAACTTTTTTGTTTAATGCAGTGCCGCTGGTACCGATTCGAGCAACAGATGTTGCCCGTTTCAAGTCCAGTCAGCAGACGCCCTGAGGGCGTCGGTCGCTCCCCGCGAGGCGGAGAGCCTCCGTGCTAGTGATTGATGACAGCGACAAGCAGCCGGCTCAGCGTGCTAGGAGGTGGACAGGAAGGAGAGAAGGACAGTTTGGTGAAATACTCTGGTCTAGGACTGATGATTACTTGTTTTTATGTAATTTAAAGAGGATGGCGTTATGGCGGGTCATCAAGAAGCGCCCGAGGGCGCTTGACCCGAATGGGCGGTGGTGGTTCTGATGCACTGATGGTTCGTAGGTACGGGAAGGTGGAGGTCGAGGCTTTAGCAAAGAGAGTTAGAGCCAGCGACCGGACAAAGGAAGTCAAGGTAGGAACACGGAGACCCCTTCGAATCACGTCGTTCCTTACAAACCAAGGGGACCCCGTCAAGGATCGGAGTGTTCGGGACTGGAAAGCTTCCAGCCTACATCTGTTGGTGGTGGATAAAAGAGACCACCAGGCGGGTGCCGCATAGGTCAATACAGACCTGAGAAATAGTAGATAGATGGTAAGTTTCGTGCGCATGGCCAGGCGGCTGCGACACGAGAGGAAAGGAGATAATTTGGCTCGGACGCCGCGAGCCTTGGCAAGGGTTTCCGTCACGTGGGCGTTGAAGCAAAGGCGACGATCTAGCCGAACGCCTAAATACTTCACCGATTCTTTGTAGGCGATGGGCCTCCTTGCTAGGGAGAGGGGCTGGCATCGGGAGATGGACTTACGGGTGAAGCAGATCGCCTCGGATTTCTCCGTGTTGATCGTCACCCGCCATTTCCGTAGCCAGTCCGGAAGCTGGTTCAACTGACGGTGCAGCTTTGTACTCGCAAATCGCGGGGACAGGGAGCTGCAGTGATACATAGCATCGTCAGCGAACAAAGACAACGTGACTCCGGGCAAGACAGGCAGGTCGTTCGTGTACACAAGGTACAGAACGGGGCCGAGAACAGATCCCAGAGGTACGCCGGCGGCGACGGGTCGAACTGAAGAACAGGACCCGTCGACGCTCACCCTGAAGGTTCGGTCGCTGAGATACGACCGGAGGAAAAACACTATGGTCGATGGTAGAGGGGAATTGGCAAGTTTGAAGAGAAGACCTTCGTGCCAGACTTTATCGAAGGCCTTGCTCACGTCCAACAGTACGGCGGCCGTAGCCGCTCGCCTGTTGGTGGCGTCTGACAAGTGCGTAACAACGCGGACCAATTGAAGCGTGGTCGAGTGCTCTCTGCGAAACCCGAACTGTTCGCTGCGGATGAAACCATCTAGCAGCGGCGAGATGCGAGCCAGCAGGAGACGCTCGAACACCTTCGAGATGACTGGCAAGAGAGAGAGTGGGCGATAGCTTTCAGGAAGCATGCGCGGCTTGCGAGGCTTCGGAATCATTACGATGTTGGCTGATTTCCACAGGCGGGGAAAGTACTGTAGCCGGAGACAGGAGTTAAACAGCTCAAGAACGAGGTCAACGCCTGAGGCCGGGAGATTTTGTAGAGCAGCGGCCCCGATCCGGTCAGGACCGGGGGCGCGACGGCGATTTAGTCGGCAGATAGATGAAACTAGTTCATCCCTGTCGAACGGGAGGGCAGGGATTTCGGGAGGGCGGGAAAAATGTCCAGATAGGAAGTCACGGACTTCTGCCGAGTGGGCAGGGTCCGAGACGCCTTGGTGAACAGTAAATTGCACCTCCATGCAGTCGGCGAAGACCTCGGCCTTGCCTTCTGATGAAGATACAACCCCGTTCGGAGTTTCAAGTGGGTTGCGAGTTCTCTTCTCGCGGGTCAGTCTACTCGCCGCTCTCCAGACGGAGGCGTGGTCGACTTCAAGAGACTCAAGGTATGAGTCCCATCGATCAGAGTTTACGTCCCGCAGTAGCTGCTGGACGTAAAGAGACTGGGCCTGAAAGCGTCTTTTGACGCCGGGATCACGGGTTCTTTGCCATCTGCGGCGGAGATTGCGCCGTAACCAGATGGCGTGGAGTACTTCCGCAGGTAAGGCCGATTTACGATGATTCACCTCGAGAGTATATGTGTGTCGATCCATGACACCTTGGACCAACTCCTGAAGATGAGTGGCTCGGAGATCCAAATCGTCACAAGTGACGATCAGGTCCGCAGGGAGTGATGGTAACCGCCGTGAGAGCTCATCATGGTAGGAGCGCCAGTTGACTCTCCTAACAGTCTGAGCGGGAGGTCGGGGTGAGGCCGACAGCTCACGGGCAGTTATAAAAAGGGGATTGTGATCGGATGAGAGATCCGACACTGACGAGACCTGGATGTGATGGGTCACGTCCTTGGCTATGACAATGTCAAGGACGTCCGGTCGATGACCGGAAAAGGGGAAGTGAGTAGGGTCTTCCGGGCCGATGACTTGTAGTACCGGGTCGTCGGAGACGAACCGATACAGAGATTTTCCGTAGGCGTTGGCTACTCTGCTGTTCCAGGAGGGATGCTTGGCATTTAAGTCGCCGGCTACAATGGTTGGTAGGGGATGGTCGAGGAGAGCGTCCCACTCCTCGGGCGGTGGAGGTAGCCGCAGGCCGGGCCGGAGATACGCCGCAACAACGCGCAACTCCGATCCGCCAGCGTCTATCGCCACCGCACAACCTTCAACAAGAGATGTATCTAAAGGGGGTAGTGGCCTGTGGGATATCCGCCTGTGGACTAAGACGGCTGTCCCCCCCGAGGGGCGACAGCCAGGCCGATGGGGACGATCCTGACGAAAACAGATGTAAGATGGCAGGTTGAAGGTATGGTAGCGAGCCAGATGAGTCTCGCAAAGGAGGACGACATCAGCGTCGTACTCCGTTACGAAAGTCATCAGTTCAGATCGTCGAGGGACTACCCCATGGGCATTCCACGCAACGATCCTAAGACTCCTAGCCATTCAAAGGAAGAAGAGGAAAGAGGGTAGACAGGGATTGAAACACCAGGGCGAGAACCGTGGTTGTATCTGGAGCAGACCTGATGTTGTGTACCAAAGTTTCAGCCCAGGCAGTCAGGGGGTCCACCGGGGCCCGGGAAGATTCCCGAGATTCCGGAAGACGGACCTGGCTGGCCTCGGCCGGTGTTGCAGATGGCGCAGGGCTCGGGGACGGACGTGGGGTCTGCTCAGTTGGGAGCTTAGGTTGATGGCTGGGGGCGGGCGGGGCCCGCTGAGGTTTTACAGGCAAGGCCTGTGGAACTTGTCGCTGACGGCGACGAGTGCGCTTTGGTTTGTGGCTCCGAGGAGCGGAAGGCGGGACTGATGTAGCGGCCACAGCCGCGTATGAAGGACCGGGCGCTCCGGCAGGCGCCGGGACAGAAGGGACTGCAGGCGGCGCCGAAACGTCGACTGCAGGCGGAACTGGGGCCCTGGGAGCAGCCGGAACTGCTGCCGGGGCCTGAGATGATGCTCCGGAGAGAGGTGGGAAGGCCTCTCTGCGGTTAGGGAGGGGACCTGCAACACGGCCTGCCTGCGCGCCAGGGCGAGCAGGAGTCCGCTGCAGCTTCATGGCTGATATAAAGTCCCTACATCCTCTATAACTAGCCGGATGGTCCCCGCCGCAGTTGCAGCAAATGGCCGTGAACCCCGTCTTGGGCTTATCACACCCACGATGAGGCTCAGTACATCGCACGCAACGCGGAGGGTGATTACAGAATAAGCTGGAGTGGTCAAACCGCTGACAGTTAAAACACTGCGAGGGGCCTGGCCGCGGGTCAAAAGTACGAACTTGCACCCGAAGGTGCAGGAAGTTTTGGAGGCCATAGACCTCCTCGAACTGGCCTACTTTGAGTAGTTTCACTAGGAAACTATTCACAGGACGGCGATCTTCCCCCTTGCCAGCATGCAGTACACTTACCGCCGTCGGCGAATAGCCTAAAGCGACAAGCTCCTGCCTGATGGTATCGGGGGCGGTCCAGGAAGGAAGTCCGGAAAGAACAACTTTAATTTCGCGCTCTGAAGGAAGCGCGAAAGTATGAAAGGAGATCTTCCGATCGGTAAGAAACTGTTGGACCGATCGGAAGTCCGGGACTGTTGTGGCCGCAATTCGAAGCGAGGAGCCTTGGCACCTGGCCTCGAGTTTGGCCGAAGGAAGCAGATTCTGGAGGGAACGAAGAATTTCCCTGTAGTTACGATTGTCTGGAATAACAATCGGCGGAATTTTAGGTTTGGGGACAGATTTGGAGTGTTGCTGAGTAGGTTGGCTGGCGCTGTTACCGGGACTAGATACCCGATGCGTAGCAGCGGCCGGTGGCGGGCTGGCGACCAATTTTCGCTTGCGTTTGGCAGACTTGCCCTCCACAAGCGAAAATTCACCTTCCCCCGTCCCCACACTACACATCGACGCACAATCACTTTCACTTTCACTATCACTGATTGTATGGGACGGCAGCGGGGTAGAATGAGGACCAGTACCGCAGGTTTCCATTAAGGTTACCAGCGGTGCCGGCAAAGGAACGGGAGTTGCGTTCGACGCCATCTCGGGATGAGCCGAAATGAACGTCGAAGACGCAAAAAAGGGCTAGGAAAGAGTGACTTTCACCAGCACTGAATCACTACACTGACAGACAAAGAACACGAGCACCAGACGCGCACTGCACACGAGTCACAAAAACACACGCGCACGACACAATACACTGGTAATTTATAGCACACTGATGATGATGAATACAGATGAAGATATGGTGAAGAATTCACTTTGATAAATGTATAAATAACGGTGAAATTCACAAGCAAAATTCGCCATAAAAAGTGACGCAGCCTACCCTGGCAACAGCTCGAGGTAGACACTTGAACCGCCGAGGAGAAAGCATCTCCTTAAATAGTGTCTGGCATGGTCTATTTTCCATGGCCAATCAGAATTGAGTATGACGAGCTGGCTTCTCATTGGTCCGTGCGATACACCTGAAGCGGACAAAATGTTATAAATAGAGGCATCGCAGCAGGTAAAAGCAATCGACCACGGCCTTTCAGCCCGGAAGTTTTAGTAAATAATCGTAATGACACCGGCCGTGAAAGCCTACGCACTAAGATTGTAATTCTTAGTTTTGTAAAGTAGGTAATTACAGTATAGACACATTTTCAATGTAATTTATTACTTCATATGCTATTGTTTATAATAAACTAGCATCGTTGTATTCTGCCACTTTTATTTATCTCTATAAGAAATAAAATTTTGTTAACTTTTAACAGTTTTCAAGATTTGTTTTATTAAACTTAATAATTTTTTTAGTGTTTGGTTCAGTGTAAGATTTTTTAGAGTTTGAATCCTTTGATAACAGCAGTTTTACCATTACTTTATTTCATTTTTACTGACTAATAATACAGAGATGATAATGAGTGGAAGAATCACTCCTCTCTTATAGTTGAGGGCTCACTCAATGAAGATTGACGTTTGAAAATCTTAAGCTACTCCCATCCCATCCTTATTGGTCTAAAACTGAGTCACACATAAAAATATTGAATTTTATCATCAGAAAGCATGTATAAAATTTCCCTTTTGTAGTTACATTATATTATATGTATATATATATATATAATATAAATATATATATATATATAAAATCGTATATATAAAACCACATATACACGCATTTTCGGGGAACAGATGGTTGCCTTGTTTGGGGGGGGCCACAATCTGGTTTGCCCAGGGGCCCGGAATTCCTCTGAGCGGGCCTGGCACTGCAGTTAACGATATAATGTAAATGAGGAATCAAGTAAATTGTCTCTAGGCCTAATCAAAACAGGTGTTAATCACTAATAAGTTAACAGAGGAAATTAAACGAAATCAAACAAATTTAAATTTCCTTGATTTCCAGGAAATGTTATGTGAGTTTTATGATGTGAGTAGCTACATCTGGCTTATGGTTATTTCGTTTTATAATACAATAGAGATGTCAAATTAATCTGTTACACAGTGTTTTATGTTTGATCTACATATAATTTTCTACGATCAGGACACATTCTTTGTATATTGAATTTAAGATACGTTCTATAGTATTTGTATTAGGTTCACTTTTGTCAGAAGTTGTATAATTCATAATAATGAATTAAAACAATATAAATATAACTATAACCTTGCGTAATCTAGGAATCACAATTTAAATTTAATTATTGAATTAATATTCTTAATTATATTTTATCACCCATTTTTCGTAGTACTCTCATTATAAAAACTATTTTATTTCACTATTTTTTAATTATTTATTTGCGTATTCTCTATAAACTAGATATTCAACACTCTTCCTCAGGTAGTCCATCTCGACGGCTGAAAACTTTCTAGGGGCTACGAGAGATTCTCAGAGTGATATTTGAGTGCGCTCTCTCTTGATAACCTGTAGTTACTACTTTTGCAAAAAGGGCTGAGTCCAGCCTATTTACTCTAACTAGTCAAAATTTTAAGTGCACAGTTGCCCTATGGTGAACTTTGTCTAGGACAAGAGTGATTCTACCAATTCTTTATTTAATATTTTGTGCTACGTTCTTATAACGGCATGAAATTAAGACTTTCTATGACTTTGGGGATTTCCCTATTGTCCATTTAATCTTAAGATACAGAAATTCTTTACGGTTATAGTTACATCCAAATATTTTGATTCGTCAGCTTGCTTTATACTTGAGCTTAATAACAGCTCGTCAGTTACTACTTGGCACTTTCGTTAAGAACTAAACATTCATGTTTGTCTTTGTCAATACTTAAAACCTCAGTTCTGATATTCTGTGTGCACTTTCGTTTGAGCATATATTTTAAATTGAAAACGTTAGAGGCTATGACGAATTGGTCGTACAAAAAAGTGATGTTTTATATTATATAAAACAGTTCTTTAGTTGGTATAGGTCTACCTATTAACCGAATTATCCTATTTCAGTTCTCCAATGACTTCTTTAGTATAAACTGAATAAAATTGGTGATATGGATCCGACAGGTTAGACACTTAGACACTTTCTTTATTATTCTTACTTAAGACGGTTATACCTATAAATTTATAAAAGCTTCTGTAAGTTTTATTCTGAATATAGAATCTTATGCTTTTTTTGAAACTATAAATACTAGATGTGTCATCTTCTCTGTGACTTTTTTCGACTATTTCTTTAATAATAAACAGATTATATGTGTGTAATGTATTTGGTGGGGTAAGTCGATTTTGATCCTGACTTATCTTTTCTACTGTTTCGTCCTGCAATCTGTTTTTGCTTACCTCGTCAAACAACCAACACAATCTCCTACGTTGCTTAAGATCATTAGAGAAAAATTACTTTCTTTAGAGAAGAATAGTATAAGACTTTTTAATGTTTTGATTGCGTGTTTTTCCTTAGTTACGAATTTAACAGGCGTGCCACTCGATCCAATTAACTATCTCCTTCGTACTTCGTCATTTCGGACATAATACCTTCTCCCCTTAGTTCTGGAGATCATAGCATAGCATTCTCCACTTCATTTCCTTCTACTGCTGGAATTATTAGACGGTAAAACTGTTCTTTGTTCTCAGATTGAAATTGCCTTCTTGTTCCTGTTATTAATGTCTCAAAATAACCTTCGGATTTCTGAAGTGTTAATACATTATAATTTCACTCATTCCGGTTATATTTCACAGTTTTTAGACATGTCCACGCCTCGGTCGATTGAGATCCTCTTATTTTACTCTCTATTATTTTGTCCTGTTTTACTTCTAGCCTTGAAATTCTCAGTCAAAATACTCAGTCAAGGATAATGAGCACAGGAACAAGGACTGTTCATGGCATGTCGCCAAAAGAAAAAGAATTGGTTTCAAAAATAACGTAAAAATTTGATTTGTACGATTAACGGACATAAAAAAGTAGAAAGGAGTCCAAAAATTAATATAGTAATTTACATGTAAAGTCAGGTGTTTCTAAATCAAAAAAGCTAAATCAGGAATATACGCTAAGAAAAAATTAGTTCAGAACGTTACAGATATTTAATATACAAGCAAACGAGTAATAAAATTAGGACTTAAAAGACTCGTAGGAGAATGGGTTAGATTAATGGAAACATGCCTCAAGAGACGACTCCTCAGAAAGAGAATGGATGGCTTCTGTTAGACTATATTATATTCGACTATTTTCTAACAAGGCAAAATTTTCGTAATAGTTATGGTCGTTATTGTGAGAAAGTACCAGTATGCGGATCGGACAATCGTTTATTGATTAAGTGCTATAATATGCGATGTAGTGCTATTTTCTGCGAGGTAGGTAAGCAAAGTAAGCATGAGTCCAACAAGGGTAATAAGACTAAAGACTAAATTGTATCCTGAGTACAGCATACATCACAAGAAACCTAAACCAACAATTAAATAGTAAGACACATGTAGACGGGAGTTACGACCAGGCATCTAAAACAATCGTTGGGTCTAAAACATTAGGAGTCTCGGACTTTGCCACGGATTTGCCGTTTACTACGTAAACGCAGAATATGGTAAGTGGAAAGGATGTAACAAATAGGTTAGCAACAACAATTACAGAGTCAATAATGGTAAACAGTATTAAAACGAGAAGTAGGAAGTGAGATATAAGACAGAATTTTGGTACGAAAATGTAGTAAAGAGAAATTTGAGTATATTGTTATTTGTGTTTAAATCAAACTACACGCGCTCGCTCGCTCACGTATCGGGTAGTAAATTACGCTATCGAGATGTCTATAAATCATGTCATAAAGCGGGAGAGGATTTTATTATATTGTTTATTTTTTCATCTAATACATTTATACGTATTCTTGAAATAAAAGCTGAAGAAGGTAGTATACAGTTTTGATAGATAATAAATCTGGTGTATTTGTTTACGTTGTTGTGCGTTAAAATTATTTTGAATACAATGTATTTTAAAACATTCTCTAAATACTGTAGGCCTATATGGAATTTTAATTTTGTTTTAAGCTTCGGTAGTTTGTTATAATATATAATATTTTTTATAGTAATTCTTATATACACATCTGAACCAAGAGGCTAAATAACGGAGTCTTTAAGTATTTATCTCGTAATATTTATTTTACAGGTGGACCTGTATGAATATGAAACATTTATTTTCATTTTATATTTAATTTGTACTAACAGTTAGTTATACACAATATGATAACATATAATTTACTAACCTACATACAGACCTTTGCTCAAAGTACCCTCCTCTGTTTTAATTGACTGCACAGAAACACATATCATTAATGTTGCGTGATAACAGTTGTTTGAATTTAATATCTTTACGTTGCTTAAGTGCTCCATATTCGGAATTACCTGTGCGGAGCTAAAGTGTTTGGCACAAATAAATCAATTAGGCCCTACTTTGCTATTCAGCCACCGCTCCTGAACTAGAAAAGCGCTATTGCCATGCTAGCTTCCTACTCATCGTTAAATTATTCACGTATTCAACACAAATAATACTACATGCCCTCCAAATGCATATTTTCTATTATTATTTACGATAATCCAACGTAATTCTTGTTGTAGTCAAGCAGCATGAGTCGTTGTAGAGTTGAATAATTACAGGCGTCAAGCGACTTAAGGCCCATTCTGCAACAAGAAATTGTGTTAATCCATAATACCGTACTTGCTTTAATATTTGCATTAATTTTATTATTCACTAATTCTATTGTTTATTAATTATAACACTCACATTATTAAAAATTGTACGTGTTTTAATATTTATTTGTGTTTAATTTATTACTTAGGTTAAAAAATTGTCAGTTTTGAATTATTTAACGTCTAATTGTTTTAAACGATTTAATTTTTGTATGCGTTTTCATGAAAATTTTGTCATTAAAGTGATTACACTATTACTGTTTCTAATTAGGTTCGTAATTTAGATTTGATACGATCTTTATTTAATTGTTTCCGGTTGATATATCTATTGCGTTTATTTTATTCTTTCATTAAAAATTTAAATTAATCTAACTCATCACTTTTTGTAATACAATAGTTGTTGAATTTGGTGTGATAAATTATTATTTAAATTTTCATTTAAATTATTATAAATTGTATAGTTAAAATATTATTAGCTTTTAAATATTATTAACAATCAATTTATGGAAATTTTTATGTCAATGTCAACCTTCTATAAATGTTGTTTCGTTGTAACTTGTTTTTGCCTTCTAGTTTATTAATTGCATTTATAGCTTCTACTATTTAATTATCACTAGTTTTTATTTCGTTTTGTTATATAGTTTATTTTTTAGGTTTCTAAATTAAAATTTCAATCTTAATAAATTATGTGTTGACCATAAGAAAAAGGTGATAATATGTAAATTAGTAAGTTTAACAACTACTAAATTTTATAATGTTAGTTTTTACAATGTTGTTTTTAGAAGAATTTTTACTTTTCTAGGTGTATTCTAATAACACAATTTCGTGTATTTGATATTTATATCATATTGTTTATACAGTATGTTTATATTACATAAATATTCTGTGTTTATTCTGATAATGTAATATTTCATTTTGCCTTTCAAGCTACACGAGATATTTTATTTAAATTTCTGTGAAAATAAGATTTTTCATTTTAGGTGTGTTTCAGTTTTAAGGAGTCAGTTTATTTTGCTTTCAACTATTGGATGGAAGTAGGCAGATCAATGGGTAGAGCAACTTCCTTTGGACAGTAAAGGTCAGCAAGAAAAGTTTATTGCTTTTTTAATAATCAAGAAAAACCGCCAATTTTCCTGGCAAAATTATTACTTTACGCTCATAATATGGAGGAAGCGGTTCAGTTCTTTTAGTTTAGATGAAATGATGGCTTTTTTCATTTAAAAACAAGTTTTGATATGTAGGCCTATGGTCTCTCACGAAATTACTATGTCAACGAGCGATAATACGTAGATGTTTGGCTTCGAAAGTTGTTTTACAATTTAATAACATTTTCTGTTATATTTACTAAAAAAAAAAAAATTTCAAAGTGGAATAAAAATTTTATTGTTACCGTTTTTAATTTAAAGTAAAATTTAATAGTCTAGTATTTACAAGGCCTTACAATATATGTCAATATATAAGCACTCTACAAAAGATTTCTTTTGGTAGGTGACTCCTGTAAACTGCAATATGAAACCAGAACTGTTCATAATATTACATAACATTTAGGCGATGCTGGGTGATATGGAAGATTGTATTGGATTCGCGCACTTTCAGACAGTCGAAACACAACAGAGTTTTACTCTACATCATCTGACAAATCATTATATTCTTGACGCTTCTGCCGAGTTAAAACCTTAAGCTGGTTCTCTTCTGTGTAACTTATATAATATCGTGATATGTTTCTTTTTTTTTTTTGCGGGGGAGGAAAAATGCATTATGCACCATCAGAAGACACCCGACTGGTCTCCCGGTGTGTGGGACTCGCACCCACCAAAAAACCTCCACTTTACAGGCAGGGAACCCCACCTGGAACAACTATTCGTATGGCTTCAGGGTGGCACCTCGTATTGCGCCTACTAGGCTCCTACAGCTTTATCTATATCATCGACCTGTGAGAGGGTCCAGTTCAGGCTTCTTCTGCCGCAGGACCATCCTCACGAAGGTCACAACCATGTCCCAGTTCTCTTTGCTGTTGAGCATGACGCCTATGATGTTAGGCCTATCAGGCGTCATGGGGCCAATCTCCGATTCCACTCCTCGGCTCTCCAGCACCCACCGTTGACACTCGAAGAAAATAATATATCGTGATATTAAGATTATTGTAATTAATAGTAATACACTTTACGTTTTATGAAATACGTGTACTTTGACTTTTCGTAAATATGGTTGAAGCGGTAGTGAAAAAGTGTATTACTTTTCATGCACCGCCTTTTCATGACACTATTAGAGAAAAAATTTAGTTTCTTGAATTATTGACGTAAACAAGTCTTTGTCCCATATAGTGAAACGGGTCACTATAAGTCGAATACGTAATACTGGCAATTGTAGTTTAATACGTTTACTATGTGAAGTTAACAAAATTCACTGATTGGAATTAAATTTGTGGTAAGAAGAGTGCAGAATATGAGACCTTTTCTACTTCGCCAGTATTCCTTCATTCTATGGCTCGCTCTTCTCGCGATAACGCACTGTTGCTTCTCCTTCGTTACTCTTGGGACAGATCCTTCACCTCCGCAACACTTCCCTGATTTCAACTAATTCTTCCACGATTCCACATTTTCTAGGTCCTGATGGATTTCTTTGGCCCATGATACTTGTGTCTTTCGATGATGATTTTGTTTGCTATCCTTTCATGTTCCATTATTCTAAAGTGTCAATTGAAGCCCATTCGTCTTTTCTTTATCGTGGTCGAGATTATCACATTTTTATACAACTCTTGGTTTCGTCTTAAATACAACGTAAACACATTGTTGATACTTTTCCAGGTCTTAGGATTTTCCTTCAAAATTTGTTTCCTTTCTTATCTACTTCTAAGAGTCTGTATCTATAATTGCTATAATTACCTATTATTTTTGTAATACGTCCATTAGTTATAGTTTTTAGTTGAATAATTTGTTTTTTTTTCTTCCGCCTAAAGGAAATTTTATACTTCAATTATTCAGGGAATAGAACATGATAATCTTATGTAGAACACACAGTCAGTTAAAGTCAGTTTTTATTTTGTTTGTGCAGCTTTCTGAGAATAGAATGTTTAACTTTTGCTCGTTTCTGTTCAATAATAGGTAAAAATATATAACCTAATGGCGAAATGTTTAATTCTTCATTATATGTGTGTGTGTGTTGTAATCATTTTGAAACATAATGAACAATGCAGGTGTATCTATTAATGCGGTAATTTAATATTCTTACATATAGGCCTACACTATATATGCTCACGCGTTTAGAAATAAAGCGTTGGTTGTTGTCCATCTCGATGTTCAGGATCCTTAATAATCTGTCGACTGGCTCTGCTTGTCCAATTATTCGAAGTACTTTTTGAAACGTCTATGTCTTGGAGGCTTGCACTTTTCATAACTTTTCTATTTGTGTTTATCATGAATCCAAATCTTGCGCATAATTCAATAGCCACTTAGCATACATAGCCTACAATAATTTCAATAATCTCGTTTTGCAGAGCACCTACTGCATAACATTGAGCCGAATCTCGTCATTTTCTTGTTTGATTTTCTTGTTTTTTGTCTTATAGACACCCGACTTGTATTACAAAACTAATCATAGAGACTCAAAATTTAAAAATAGGAAACTCCTAAAGTGTTTTCTTTAGTTTGGTTGTTCTTTAATTAAGAATATACTGGATACGAGCGAACGAACACGAGCTGCTAAGGAGAGCGTGCAGCGTGCAGCGTGCAGCACGCCTACTGTTATTGCTGTTGAGTATGGTGCTTACCGTCAGGCGTAAGGAATCCAAAACGATAAACACTGTGTTGAAAGTAATGCAGTCTTTATTGTCTGTAATTGCTTGAGAAAAAGAGATATCTAACGGCCTCGTGCCCAATGTGACCGCATCCTCTGATTGGCACAAGGTCAATACGTTACGTAAAAATTCAAATCAATATTGTTTCGTTTTACAATAGTTCGTGGACTGTACTGAGTCGTCGACATAGTACTAGGTGCCGGAATCGAACTGCATGCCTGCAGACTGCAATCGGCTGCGTTCGTTACTTCAACGCTGTTATGTATATTAAGAATTGCCTAGTGTTTTTGTAAACAATGTTTCTTGTTTGTTGTAAGATTTTAAAGGATTACTGCTATTTTATGTTGTCAGTGTTTTAATCGACAGTGAGGACGGAAGATAAATAGGGTTTAAACCTAGTTAGTTATAACACAAATTTGTTGTTTGGCGGTCCGCGTGTTGCTATATAAATGATATTGATATGTTGATATTTGACAATTTTGACAGTCATATACGTAATTCATGTAATTGCAACGGCAGCATATCAACATGTGCAGTAAAATGATACAATGGTATATCACAATAGGCTACGGCATAAAAATTAAAACAAATATTGCTCGGAATGTTAGTTTTGTTATATTTGTTTCTTAATTTTTTGTAATTTTTTAACAGCTATAAAAAATCTACGAAAACGTATATAATTAAAATGTGAACGTATATTTGTGCATTGTGTGTGTGTGTGTGTGTGTGTGTGTGTGCGCGCGCGCGCGCTAGAAAGAAACCTGCATTGTTGATCTATAAAAAAAACGGTCATTTCGATGGATGGCTGAACAGGTTGCGTAGAATAGACGTAAAGCGATATCAAACGTTGAGGTGGTATTATTCCTGTCTCGTGAAGTACGTGCGGTATAGACGTTAAAACGAAGGCTTCGTGTGGCTTGGGCAACACTCTGTGACATTAAATAAGGGATCTGTAATAACTGACTCAGTTCTACCCGACCGTGAACAGTCACGAGGACATGAATGTGTATGAGTGTGTGGTTTCTGTCATTTAATTGAACATCTTGAGATTAAACTAAATATTTTAGAACAACGTATTGAAAGTCAATGGCGCAGCGTAAGATTCGTAATCGGAACGCTGTACTTTGATGTGGTAGGGGGGTGTAGAGATAACAAAAATTTTGTTTCCGGTCAGCCAATGAACCTGTTACACTGAAAAATTGTATTCTTCGATTTTGCCTACTTTTATTAGTTGATGAAGTCAGCGTAGTTCTTTTAGTTTTTAGCAGGTATCGTGTTAAATTATATTGAAGAGAAGTCTTTAGGAAACTAAGCGTTATAACTAAATCTAAAACTAAATCTTCCATCAGTCATGCCAAACATTTGTCGGTAAAAAAACACTGCGTACTTTTTAAAATTAAACACGATAACAGTTCTTTGCTTCATAGATAATGTACGTGTTACTACCATACATTAATAATGAATGAATTAATATTTGGCACTACATATACTGTAACGTGATGTTTCCCTCTACATAAAGAAAATACCCTAACCTAACTAATTATCTTATCCTAATAATGAAGAACAGAATAATAATTAAGTAAAGAAACTGTACAATGTAAAATATGTGTTAAATAGTAAATTTAAGATAAAAGTAAATCAAATAATAAGACCAAAATACCAAATATGATTATATGGAACTTAATAATGAATAACTCTAGTAAACTGCATCAGTAATGTTGTCAAAAACAGGTGAAAGCCTATTCAGCAGAACTTAAATGGCTTACCAATCAGGAAAATTTATAAATTAGATCAAATTTGAAGTAAAAGAAATAAAGAGTCAGAAAATAATCATACCTGAGTGTGAATCAAGTCACTAAAACCATTCATGGAATGATTAGTATAAAATAAGTAAGTTATAACAGTTTTAATTGTATTTAAAAGTGTAATGATGTAAGTTAGGTTATGCACCATATGTCTATGTTAAAGCAAGACAAAGAAATAAAGAAGGAAGTAAGATAAATTGTTTCATGATAAAAAATATGAACAACCAACAGAATAATAAATAAGACAAGTATAATTAACTATTGATGTTTAGGAAATAAGTAATAATGTAATTAGTAAGAAACTGATGAGACAGACGCCTACAGATACTGGATGGGAAAAATGTTAACAATTTAGGTAAATAAAACCTGTTAAATGATATAGTATAGATTATAAAAGAATGTATGTCAGTAGAGTAAGAAAGTAATAATGTGGAATGTCAAGAATTAACCAGGAATAATGTAAATAATAAGTTGTCAGCTTTGACAAACCCTTCATACAGCTAATGTGGAAGTTTATAATGGACAGTACAAGAAAAAAAGCTTGTAGTGAAGTATAAAGTATATTGTAAAAGTTCAAGTACATCATAAGTGATAATTAAGAATTGTTACTTTGTAGTAGAATTAAGTAATTTTAGTTTGAGAAAGGAATTAAGGTGCCAATGAGCATGGACATGAGTAGCCCTAGATGGCAATACTAGGTTTTTATAATAAATGGATGTTTATAATTATTATTACTATTATTAAACCATATAATGTTAAAGTAAAACCAATTCAACAACTAAGAATTAAATAATGGAACAGAAAAATTTATATTTTATAGAGAATACTAGACTAAATCAATCTATGAAAATTGTTATTTTATTATTACTGAGCAGAACCATGCCTTGAAAGGTCTCAAAATGATCAACATAAAAAATGCTGATTAATGGTAGTAAAATATTTTTAATTGTTAGTAGCATAAGGAAGTTATGTCAGTTTTAAGATTTTTTAATAATTTTGATCAAAAAAGGGACGCTTAACTCGGCGTCTGTTGATGAGCATCAACCAGAAAACGAAAATTTTAGTAATTAAAAACGGAATATTTAATAATTCAACCAATCAGAATCGTTTAATTGTCAGGTGAATTTACCCATAACGCACGGCAAACGCGTCAGTCTTCCAACTGTCATCAGGCAGTAAAGAACACCTCCTCTGTAACGCTTAAAACATAATTAATCTCCAACCCAAAATGTAAATATTTTCTAACCTTCGAACGTGAACGTAACCTTAAAGTGAATCGCAAGTGTTGTGCATTGTGTTTTAATAATTAAAGGACAATAGAGTGACCAATTAAATAAAGTGAATTATAAAGAAAAGGAAAGTATAGCGTTTATTTTGAGAATTTATAAGGAACTTAATAATTAATATCACGATCCCATAGTAACTTGTAATAGACACTTGTTAACTTATGTTTATATTATCACAGTATATAAACACAAACACTATTAATATTATTTCATGTTTAACAATTGCATTTCGTTATTATATTCAAAGTTTCACTAAATAACTTAGCCAAACTAGGTTAACAACAACAACAACAACGGACACTGTCCGAATTACGAACTGTTCGTCACTTTAAATTTTAAGTTATTGTTTTATCATATCATATATAATTGATTATTGTACTATTTTGTTCTTCAAAAAGACATTTTTTGTTAATTGTTGTAGTCAAAGAACCCCGAAAGGTTATATTATTGTAACGTACATATTTAATCTGAATTTCTGAGATGAAGAAAACTCATGCTACCAACTATTGAGCTATCAATGTAACAAGCCTGGTTAACTAATTTGTATTACGAGAAATATTATTTCATTTTTATATAAAAAGAAAAAGGATTAAATCCAAATAAGAAAATAAAGAAATATGGAAGAAAAATACTAGTGTACGAGTCATCATTTTTATAATTAACGATATTTTCACACTACACAATTATTAGAGGTGACTTCAACTCAAGAAGATTAAGTTGGCAGTATTTATTTTGGAACAAACCGTGCTATTCAAATAATCCAACCAGGTCAGTGAACTCTAATAAAGTAACGAGAAGTAAAAAATAAGAAAATAATAAAACAATTAACCCAAACCAATAATATCTCCATTAATAATAAATATTATTTGTAATCATTTGATATTACAAATTGGCGCCTATTTATTGAACAATTCTAGTGAAAAAATATCAGCTTAATAACCCACGGTAGTAAGGTTATATTACATCCAGATACAGTTTACAACAACATAATTCAATGTAAACAGCGAGTGTTTCAATACGTATAGCATAGCCTACATAAAAAAGTTTACTCCGCACTAGTAGAAGAGCAAGCCTTTGCAACAAGAGCAAGAGCAAGGAAACGCGAATTGTACGTGTGACGCTAGCGTGCGTTGAGAAGTAGTGACCACAACGTGAAACACAAAGAGTAGCTTCTCACACGTCACTCTTGTGCTGTACATCATACGCTGAGTCGGTCTGGAGTACGCAGCGGCTCGAGACCACAGAATGTCGCATTATGCAGACGAAAGGTTTGTATTGTTTACAACTAATTATATATATATATTTTTTTAATCGGGGAATGTCGCCCACACACGATACACATACGCAAACACTAACGGATTTTGCGTAGTATGTGCTATTGTTAAGTGACGCGATTCTCGTTTAGCTGTGGTACTTTGATTACCTCGCATTAGTACCTCAATGATTTGGCACAATACATATTCCAAAGTGCAATGAGAAACGAATTATAAGATAAAGCTATTACTAAACTGAAAGCAGGTTTGGTTGTGTCAAAACGCTGAATAACTATCAAATAACTACGTAAAACAAAGTTTTGGAAGTGAGTACTTCATATACGGCACTATGGAAGTTCCGTATACTTCCGTACACCTCGCGCTGCTAGGACAGTAAACTTGATTCAACGTGTAACAAAATAGACGAAAACTTATAAAATGGAGCACCACTGGGGGCTGTAGTAAAATGCCACCCCACTGGGTGGATTCAACTGTCTACATTTTCTGAGTGGTTTGAACATTTTATCGATAATGTAAAACCAACAATTGAAGATCCAGTGCTACTTATTCTAGACGGTCATTACTCTCACACAAAAAATATTAACGTTATAGATCGTGCTCGGGAAAAAGAGGTTAGAATAGTTTGTCTGCCACCTCACACGACACATCGGTTACAACCTTTAGACGTGTCTTTCGTGGCTCCGTTTAAAAGTTACTATTCTAGAGAGGTTGAAAACTGGCTTTTCCATAATCCTTTTCAGTGTCTGAAAGAGAAGGATGTGGGACCGTTGATGGGGCGAGCGTATTCTAGAGCTGCTACCCTCGAAGTAGCAGCTAATGGTTTCAGGAAATGTGGGATCTACCCATTCTAACCATTGATTTTTCTACCGGACGCCTTTCCTGTTGATAGATCTACTACGGCTCCTTCCCCCAGAAAGAACAGACCAGCAGAATCGATTTGTGGCTGGATTTATTTCTCCTTTTGAAGTTAGTCCACCATCTCTGCTCCCACCTCCTAAAACCACATCAAGGTCAGGAAAGGCAGCTCTTCTGACCTCATCTCCATTCAAAAACACCTTAGCGGAATGCATCGCAAAAAAAAGAAACATTAGCATTAAAAGAAGCAAAGAAGATTAAGTCAAAGAAAGGAAAAACTGCAGCTTCAAGCATGTCATTTGATGAAGCTTCAACGTCTGGAGTGCAGAAAATCAGCCTAAATTGCAAAAAAAGCTGTTTGTAAATAATGGGAAGCTGCAGAAAAAGAAGATAAGAGAAAGAAGCAAAAGGATAGTAACAGTGAATCCGATTCAAGCCTGACTGATGACGTCGTACTTAATGATTCATCTTCTGAATTTGAAGAAGATGAGGATTGTCTCTACTGGTGCCAACAATGGTCCACTGACACCTCTAAAGACACATGGATCAGATGCATCAAGTGCTTCCGCTGGGCACACGAACTGTGTGCAGAAATAGAAAAGAATGACTGGAAAAATTTTAAGTGTTACTTGTGTTTCAAAACGAACAAATAAAATCAGAATTACATAAAATCAAATAAAAATTTTACTATATCGAAACTGTAATTAAGATTTGTGTAGCAATAAATGTTTATTACTTGAGGAAAACAAGCTTAATTAGGCCTAAAATTATTTCACTTTCCATACTTATACCCAACCCGGAATTAGGAACCCTTTTATTAGAAGTTAAAAAATGCACTTTCTGACATAGGCCTATTATCACAGAACTTCTGTCAATAAAACGTTATAGCAAACTACAAATGTACATTGCAAATTAACAGTACAAAATGTGTAAAAACAATTTTTTTTAATTTTAGATCATCCTACTTGGTCAATATTCAAAAAATTAAAATGGTACCCGATAATAGCGCACCTTCCCCTATAGTTCATTACTAGCCTAATATATTTCAACAACTTCCCAACTGTTTAATTAATAGAAACAATTTAAAAGCAGTGACACCTCTTTTTTATCATAATATTTATAGTATCGTTAATGAGAATGATTGTGTACATGTTTGAAATGTCGAACCACTATAATTTTGTAACTTTGTTTACATTGTACGTTTTTACTTCCATGTTCCATAAGGAAATGGAAGTATGGTGATGGCAAAAGAAATCGTGGTAGAGATTAGTGCAGATTCTGATTGTACTACCCTCAAAACATGAAAAAAGTCATTTTTCGAAAAGTGTCTGTGTGTCTGTCTGTGTCGGTGTGTCTATCTGTCTATCTGTCTGTCTATCTACAGATTTTTTTCTATGGCAAACGATAACAGCCGCAAATTAAACAGAATCAAATAATTTTTTGCATACAGCCTTGAATTGTAGAGTTCTCAAAACCTATTGTTTTTGTTGAAGATCGGTTTAGGGAAAGGGGTAGTTTACCTACAAGGTTTTATGTTTTAACATGGGTAATTTTTTCTATGACGAATGATAACTGCCGTAAATTCAATCAGAATCAAATAATGTTTTGCATACCTTCCTGAGCTATAGAGAACGCAATGTCTTTTGATTTTGGTGAAGATCAGTTAAGGTAAAGGGGTAGTTTATCAGCAACGTTTTTTTATCAAGGGTAATTTTTTTTTCTATGACAAACGATAACAGCCGCAAATTCAAACAGAATAAAATAATGTTTCGCATACAGCCCTGAATTGTAGAGTTCTCAAGACCTAATGTTTTTGGTGAAGATCGGTTTAGGGAAAGGGGTAGTTTACCTGGAACATTTTATGTTGTAACAAGAGAACGTTTTTCATGAAGAACGATAACTGCCGTAAATTCAAATAGAATCAAATAATTTTTTACATATATGCCTGATTTGTAGAGGACTCAAGGCCTATTGATTTTGGTAAAGTTCGGTTAAGGGAAAGGGGTAGTTTACCAGCCACTTTTAATGTTTTAACAAGAGTAATTGTTTATATGATGAACGATAACTGCCGTAAATTCAAATAGAATCGAATAATGTTTTGCATACTTCCCTACGTTGTAGAGAACTCAAAGTTTGTTGATTTTGGTGAAGATCGGTTAAGGGAAAGGGGTAGTTTACCTTCAACATTTTATGTTGTGAAAGAGAATTTCATGACGGACGATAACTGCCGTAAATTCAAACAGAATCAAATAATTTTTTACATATGTGCCTGAGTTGTAGAGGACTCAAGGCTTATTGATTTTGGTTAAGATCCGTTAGGGGGAAAAGGTAGTTTACCTGAAACATTTTTTGTTGTAACAAGAGTAAAGTACTTAATTTTGGTAAATAAAATATCCTGATAAGAAGATCTTAATAATCGACTGTAGAAACGTAGATGAAATATCTATAAATGAAGATGCTAGTTGAACGGGGTGGGGGTAATTTTCTATAAATGAAAATTATAGTTGAAGGGGGAGGGGATAATTTTTTATATATGTACTACGTTATCGGCAACAAAGAAGTAGTTTGTTGTTAAAATTCCTTCCCGTCCTGTTTGGCCGTAGACCAAAGTTTTCTGCAAAACCAGACGTTTCGGCAGTGCCATCGACTTCCATCATCAGTGAAAATCGAGTGCGATTACGTGAGGTGGTATACGTTAGTGAACACAGTACTGTGGTTAAGGCTGAAGCAGTAAGTAGAAAGAAGTAGTTTCTATGGAAATATTTCATTTCGAAAATGATTTTAAATATAAATCTTAGAACATGGAAGTCATGTATGGTTCTCCATACCGATATTTTATTTAATCAGTGAGTTCGATTCTGGTTTTTATAATGTATTTGGCTGGACGTTTTATGTTTAAAAATTTATTTAGTTTTTCATCTACTTTATAATTTGTAAAAAGAAATTGAATTATTATACTGCTTAAAAATTAATTATTATGTAAATATTATAAATATATAATATAATATGTAATTATAATATAAATATTTATAATAATTATCACATTATACTTTTCAATTAATATTGCGTAAATCATAGTGTCACAGTGGAAAAAATTATTTGTTACATTTGTTTGCTTATACTGAAAAAAAAACGACGCGTGATATTATTCTATTTATGTTCATGGTAAATAACGATTTTTTATAATAAAATACATGTAAACACTACTATGACCTCTTTTCGGGATAATTATCTGTTCACTCTTATTTGAATCTTTATTATTTATAGCAAAATATCTCTTACTTCAAATGCATACGAGCAACCTTTTACACGTTGAATCAGTTCACTCGCACCCATCAAAACCAAAAACCCTTTCGTCCACAGCATGGATCCACCTTGGGATTCAGCTTTCGCAATATTTCAAGGTGGTGAGATTTGTTCGTCTTCCTGTGGACGTTCATTTGTTTTAAACCATCAGCGGGTCCACGTTACCTGTTTTCTGCTATTCTGTCAGCGGCCCTAGCAAGATAATTTTCTGCTTCCTAAATACCTTCTCTGTGTAGGCTGCTACATGACCCCAGTGGTGTTCACTATGCAGCGTTAGTCCGATGATATTTTTGGGCGAGCTCTGTCTCACTACATTTTCCAGGGTGTGCCTCTCCTCTTTCTATCTGTCACAGGTGAAAAACGTGTAGTGCACATCCGTCTAGTTCCTGTTTGCAGAAAATGCGGTCTGGTCTGCCTACTTTCCCCATTCTATATAGGTATGTCAAGAACAGACCGTGGCCAGTTAAAAATTGCGTTATGAAATAATAGTCAGTAAGTGACATCAGTCAATTATGAGTAAGTGACATCAGTAATCGTCGTTTGGAGGGTTCCGGGCCGCTGGTAATAGCCATAATTCTACTCAGCGCCGTGGTCACAGTTGCAGGCTTATCAGCCGCCCATTTATTTGTCCCCAAAACGTGAGCTGTGTATCCAGCAGTATCCTCAGGTAATCGTGGCTTCTGTCTTTCTGTCTACAACAGGTATTTGGGTATCCGAAACGTATGCTCCAAAGCTTCAAGCATTTCACTCCACTTTGCTGAGTTAAGCGCGTTTTTGACGTCCAACGTGACCAAAAGGCATATTGGCCGCGAGAAGTCGTTTCCTTGTTCGGTTATCCTTGCAACTTCAACTACTATATTAATTGCGTCTACTGTAGACCTGCCCTTCCGTAAACCATATTGTCTGTCGGGTAAATCTCCGATCTTTATAGTTTGTATCGAGTGCACCGCTAGTATCAATTCGTCTTCGCTGAATATCGGGATCTCTTCGGGCTCTATCATTCCACTCTCTGTTTTCCTCACAGAGTGAGCTGAGAAAACGACACCTTCAGTGTTTTGCATTCTCTCCACATCCTGTGGCCCTTCCGACGCAAAAGATCCGAGTTTGCGGGTTACAATTGTATATCCTATATTATAGTCCCCAGGTTTATTTATTTCTTCATCCAGCGCTTTCACCTGTTGCCTTCTAATAGTTATGCATAAATATTTTTTTTCTGCCTTTGCTGCAATTACTCATTTACGGTATGTATCAAACAAAAATTAACATGCTGGTAAGGTACAGTTATAGTTTAAAATTAATTTTAGAACAAAACCATGAACCTACATAACGTGATATGAATATTTTATCATATTCACAATCCCAAAAAGCTCTACAATCACAAAACGATGAAAACAACTTCTTCTAAAGTGACCACTTGGGAGAGGAAATTCCTCCTTCTAGATCCACATCTTAGTGGATCGTACAGAACATTAGAAGAAAAATGACGGATATGAACAAATAAAGGAATGACGGAGGTGAAGAACAAATTAAGGAGATGAAGACGAATTACCAGCGGCCCGGAACCCTCCAAACGACGATTACTGATGTCACTTACTCATAATTGACTGATGTCACTTACTGACTATTATTTCATAACGCAATTTTTAACTGGCCACGGTCTGTTCTTGACATACCTATATAGAATGGGGAAAGTAGGCAGACCAGACCGCATTTTCTGCAAACAGGAACTAGACGGATGTGCACTACACGTTTTTCACCTGTGACAGATAGAAAGAGGAGAGGCACACCCTGGAAAATGTAGTGAGACAGAGCTCGCCCGAAAATATCATCGGACTAACGCTGCATAGTGAACACCACTGGGGTCATGTAGCAGCCTACACAGAGAAGGTATTTAGGAAGCAGAAAATTATCTTGCTAGGGCCGCTGACAGAATAGCAGAAAACAGGTAACGTGGACCCGCTGATGGTTTAAAACAAATGAACGTCCACAGGAAGACGAACAAATCTCACCACCTTGAAATATTGCGAAAGCTGAATCCCAAGGTGGATCCATGCTGTGGACGAAAGGGTTTTTGGTTTTGATTGATGGGTGCGAGTGAGGACCTTCCTGCGGCAAACACTAGTTTTTCACAGTCTCCCTCGTAAAAAAATTATTATTATTACCTGAATTATAAGGAAGTAGTATTCCTTACTACCAGATATTTACACGCGCTTGTATATTTCTATCCCTTCTACAATTTGTTAGTAAAACTCTGAATTGAGCCTTTTTCTACTGTTTTCTTGCGACTGAAACCTTTCATTTCACAAAGTATTTTTGGCGCATATTATACAAATAATACAATATCGTACTTTAGTATATCGTAAACATTTTTCAAACTTTGTCAGTTAAAAGTAATTTTTTTTTATCGCGTGACATGAGTGAGTTTAAGGAGTGCACTGTCGCTGCCAACATATCGTAATGTTATCACCAACTGAATCAGTGATCGCTTGCGTAATTCCGGACGGCTATCCGTACTACTCAATTCTCTTTGAACAGTATAAATATTCATAAACGATTAAATTGTAAAATATAACCACATAAAATCAAGTTACATTAGTATCAAGGTCACGTGACCTTGATAAAAGTATGTAAAAAAAGTATTGATCTTGGTAACAATCGGAAGTGGCCTTCGGCGTTGTCCCACCACATGCACGCGTTCGCAACAACTGAAGAACGTGGCGGCATTATACGTGAAAGGAAGTGCTTGTGGCTACACCACTAACCGTTCACAGTATTTGCTTATGATTAGCGAATCATTGTTGTAGTAATTAGACTCTGAACTGGCATTCCAATGAAACGAATTTCTTTAAATTATGGTTCGGAAAGAGCTATCACAATAGCAGAAGGTAACACGATTGTATCTTTCACAAAACCTAGTAGGTACATGTTAATGTTCCGATACGTTCAGTTGCATGCAGGCAACCACATTCACTGAAGGTCATTCATTTTCAGCTAAGTGAAACGCAATGTTAAAAAAAAAAGAAACATTATTAACGTTGTGTAAAGAGCCTGTGCAATCAATCCACTATCTCCGTTACAGTGCGTGCGAACGAAACATCACCTCGGGCTACAGATGATTTCGGCGAAAGTCGCCTCTGCTCTGCCCTGATTATATCTTTTGTTACGTTTTAGCTTAAATTACATAGTAGCACAAACACTGGTCTTTAATTTTCGTAAATTGCTTTCAAGAATTCTTCGAAATGTAAAGTCCAATCACTAGCATAGTGTGACTCTGATAATCAGATGTCTTCGTAGGAAATTCACCGAACAATGGCGCCTGAATCCACTTGTGGAACAACTTGACATTTTTCGTTGTACACATTAAACAGACTAAATCTTTCAACCGAGATCATTTTGAAACATCATCATAAAATCGAGTTAGTGTGACCAAATTATTTACTCATACTGTTGTTCCTCAGTCATCTCCATACGTAGTTTGCAGCCATCAATATACTGATGGTCGCAATCCATTACTTTTGATGGCTAGCCGAACAGAAGTCAGCACATAAACCTGAAACAGAGCGGTTTACTCAGACTATAGTAGCAATGAAGCGGATACTGTTGGCTAGCGGATACATGTGTGCCGTTTCGGTCTGCTTCACTCTTACACAAACACAATGTTAATAAACTTACTGTTCTTTCTTAATATCAGTTAAACGTGTTTCTCCAACAAGTATTACACATTTCAACATTCTACAATGTACTCAAAACGTCATTGGAAATACAACACATGTCTTATTTTACCTTCGGTAAGGCATTTTCTCTAGCGTAACAAAGGAACAGAGGTAGTTGTCGGCGTATGCACGAGATGAATGTGGTCCACGATCCAACAGCCAGCAGAAAAAACACATGAGACGTTAAGTCACCCAGTAAACAGATGTATGCAAAAATACTTTAATAATTAAAATGTATCCTACTTTTAGTCTTTTGTAAAGAAAAGATTGAAATTAAAAAAAAAATAATTGGGTGCGGCGTGGTCAGTGCCGAGTGGCGAGTTAGCCCAGTCAAATTATACATGTTACCTTGCAAAAGGTCGGGTAATTCAAATTTTTTTTATATTGTTAGGTGTATGGTGAACATAAAAAATCCAAGTTTTCGACATTGAAAGACTTGTGCGTTCGCCGCAGTGCTCCAAAAACCATCAAAATTTGGGATTTTTTTTGGTTTACGCTAAATATCTCCTTTTCCTAAGTGATGTAGCTCAAAATTGGTCATATTTAATTTTAAAGAGCACACAATTTGCTAACACTTTTGTAGGTAACGCTTTTTTTTCTAAACCCAACAGCAACCGGGCTACAGAGCTTTGAAAATGGGTAAATTTTTGAAAATTCGCAAAACGTGCTTACTTTTTTTGGTTTTCGCTAAATATCTGTTTTTCTAAGCGACGTAGCTCAAACATGTTTATATTCAATTTTAAAGTACATAATATTTACTACAATTTTTGTATGTAACTTATTTTTCTAAACTTAACAACAATCGAGCTACAAAACTCTAAAAAAAATCAAGTTTTTGGAGTTTGAAAAAAAAAAGATTAAAAAAAAAGCTTATATATTTTTTTACAATTAGTCCAGTCATTTTAGTAGAAAACATCAAACTAATTGTAAAAGAAATAAAGTAAGGTGTTTTAGACTTGGAATAATATCCCAAACAACATATCAAAAGTCTAGAAAAATCTAAGTATGGGAAAGCCACCATATTGGCCGCCATCTTGGATTTACTCTCGAAATCTATAAAATGCATATATTGCTCCGATTTACTTCAAATATATACCAAATAGATAGTTTTTTGAACCAGGAAGTCTTTACTTCATCTAATTTTGTTGCTATCATGTTCCATTTATTACAATTTTTTTTTTTTAGGGGGTTTGAAAATGATTTATGCACTAACCGACGCCAGCGCATCTCCGCCAACGCCGAGTGTGGGACTGACAATCAATTGCCTTACCCACTAAAAACAAACCTAAAAACTCAATAACTCCGGAGACCAGCCTGGAAGTGTTTGAACCTACTGCAAACGATATAGCAAACATATCACACTGTTTATTTACACGTTTCCACTTTTTTTTTCGTTTGGACGGTCCAGGTAAAGAGAAGTCTGTGGTGGATGTCTCAGGCGGAGATAAGTCACGATTCTCCATTCGCTCGATGATACCCAGAGCGTCGTCGTCCTCGTCATCGCTGTCAAAGACCTCTGGAACATTGGCACATGACTGACCATTGCAGTGCTTGCATATTGGTGAACATTTCAGTCCTGCTTTTTCGCAGCTGCAAGCACCACTGCACCCTTTCTTACAGGTGCATGCAATGAATTTGAGCAAGGATTGTGGAGCAGGATCCTTTGTAGTCATAATCGGGGCTAGGCCCCTGACTGCTACGCATCCAGCCCCATTTCACAGGATTTTTTTCTACTCCCAACCACATTTGGACTTGGTGGTAAGTCGTGAGAGAATGATATCGGGCAGCATCTCTTGTTGGTGGCAGTCGTCCTAAACTCGATTTATTCTTCGTCGCTGATTTGACGAATTTGTGATAACGCAACTCGTCGAGCGTTTGAGTCTCCATGTATCCACCGTACAAAGTAACGAGGAATCGTTCTCCCACCTCAGCTATCTTCTCAGTTCAAGTGTCTGGCTGTGAAAAAACTGAGACCATTTCTTGCAACTTTGGGGACTTATCGAGGGCAGAACAGAATTTATTCTTCCCATAGCCATACAGGGCGGAGATGGTGTCGCAACCACTGAAGGCATAGAGGAAAATAATTGCATCCTGTGAACTGTGTTTGAATGAAGTAGTGGAGTACAGTTCCTCTGCAAGTTCACTTTTCCCAGATTTCTGGAAATGAATGTTTTCCACTCCGGAAGCCAAACTTGTGAGTAGAACCAGGAGATCTATGTCCTCTCCTACGATAACGACGTGGTCAAAAAAAGAGGACTTAGAAATTGCTGTCGTCACAATTTCCACATCAGCATCTTCTGTAGCCTGTTTTACCTCGAAATCATGTTTTTCCAGTTTACTTTTAAGGAGGGCAATGAGATTTATCTTGTTTTTCTCATTAGCAAGAAATTTGTCTTGGGGAACCATGACAACTACTGTCAATTCATTAAATACTATGTCAGCGGAACTTTGAATTGTTGACCTTTCTGCACTCTTTAGTACTTTTCTTTGCTGCATCCGTGGGGTAGCCATCAAACACAATTGAAACATTTCGACCATAGTGATTTTCAACATACCTCACATATTTGTCGAGTATTGCTGTGATGGAATCATTTCGCTTCCAGATGACTTTGTGCAGAAGAAACCCTCCGTCCAGTATCAGAAACTTCGTGCCTTCAAATGTCGCATCACTCTTGAGTGGTGTAAAGCAAGAGTAGAATGTTGACTTCGTTCCTTTTCGCATTCCTTCTTCGGAAAACACGGGAAGGGTGCAAGTTCGAACTGGAAGTATTCCGTCAGATGTTGGTCCAACTGCTTAGCAATACAAACTCTTTGGAAAAGAGTCAGAGGATCAATGACAACAAGCTTATTCCCCACCTTCACTGAACTGGTGACTGAAGATAGTGAGACAACTTTGTCCTTTCGTTTGAACTTGACACTCCCAAAGTCACTACCAACTATGTTGTTGATACCAGAAATCCCAATGTCTTGCGCCAAGTGGCAATTAACCTCCTCACCGCCAACCCCAGTACTGATACACATTATGCGATCATTTGTAGGGAATGGGTAGTGTTGACCAAACCACTGTGCAAGTTTTCCTGCATCCTCGTCGTCTCGAATAGTACGGGAAACCTTCATGTCCACATGCTGCTCTACTGTAGCAGAGCTGATGTTACAAAATGTCTCAACCTCGTCACAAATATTTTGTAAGAACGCCATTCCCAATGTCCACCGTGAGAGTACACTGTCGGTAATCCCTCGTCCATGAGTAAGACCTCCATAGCTTTTCATTGATTTCACCAATGTCTGCTCGATGGTCACATCTGACCATATTCCCGCAAAGAGCTTATCAGAGCGTTGAACAGCAAAATCTCCTTGAGAAGTGAATCTTTGGTATTCAGCAGGGTCCATTTTTTCTTCGAGCGTTAACACATCCTGCAAATACAGGTGTGCACTTTTTGCATAAAAAAAATGACCTGCCGCATGGAAAAATGGGAGCATTTTACCAACAGTGATCACATGTAAGTTCCAGTCACCCATACGCTCTGCTTTTATAAATAATCTTATCAGGGTCGTCATTTGGAAATACTGAACCCATAGCTTTGCGGTGCGTCCATTTTCATCAAGTTTTTGCAATGCAGTTCTGAATTTGGTGACAAATACTTTAAACTGCTCACCTTCCACAGCTGTGAGAACTGATGATCTTTGACTTTCATTAACTGTAGTTTCCAAATCATTTCGTTCCTGTTCAGTGAGTTTCATTTCGTCCAAAACCATGCCACCCAGAACAAGGTTAGCCAAAAGATGGGCTCGGACAGCCCTCGAATAGGCATGCCCTGACATAACTTTTTCCACGGTGTTCTCGGCATAAATAGTACCAAAAAGCTGTTTCAGTCCACTTCCATTCATAATGGTACCAATAGCCCCCATAAATGACATCAATAAGTGAAAGCCACCAAGTCTCACAACCACATTGTTTAGATCGGGCTCTTGACCACTCTGCACTATGTCTCTAGCTTTCACATACAATGGTTGATCGAATGTGACGAAGCATGTTTTTTGATTATGACTTTTACATTTATCGCTGGCAATAAGAAGTGATGTTAAGATGGTGTTATAATCACTAGGTTGAGAGTTGATAAATGGAAGCGTTAAAACTTTTGAGCGAGTGAAACTTTGTCCGCTAGTGACCTGCTCCATAAAGCCATTCCATCCAGGGACATTTGCAGCTTTTGACCATTTACCAAACAGCCAAACAAGATCTGGAGCTGATGGTAATATTTCTTCAGCAAACGAGCACATACCCTGCACATCCATTAACACTGTGGACTGTTTTAGATCACGCGAGATGCCGATGCCCCTTCCAGACGTTGACTCGACTACTGTACCAGCAACCAGGCTCACTATCTGACTAGAATGCAAGGTATAAATACTGAATTTCGAAGTGGCCCAGTGTAGTTTAGACCTGGCGATATTTAACTGCGGATCGAAGTCTTGTGACGAAGTGACCATTGTGTAAATTAGTGCAGAAGTGTAATAATGTGACATTTATTATTGTGTGTTGGACTAATTCGACTTGAATTATTCTATAATAGTGCTTTGTTGATTTATAACTGTTGTTTGTGACTATGAAAGCTGATAATTAGTGACTTCATTGGTGTCTGTTATTCTGTCTCCTTTACACAGTACGACGATCCATATGACCGTCGTAGTAGTACTCTTACATTGTTGTTGGTTGGCGGCGCTGTTATTAGGCCTATAACGTTCTCTCTCCTCCTGCTTTATTCTGCACCTAAATTATATGGAATAAAAATACTTTATAAATATTGAACAGTGGACTGTTAATTTTCTAGAATACCCATTCTTCTGCCAAAGGATGAGAAAACATAAAACATACAACATGCGAGTGTTTACACACAAGAAATAGCAAAGTAGACACACATATAAACACTTGTTTTCAATACAATATCATGTATATGGTTTAGATTCAAGTGTGTGTGTGTGTGTGTGTGTGTGTGTGTGTGTGCAATATATATAAATTTCTATGCGTTGTGCTATCTATAAATCATTGTGTAGATACAAAATTGTTTTCGTTGTGCAGCACGTTATGTTTAGTTAGTGTAAAAGTCCGTTACAACCGTTAGTATGATAAAAATATTAACTGTGTAGATTCGGTAAATACTTTGGGTTGTGTAACGTGATTGGTTAGTGCTAGCGAAGAACACATGAAACATCACCTTCAACTGACTTCTCTGTGCGGGAATTTTTCCCCCATAGTGGTGAAATTGAAGGCACAAAATCCAATGTAGGGAATTGTTGGGGATTTGTTTTCAACATTCACTACATTATTGGTGGAAAAAATAGACATTCAGACATTCGCTTTAGCAGCAGCCTTTAAGAAAAGCATTTAAATAGCCACTGTAGACTCTGATAGGGAATGAAATATACTTAAGAATACAAATATGAATAGAGGTGCTGGTGAAACTTTACTAAGCTGTAGGAGGGAAATGAATATACAAAGAAAAGGATGATACATAGGTTTTCCCTACTTTGAATAATTTTGTGGCACATACATTAACTTCAACACTTAGTAGTGGGAGTGAGGAGCAGATTTTTAGTGCCAATAATCTTAATAAAAACAAAGTCAGAAGTAAATTAGGTACTGAAATACTTTCTATTACACACATAAAGTCTCCTAAGCAAATAGTATAAATCTTGGTTTGATTTCACTATAAATGGTGCGATGCTGCCAAACGGAGCAGCTGCTTGTATATATATTAAAAGTATGTATCCATGATAACACATTGTTTTTGTGAACTAAATTATAAACTACTGGAAAGCCGTGTAAATATACTAGGTTAAAAATGAACCAAGTAGAAGAAAAGGATTTCAAAAGTATTCAGCTTATCTCTCAACAGGTGAGTACTTTATCTTTTATCATATTAAAAAAAGTTGTTAATATTTATGATTCTTTTAATAGTAAAAGTATTTATTCTTTATTCTTGTAATAGTATTTAAACATTTAGAACCTACTCAAATTCTTTAAAAATCTGCTTTGCATAAAGCACACGCATTTGTTGCAGTAGGGTTTTTGTTGTTAATGTGGGCAAATTTTGAGTAACTGTATGGGGAAAAGAGGTTTGATTGACCTGGCAACACTGGTGATTAGATGACTATTTGCGAGTAATTGCGGTAACGTGAAAGAAATGTGTAGATACTTTAAGCAGTGTATACATAGTAAAGGAGCATACGTTGCCATTTGATTGTCCATTAAACTACTACTATTTCCTACTGGTTCCTTACTAAACAGAGAAATGAAGTACACCTACAATTGGCTCGAACACTCGCCTACAAGAATATATAAAACTAAAGAAGCAAATAAAACGGAAAACAATAAACAGCATGTGCATGTCAGTTAGTGTGAAAATTTCAGTGAAATAGTATTTAGGCGGTGGAAAATTCAAGTAGACATGAAGTTTTGTAAGATGCCCTTTGCAAAGGCAAAAAAATATTAATGAAACAAAGAACGTGACTTTAAATGAGTGAGAAGACTATTATAATAAACATCTGATTGAAGACAGAGAAAAATGTATAAACGAGAGGAATTTTATTATTGTCGAGTTAGAAGTAAAAAAGTAGATTCAGAAAGGTAATGAAAATGTTAAAGTCACTTAACCAGACCGGAATGTATTCCGGGATGATTCCAAGTGAAATCCAGGAATTATTTACAGTAGTAACACGTATGATAAATAGATTAAAAAAGTTTATGAAAACCTGAAAATTACAGAGGAACCACATTTATGGCAATAATTATCAGCCCGTACGGAAGCTCAATAAGTGAGCTACAACTAAAACGGATGTACGGATGCTTAGGGGAAGAAGAATATAACATCAAGAAGGCGGAAGAATTGGGACCGCGAGATCCTGCACAAACTATTTGTTTTGTTTAAAACGATAGTGAAGAAGAGATTGAAAGTTGCGGGAGAATTATATTTATTATTTATAAGTTAGGTTAAACAGTATGACACAATAACCCACAGAAAGCCGTGACAAACTGTACCTACAAGAATTGAATATTGCGTTCAGCGTTCTAAACCCTTTACAAAATTTATACAAGAAAGGTCAAAATGTGAAAAAATATTAACAGGATTTGTATTAAAAGCAGCTACAAAAGCAGCTACAGCTGCTAAAAGCAGATATTGTACAGCTACTAAAAAAAGAAAAACAATGTAGGATTAAAGTAGAGAAGATATGAAACTCCTGTCTTCTTCTTCTCCTCTTCAAGGATTAAGGTTACATAAACCTGTTCCGACACCCAGCTCATCCTCGGACGATCCACGTCTTTTCTACCAATGGCTTTATAGTTCAGTGCCGCTTTCGGCAATCAATCCTCTGTCATCCTAAGCAGATGAATCACCATTGTCTTCTGTGCATTGCAGTAATTTCATTTATGTCCTTTACTTTGAGTTCTGCTCTGATATCTTCATTCCTATTCTATCTTGCAATGTATAATTTAAAGTATATCCAGAAACTGCATTTCAGGACTCTGAATCTTCCCGCTTTCCTTTTTTGTCATGACCCACGCCTCACTTTCATAAATCAACGTGGGTATTGCAATTGTCTTGTAAAATTTAATCTTTGTGCTGTGTCTTGTTTTACTTCTAAGATTTCTATTAATCGTACCACAAATATTCGTAAAGTCATTTATCTCCGAGGCTGCTTTGGATACTACAAGTGTTTCAAAGTTTTACATGAACAGGTTACTGGCCTGTTGCATAACCCTCTACCAGGAGGACCAGAGACTCTTCTGTCAGGTTACCAAACCTTAACCGAAAGGTCCCTGTTTTGGGGCGCAGGAGATTCGCCCTCACCTTTCTATTTCTGATATAGGATTTGGTGGCTTTGTATCAGTTATTCTGATACTGAAAGTAATAGGCAACTCCTGTCCTATTTAAAATATATAGGCCTATAGAAGAGGTATTGTAAATTTGGAAAAAGAAATGCGAGAGAATGAGAACTGAATTGATTAATAATATCACACACTTTTAATTTATCGAAAACGAAAAATTGGTGGGACAAGGTAGAGAAGATTTAGAGTATATCCTATGGATAGAAAGCTACATGAATAATATGAAAATTGGGCCTTGGTGCTGAATGTATGGAAAACAAACACGTAATGGCGGGTCTGCTGGTTACATTCAGTTGGAAAATGAAGAAAGAATATCGGATATGTAACAGTTTTAGTACATGGAAAAGTGAAAGATACAAGAGAAATAGAGAATAGAATGAAATAAGGAAGACAGACAGATAGAGCAAGGTATAACTGAGAAAGGAAAGTTAACATCTATAACTTTCCTTTGTTAGTTAAAGTTAATACTTATACATAACAATACAAAATTTTCTAACGTACGTAGCAGACGTTAGGCGTACAAAGAAACGAGAGAAAACGAAAGTAGAGGCTACAAAGATAGACACGAGAAGGTCAAGATTAGATCGGTTGAAGGATAATAGATTAATAGAATTATTGAAGGTTACAGACAGCGTAAACGAATATACTACAGAGCAATAATTGGTGTTGTATGGTCACGTGAGAAGGATAGAGGAGCGGTGATAACTGAAATAATCGTTAGAATGTTAGAATACCGGTCCGAGAAAGAGAGTTAGACCAACGACGACATGGTGAGAGAAAGGACTAAGAGAAATAGTTGCTGTATGTCGACAACTACAAAGAAGATTTTTAAATTGGAAAGCGCGCGTGCGAACATCCAACGTTTTTCAAAACACGTACGACTTTTTAGACAAAACAGCGAAGTACTATATAACCCCCATCTTGACGATGACATAGCATAATTGCAACAGGAGTTAGTTGTTTCCAAGATACTGGGATATTAATGTAGCTGGAGACAAGCGTTAATAATTCGAAGACGAAATCGGTAAATTTTATATTGTCACAATCGATTTGATAACGGTTTTGAGGCAGGTCTGACGTATGAGAATGGTAGGTGTGCGAGACCCTTGAGATGCTTGTCATTAAGGTTGTCGTAGGCTAATTGAAATTTCCGGCGTATTGCAAAGAGCGCCGTCGTTTTGCAATGCGCCCGGCTGATTGGAAAATAACCTAGCATTTCCTGATCAGCCTGATAATTTTTAGGCTTATGACAATGAGCCCGTACGGATTTAGGCTAATTAGAAAATGTACAATTGTTCGCTCAAACAGCCTGGTTTCATCCAGGCTTATTGCAATAAGCCCACGATATTGAAGGCTTATTAGAAAGTGTACAGATAATAAGAATTAATTATATATGAATGGAAAATAGGAAAATTAAAAATTGCATGACAAATATTTATGTTTAACTTATTATTGTTAAAAAGTAATATTGTCATTTTTCACATAATTAAGTCGTTAATACAAAAATAGTGACACAATCAATAGTAAATACTTCAGTTTGAATAACATCAATTCACGCTATACACACTAATATTAACTGTGTAATCATTTCAAAAAAGAAAAAATTGCAATGAAAACTAACTTAACTGCTAAATTACAAAAAAACTGAAATTATATAATTTAAAATAAAGTATTAACTGTGCAGTCATTTCAAAAAAGACAAAAATATTAATGGAAAACAACAACTGTTAAATACAAAAAATTGAAATTATAAATTAAAGAAAAGGCAATGAAAAATAACTTAACTGCTAAATTATCAAAAATTGAAACTTTAAATTATTCCTTACTCATTAAATATCTCAAGGAAATCTTAAGGATTTTATATATTTCCTCATGGTGAACTCTTGTGACACTCCGATGAACACAGTTGGTTTGATTTTTACACACGCACATTTTCGTTTGACACTAAATTTTTGACACTGAACACTTGCAACTGCTATATCCCTGGCCACCAAACATAGATTCATTCGCTACAGCTACAAGAACAGATAGATATTTTTCTAGGATGTCTTCAAGGATTTGTACACCAGAAATCTGGAAGTCACATCTAGCAAACCATGTTTTAATAATGCCACTTTTTGTTCCTATCTGGTAAACATTATTTTCCATTTTAAGAATCTTCCCAATTAAATTTGGGCAGTCTAAAGGCCCACGGTCTACTTTTGGAACATTTAACAAAATAAAATCTCCAACAGCAACCGGCTTCAGTTTTTTCCCAGCAGATTCAATCATTTTATGTGCTCCTCTTTTCTGGCCTTCGTATGATTTTTGACGCTCATCTAATATTTTTGTCTTGTCTTTTGCAAATATCACAACGGTAAACAGGATTAATCTCCTCAGAGGTTGAGCCAACGCTTTGACGGCAAGTTGTGTGAATCTTCAATGAGCATGATACACACGATGTTTCATTCAAATTACGTGAACAAATAGAACACATCTCTTTCTTCAAGTTAGCAACCTGATTTTGTTCTCCTTCCTTTGCAATTTCTCTTTCTGTGCTACCCTCTCTGAACAGTTCTAAATCTTCTTCGCTGTGAAGTTTTTCTAATATATTCGGTGGAATATTAGTTGACCCTAATCCTAATTTTGGTTCTGTTCCAAAAAGTGCTATGTACGGACTTCGTCATATAACTCTGTGTTTTGAGGCGTTTTTTTGCCACTGAACGAAACGGCACCCTATTACCCAATCTGTACTTCCATTGTCGTTCATCCAAGCACGTAACATATTTTCAACATCTTGGTTGCAGCGCTCTACGCTCTCCCTTGTGATTGTGGATACCGTGGTCTTCCATGTACAATTTTGCAATCAGGCCACATAGCTGAAAGTTCCGGAATGACGCCAGCTGTAAATTCACGTCCATTGTCGCTCTGCAAAATGTGACAATGGACCAAAGTCTAAAAACACCTTCAGCAATTCCAGTGCAACTTCAGCAGCACGTTTGGTTTTCAAAGGGCGAAGAGTACAAACTTTTGTTGCATGATCTTGGTAGTTCATTAACCATTTGTATTCTCCACAGGGAGTCTATTGAAAGTCGATCAAATCAACTTGACCCCGAAGATTAAAATCTTTTGTAGTAATTGGTCGTACAACGATGTTACGATGTTGCGGTGTTGTTGAAATTTTTTCGTATTGCACATTCTACAAAGCGATACAAACATTTCAACTGCTGGTCTAGGAATATAAAATTTATTTTTCAACGCAAACAGCATTTTATCTCTTCGGCCATGTATAGTGGCACGGTGATATTGAAGAAGAGTGTCAAAATATTCTTCAACAGGAATTATTACTACAACAGGATCCTCATTACTTTTCCTTTTTTTTAATTAAAAATCTTTTTTCATCTACTTCCATTGTGTCATATTTTTTAGTTAATCCATATTGTCTACTAGTCTTCTTTTTTCGGGATTATTTGAACCTAAAATTTCACGGATGGCTTCTTCTACGGTTGAATTATTCCACGGCTTTTTAACCCCATCGTCACTCTTGCTACTGTATTCTTTCATTTTTTCATTGAAGTTCACTTTCATATTATAAATTTCGTCTTGAGGATCACTTACACCATTGTCACTGTCCTGCGCGTTTTAACCCGTTGGGGTTCCCGAAACAAACTGTAATTTTTAAAGAATTTTTTAAAAGTTGTTAGATCGCGATGACCGCACACAACAAGACGAACTAAAAACGTCCGCTGTTACGAAACAGAACTGTATCGAAGGCAAACACACGCACGTTGAGACAATCAAACTGCTACTGAGCTGTATAGAAGAAAAGGATGGAGATGTTTATCACCGTGCATGTTTCAACAGGCATTTGATGACTCACAGCCGTGCCATTGTTTTCAATACGCCGGCATCTGATAAGGCTTATTGCAATAAGCCTGGAAGAAACAGGCTGTTTGAGCGAACAATTGTACATTTTCTAATTAGCCCAAAGCCGCACGGGCTCATTGTAATAAGCCTAAAAATTATCAGGCTGATTAAAAAATGCTATGTTATTTTCCAATCAGCCTGGCGCATTGCAAAACGACGGCGCTCTTTGCAATAAGCCGGATTTTCAATTAGCCTACGACAAGGTCATTCTACTAGCTAACATCACTGTTCTTTCACGGGTAGCCTACTATCTTCGTCTGGATCTTCGGAGCAAAACTTCTACGACTAGAATGTACACTGGCAATAGTCGCATAATATTTTGGTGGCATTCCATTGAACACCGGAAGAGCGGTTTCATGAAGTCTTCGTTTGAAGAGTGACTGAATTGCGAGCGGGGCTGCTTGATATGTGCTGGCTGGAGAGGCCAACAGCGATCAGACCCTTGCTTGCGCTTGTGCTTCCACTTGACCTAGCACCCATGGTAGAGATGGCTGGACAGATGACATGACAGAATGCATGACATGACAGAGATGATGTCTGTTGCTGGTACGTTTTTTTGGGCCGCAGTCCGATGTCGTGATGTTTTGCGATTTTATCCCTTCCATAATATCGCTTATTACGGAAGAATATTACGATGCAGGTTCTTGCTACACAAATTGGTATGGATTGGTAGTATGACAGAATGTTGAAGGTAGCCTACATCTCGTATGCTCCTATATCTGAACCAGCGACTCCACGAAGGACGCAGGGCTATCGTCCACTTTCAATCAAACAACCAACTTAGACACGCTTCGATAGCTACGGCCAATGTGGTCTAGTGGGTCGATGCAACGTTGTGTCGTGGTCCGTAGCCTCATCGTCTCTGGAAAACCATAAACCGCCACTGACGTGTGACAGATCCCAGCTACTGTAAAAGCGTCAAACGCATTTGGAAAGATGCAATAACTACGCCCATTTGTTTCCAGAAGATCAGGCCTGTTGAGATGGTGACGGAGGCAATCTGTCGGGTCGTTGATGTATCTCTTCAATGGCAAGCGCTTCACTTATTTGGTCCATGTCTGCCTTCTATGGAGAAAGGTTGATGCGACGAAAGTGAATTGTGAATGAAGCAGATATCCTTGTCTTTTTTCGTACTGATGGCCATGCGCTATTTCTGCAGGCAGTCTGAAGGAAAATCCAATTGATGCTCGCGAAGTTACTATTCAACGAGATGTCATGATATAGCAGTGTCGTTGGGGCATATAGCCTACTAGTGGGTCGTTAGTTTACAGAAGGTGCTGAATGTCAACATTACTCTGAAGGTTTAGTCTACAGACGACATAATAAATTGAACTTCAGACTAGATAAGTAAGCCTTGTAACAAAATATACAACTTCTGCTCGTGTTTATTTTATGCCCCACTGTTGTGAGCGTCAATTTTGTAACAATATTAATTTTGTAAACAAATAATAATACATTTTGTTTATTTTTTGAAAATTTATGTTTTATGTTTTAATTGTTTTTGGATTAATTATTTTAAACTGTTGTGGTGTAAATTTAATTCTATTGAAATTGTTTTTGTCAAATTATACCACTTCGTGTAATTAGAATTAGGTTCTGCGTTAATAGGATTGTCTCCTGTACTAATCGATTTGCGGTTCTTCTTCTTCTGAGTGTATGCTCCTTCCACTTTGGTAATTGCCACTTTTCGTGTAGTCCGTGATTTAAATATTATCCTATTTTATTCTATTTATATGTTTTAGAAATAAATAGAAATCAATTTTGCAGAATTCCAAGTTTTATTAACAAATTAATTAATGGATCGATTGTAAATCGATTATTCAACAGTTAAAATATCGACCCGTTCTCTCAGGGCGAACGATTATTTTTATATAAATTATTAAGATTAATTTACAGGTTATTTGAGCTGTTATATTATAATAGTCAGAGAAAGGGCAAAGTCTGGAAAGTATAACACTTACAATTACAAGCTTAATTACCTAAAAATACAAAGATATGATTTAATATATAATGTTTAGTAAAGTATGTTGTTCGAACCAATTTCGGTTTGATGTGAAGCGAGCGGGCCTGCAGAGGATCATGGGATTTCAAAATGGCTGCTTCGTGCTGCATATGTTGTCGAAGGCTGCATGTCAAGGAATTCTCTTCAAATAAATGTCGCCTTTCCAAGTTTTCCTCGTCCCCAGCAGTAGTGATTAATCCCTCTGGTGATAGTGTAGTTGTCCTGGATCAGTGTTCAGTGATCGCCTCGATAAATTGTGTTGGATAATGTTTTTAATTCACTTTATGCCATAAGGTCGATAATGGCAGGTTTCGTCTCGCTATTCAAAATTATCGTTTATAGGTGTGAAAATTGTTATTACACTTTAACTGTTCAGTATTAGTTTACTTCAATAGTGGTGTTGGTTTAATTCACTGAATTTAGTGATTATTTAAACTTTTTCCAAAATTCGCGATTTCAAAATTATTCGACTTGGTTAGACTCTCGCCATGATTTACTCCTTCGCTATGTGTGAATATTTTGCGAGAGCTGGCTTGGATGTGTCCTGTTCAACGTATAACAATCAACTGTTCTATTTTCTTCTTCATCCGAAACGTCTTAGCCAATTTAATATTAAAAAGACATTTGTTTTAAATTTCTAGCATTTCCGCTTACATAACTGATTTTTACATTATATGATCGAATACATTTTTACTATTATTTAATTTTATTAAATACCTAATACATAATCTCTTTCTCTAGTTAACAGTAAATTGTAAAACTTGAAGAGCTGATCAGTTTTTAGCTTCCTCTGTAGTGATTCCTGTTGCTTGAATGTGGCGTGTCAGCCTTTTTATGTCCGCTGCAATCTCGTCTTTAGAAAATTCATCATAACATTCAGACAGACTAAAAATTAATTTTCCCAATTTCTCATCATTTTCTTCAACCAAATTAACCGACTGCAAAACTGCAAATTTGTTATATACATCTTCCGTTGATTTTGTTGTTGTTCGAAGTTCTTCATACAACCTATCCACACATTCGAACATGCAACTCCTTAATTATTCTTTTAAAGTCAAACTTTAGTCTTTTGCCTTTTCACCCGGCATCATCTTTTTTGACTTCTTCTACCCCTCTTCTCAACAGCTGTTTCCATTTCTTCACATTTCTTTGAAGCGAAGTCCAAAGCACCACTAACTAGAGAATCTCTGCTTTCTTCAAGATGCCGAATCCTCCGATGCCTCCATTCAGATTTGTTGAGTTGCCAAATGGCAACACTGTGCATTTAAGGGTTAGCTCATATTCATATTAGTATACCACATTTTTATTTGAGGTCATTAAACAATATTCAGATTATTTTGAAATAATAATTACTGATCTTTTCTTAATATATTATGTCGTTGCCTAATACGATAGTTCTGTTATTTAGATTAGAAGAGTACAGGGGAAAAAGGAGGTAACTCCACTTTTCCTAATTTTTCAGGACAAGCATTTTAAGGTTACAAACCTACTTAATTCGAAGTGTTTCGACAATACGAACAATTATATATTTTTTAATGTTGCTTATTGACTTTTTGGACATGTTTTGGTAATATTTTAAAAAACTTTAAATTTTTTCCATTAAAAAAATAAGAAAAGAGATGTTAAGTACCACTTTTTGTCGGGAAAAAGGGGGTAATCGACCTCAAACACAGGAAAAAAGAGGTAAGTGTAATAAAACAGTAACTGAGACACTTAGTATGTAATACACCATGTAATAAGTATTGACAATTTAATGTAACATTAGTTTTAAGGTTTATATAATTAAAGTATATAAGTATATGTTGTTTATAAAAACTGAAATATGGGTCGAAAACCGTTTTGGATCTTTGTTTTCTTGAGCTCTTGAGTGTCTTGTATTAAATCTGTAACCAATATCAAACATTTAGATGCGTGAAGAAAAATAAAATAAAACAGAAAAATATTGTTCTAGGAGCTGTACAAATAAAACTAGAGCCTTAATTTAAAACTTAACTTACCGATGCAGAGCATTACTGCTTCTCTGGAAACGACTTTATGGGAAGTTGTTTGTAGTACTTTTGAGCCTTTGAACTACAAAACCTGGCCAGAGCTTGTTGGTCTTGGTATTTCTCTTTTGAAATCGGTAGAACACCATCTGTAACACGAAACGAATTGTTTAGAGACTGTCGACAAGAACAGATGACTGATGAAGACATTGGACCGATCTTGACAGCAAAAGAGGAAGGTCGCCGCCCGGATTGGCAAGATATCTGCCATGGTTCCGAAGTGCTGAAGGGCTACTGGGCACAATGGGAATCTCTCACCTTAGAAAACGGATTGCTGAAGAGGGCTTGGGAAAGTGCAGATGGACGAGACGTGGTCATGCAGTTGATAGTTCCCCGAAGTAAAGTGCACTCTGTTTTGAAGGAGATGGATGATGGAACATCTGGAGGTCATCTTGGCGTTAACAAAACCCTTGAAGAAATACGGAAGCGATTCTATTGGCTTCATGTTCGCCACGACGTAGAGGAATGGGTTCGGACGTGTGAAATATGTGCTGCAAGCAAGGACCCACAAACCAGAAGCAGGGGAAAAATGAGACAGTATAACGTTGGACTACCTTTCGAGAGAATTGCCATAGACATTGCTGGACCATTCCCAGTTACTGACGATGGAAACCGGTACATCATGGTTGTAGGTGACTACTTTACTAAGTGGGTGGAAGCTTACGCAATTCCAAATCAGGAGGTTACCGCTGTGGCAAAGCAGTTAGTTCACAACTTCTGTTGCCGTTATGGAGCCCCTATGGAAATCCATACGGATCAAGGGAGAAATTTTGAATCAAGAGTGTTTAAAGAATTGTGCCGTCTACTCGGAATTCGAAAGACCAGGACAAAGCCTCTGCATCCTCAGTCGGACGGGATGGTTGAGAGATTCAATAGGACACTTGAGCAACATCTCTCAAAGGTTGTTGACGAGCACCAAACAGACTTGGACCAACGTATACCACTATTCCTCATGGCGTATAGATCATCAGTACACGACACAACCGGCATGACTCCAGCAAAATTGGTGTTTGGGCGGGAGATCCGTCTTCCTGAGGACTTAATGTTCGGATCACCTGAGACTCAGTCACAAGAGCCGCAGAACTATTCCTTGCAATTAGAAAACCAACTGCGAGAAATGAATCGTTTGGTAAGAGGACGGCTGAAGATTGCCAGTGATAAAATGAAAACTCGGTATGACATTCGCAGCAATAGTGTGGGTTTCCAAGAAGAGATCAGGTCTGGTTGTTCAATCCAAAGCGCCGTCGTGGTCGCTCACCTAAGCTTCAGTCTAACTGGGAAGGATCCTATACTGTGAAAAAAAGAATTAACGATGTTGTTTATTGGATTCAACAGGAAGGCCAGCGAAAGTTCAAGGTCGTCCACCTAGATCGCCTGGCTAAGTACAACTCTAGAAACGGTTTGCCAGTTCGGGACGAACAGGCTTAAGGAGGAGGCAGTGTTACGACGTCACAGAACAATATACGTGTTTATCGAACGTTCAAGAGAGATCCAGAATGTAAGCGTATGGCGTACGTACTGCTAGACGCATTTTGCGAGAATCTTCTCGACTGTGCCGGGCTTCGCTCGGGCGCTCGGCCTGTGTCAAGGCCGCAGTTGATTACGTAGTTCACACGAGAGATAAGACGCAGTTTGGAAGCTTCTGGTGTGTGAGCGGGACTATAAATACCTGGGGTAGCGGCCTTAGTTTTCAGTTCAATGCGAGATATTGGATAGTGCGGTTCGAGAGTATTAGTGCGATATATTTCCAGAGCGGTTCGAGTTATTACTGTGTACGTTCAAGTAGTTATTAGTGAAGTGTTGCGTTTTATAATCGGACGGTATAATTGTAATAGCCTACAATTTAGTTTTAATATTAGTGGACATTTTATTGCGTGTGAACAATTTTCATTTGATTTGTTGTAGAGACTGTGTTGTTAATTACGAACTCTTTTACTGTAACAATTAAAGGTGTGATTAGTGACTTAATTGGTGTCTTGTACTTATTTTGTTTCCACTGTACCTACGACGATCGAGTAGACCGTCGTAACAGTATGTTTACGTACAAGAGTTAATTAAATGAACCAATAAAATATAATTAAAACTGTACATGGTACCGGAATTGTTGTTGTTACATATCAGGATGTTTTATAAACATATCTTGGTGTTGTTTGGTCCTGTCATTGTCTACTGTTGAGACGTAAGAAAATACAGCCTTCCTACAAACTCTTTTTGGAATGGAATGTGCAAAAAATGGACTTCCACTCATTAATTATACTGGTCTATCTCTCCAGTTTATCATTATACAAATGAACGAGTTCGTATTAGCTTACTCGCGAAAACCTTTTAATCCTAGACGACAAAAATCTGTTTCAAGAAGAAGGAAAAATCAATATCTTTTAAGATCTTTTAATCCCATGAGTGTTACAACCGGTAAAAGAAACAGATAAACGATAGTTGAGGTGATGATGTTTTCTTGTTTTCTTACCAGCTAGCAAAACAATCTTTTATTTTAAATAAAGCGAAAAGTTAAAATTATAACATGATATATTTAACAATTTTTTCATTTAAATATTCTACTTCATTTTATTATTACTCAAAACGAAGGCGTGCGCTCGCGCGCATTACACACACATGCATTTTACATTAGAATAAGTTTAATATTCTTCTACTATATCTGTACTGTTTTTTTATGATCATTTGTTTTCATTGTAAAGATAAGGAAAATGTTAATAATAAACCTTCAGACTCACTAAAATATGTGCGAAAGCTATCATGAATAGTTTCATTATTAAATAGCTTAATTGTGGTTCAGTTCAGTTAATTGTGCTTAAGTGTGAATCACAGCTTAGTTGTGATTCTGATTAAAAGCCCGTCGTATAACGCGGGTGTCAAAGACGTCCGAATTTGTCTTTGTACTAACCTGGGGTTCGTCTTTTTTGGGCTCTTAAACTATCCTCTTCATAATTTTTACCCCTCCTTTGCGATACATGTGCGAGTTGATTGATATTCCAGTTGCCGCAGTAACTCCTTTGAAAACACTTTTAATTGGTAATTTTATTCCTTTTCTCGTAAACTTCTTTTCTCGTAAACTGTAAAACATTAAGAATTATTTCCCATACTTGACTGTGAATAACTTTCCTGTCTTTGCAAGCCGAGGTTGAAGGAGAAGTACTTTAACAAATCGCGTTATTGGATGATAACACAAATAATTATGAAAATACGTAATTATAGAATTAAAACTACCAATAGAAATTAAAATATGCAGTTAAATAATTTAATTGAGGTAAAAATAACAAAAGCAGGACTGAGATTGAAAGTAATACAGTAATTAACAACGTAACTGAAACGTAACACGCATGTTGGCAACACCTTCAACTGATTTCACTGTTACTCTCCCGCTGTTCACAATTTCAAGGGGACTCGTCCATGAGTAAACTTGTTTCTGGGCATATGCCTTTACCTTTCAGTTTTGCTATACATGACTAAAGCCATCGTTTGTCATCAACAAGGGTTGATGGGTCCTGAAGTTACTGTTCTATAACAAGTCTGTCAAATTGGTATACTATCAAGAGTGTTTTAAAAATATTGTATTACTACAATTTGTAGACCGGGAGACCGATAAATTAAAAATTTTAATTCAGCTCTTTTAGATCTCGTCTCAGATTCTGAAAGACTTGCAGACTCGGGCTTTACTTAGCGGCGGATACATTACTGGGTGACGGAGACACGATTATTGTAATTACATCGTTTTAAGAATCTTAATAGAGACGCTAAAATTCGACCTCATTACCCCTCTTAAGACGTTGAAAAATTTTGTTCCACAAAACAAGTAATAAGCTATTACAAAAATTGAATATCGTATAACGCTTGTAGTCTATATCAGGGGTCTCCAAACCTTTTCACTTGAGGGTCGAATTGAAAAATCTTGGAAGCCAGGCGAGCCAACAATATATCTTTTAAACTTTTTTTTTAAGTTTACGAAATAATCAAATTAATAAAATAGGTATTTAAATAAAAATTTAGCAGACTTATCCAAAGAAAACAAATTCATTTATTCAAAATAATGTAAATAAAAGTAAGCTAAAAATAACATTCAAGATATTTCTTATGTATTATTTTTTTACTTTCTTATGTACGTTTGGGATGTATGGAGTTGCTTCTGACATAATGTCTGTTCATTTTGGGTCAAATTTTATCACTAGAATATATTTCAAGTGTTCGTCTGACAAGTTAGCCCTGTACTTTGATTTTATACTTATTTCTTGTTTAGTTATGTAGTAAAATGTCATAATATTTGAAAAATTTAGACGATCTATTTAAAAATTGCACGCAGCATCGGCCGGGTTGCCGCTGGCGGACAATGACCCTTCGCGGGCCATAGTTTGGGACCCCTGGTCTAATCATCTCGAGATACGTCATCAAGGCAAAACGGTTCCATCATCAAAGTAAAGGCTTCGAAATAACTAACTTAGCGGTACCTAATTGCAGTATTTTTAGTTTAACACCCATGCAACCCAACTACGGATAACAAAGTGGTTAAATTAATAACAAAATTACCTGTAAAAATGACAAAAGTAAATTTGTGAAAATTTAATATTTTAGTAACCTGTTAGAATCAAACAGTTAAAATAGTTCGGCCAACATCAAGTAAAATAGTTCCAAAGGACAAACACGTCAGTTATAGCAAGTTATATTAGGCTCGCTATCGAGACAAAACGGTTCCAACACCAAAATAAAGGGTTCGAAAATAACAAGCTTTGAGGTCTCTAACTGCTGAATTTTTAATTTACTACCATGCAACCGGACAATCGAATGGTTGCAACTCAGTGAAGTGTGTATGAACTCAGTTTCCTGTTAGTCATCGACTTCGTAGTAGATGAAAACTTGCTTCTTAACTGTAACATTTGTTGTAGAATCCTGAAATTAGTAGTGACCGTCAATCAATAAAAGTTTAGCGATAATCGGTCAATACGTTTAGACACAATTTTTAATTATTTGTGTCGACATTTCGATAATATTTATTGTAATCACCAGGACCTGTGTATGGACAGTAGAGAAACAATCAAACACATAAACAGATTAATTGATTGAATATGTGTTTGTCTGTGTGTGCGTCTGTATGTGTGTTACATCACCAAAATAATTACTATTATTATATACTGTTTTACTTAAATAGTTAAACATAATTATAATATTCCGAAAACATTATTAATACAATGTTACAATTTCATATGCTGATATATATTAATCGCTTAACTATAATTATAGATGCGTTTGTAACTGAATGTTTATTGGAATTAATATATACGTCTACAAATATGTATAGGCCTAGTTGGATACAGAGTATTCAAATACAAAATATTCAGAATACAGAGTATACTCTGTACTCAGCTATAACATATTTTTAGATTCTTGCTAAAACTGTTGCTGTTGTCTTTGTCAGACTTTAAGTTGCTATTATCCAGAAATAACAGTTCGCATATTAAAATTCGCATAAGTGGGGAAGTTCTCTTCTCTCTGTACAATCCCTCTTCTCGATCTCTAGTTTTTCTGACTGTAGGTATCTTTTATTATGTGATAATTTCTTTGATATTAAAAAGAACTTTATTTTTTAACATGCCTCATTATGCGCCATCCTGCGTGAACTGCAAATGGGCTTTAGGATTTGTTTCTTTTTACTTATGTGCTCCCTTCATCAGAGTTAAATGCAAGATAAGTACTTAGCTGTATTGTTGTATGGTATACTATTGTTGTCAATTGCTATCGCTGTATTATTTTTAATACGCAAATTCAATATCAAAGTTTTCTTTTTTTTGCATTCAACATTCCGTTTCCCTCAACAGAATTTGCATCTCATAAAATTGTTTATAAATATTCACTGTTTAAAGAATAGTTGTTTGTTGTTACGTATCATAGTTATCGTTTATCGTTTACGATGAAAAAGGATCATAACATCAAAAACAATCTCCGTCGTGCAACAAAATATTAAGGCGTCTTTATAAACATCAAAACGTTTCTCGTGACTTTCTTTCGATAAAATTTGATAAATTGATATGTATTGAGAACGACTACCAGAAACTTTTGAAATAGTGATTCTCTGAAAAAAGCAAATTTTATTGTTACCAAATCCTGACTTTCTGCTACAACTGGTCTATTTCAATTAAAAAGACTCGTTTCTGTTCTTTCTGCAGTAATTTATTTTTAATGCCTCTGGTAGTACTTACTTCTACTACAAATCTGTCCATGTTAGACCATTTAAACCTAAATGTCTACATAACCCCCCAAAAAAATAATAAAAAATAAAAGCCACCGAATACAAGAATAATTTTGAAAAGCTGCTTTAACTGTACTGCATGGATAAGTATGGAAATTACAGGAAATGTACTCCTTAAGCTACTTAATGCACGCCGAATTTGAGACTAAAATATGTAGAACGGCAACAAAATTAGATTTATTTAAAAAACCGAATAGTCGGTTATTCATTAAACGTTTAAGATTATGAAATTTTGACTATTGTCAATGACGTTTTTATTTTACTGCTACTTGAAATATTTTTTTAATAATTTAAAAAATTTAATTTTTCAGAAAATGTATTATTTGTTAAAGGCTCTTTTGGACTATCTAAAAATGATAAATAAATAGTATTACTAAACCTAATATTTAGGTAAATATTAAACTTTTTAACACTCTGTTTGTTTAAACAGTGTTATTAATAATAAAGGTAGGCCTAAAGCACAATTTTGTGTAAAAAAACATTTTCTTTGGATTAAAAATTACAACAAACACGTATACTGCGGAATTATTTACTAAAATAAATATCAATTAAAAACAACATATATATATTTCTACTTAGATATACTATAAACAAGGTGTTTATGAATACTGGTGTATATGAGCTTCCACTTTTTAAACGTTTCTAGCCTTAACGTATGCCTACCTACCTAATTTCCGGTATGAAGGGATATATATATATATATATATATATATATATGTATGTATTTAATATTTACTAGTGATTTTCATTCAAGATATAGTATTTTCCTTACTTGAAAATTTGAACATGCTTCGGGCATTGAATTGTTTGTCCAAAAGCTAACAGGAAGCCACAAAAACTAAGATCGCTGAGGATGTGCAAACTATTCGATGCCGGAAACATGTTCTAAATAACGGAAACAATGGTAATCTTGAATGAAAATTAGTAGTAAATATTAAATAATGTACATTTCAAGAAAAGGACTGTATCAAGATGTTTTTATATACATACAGACGTACATACACAGATACATATATATATACAAGTGTCGAAAGACAGAGAATTAATTGAATTTTTTAATGTGTATGGGTTATTCTTCACGCCTTACAATTCAGTATTGAGTGAAAGTTTGATTTTTTAAGAGGTGAAAAAATACAACAATAAAAGCATCTATCTCGGTGAGTTGCTACGCTCGGCAACAATAAAACACCAAAAGGTCCCCACGCTTTGTTCGCTGCCGTCGTACTTTACTTCCTGTGTTTCCATAACTAAGTCGTTTTGAGTAAATGATAGGGTTTCTATGAAAGGTGTCTTAGTCAAACTCATAAATTTCCTCAAATTCTGTGTAATTATGACCTTTCCTTGATATCCAGTTTACCTAGGATTTCCTGAATCGTTTGGCCAGTATCCAGCGTGTTTATTTACCCGTTTACTCGATGTTTACACTCAAAGATAGCTCTCGGGTATCAATTTAGTTTTTCTCGATATTGTCTTTATATTTATTGTTAATTTTCATATTTTTACATTTTCAAGATTTTTACATTTTTGATATAATCGGCCAATGAAGCCATAACCACCTTTGTCATGATTACGAAAGTTTTAACCAACATGAATTATGTCAAAGGACAGTAGTGGTTTTTAACCATTTCAATACTTTTCAACCGTTCTCTTTTCCTTAATTACATTTTTCCTTCCTTCTTTATTACGTTGGCGGCATGCACGTAATTCCCCTTGTGTTTTTTTTTTGCGGACATAAGTTAAAGGATTTCTCTTGGTTCGACTTTTGTAGTACTGATTTTAAATCTTCGTACGAATACCACTGCTGGTTAACTTTTTCTAGAAGGCAACGTATTGGGTTTATAGAAGCATCGTCTTTTCTAATGTTTTAAAACTGGTTATTATTGAAGTGTACACTACCCCTGTCTCAGTGATACAGGACGGAACGTAAAACAGTCAGCATACTGTTACACCCCTCAGGCATTCAACACGTCTCGGTCACACTAGTAAGCTCCCTGAGCTGCAGAACTCGCTCATTACTTTGAACGAAATACATTCATTATTAGCTAAAATCATATTAATAAATTTTATTTTATAAAGCTGTGAGTAAAGTTCTTCGTTTGTGATTGACCGAGGAACACCACGAGAGGTGACCGTACGTCGTTACCGAGGTTAATGCAGGTTCCATTGTTCCTTAAAATATAAAAAAACGTAAAAGAAAAATTACGAAAACTTTGACTACTCTGTTTTTTAGATAAATAATAATTCTAAAGCAGACAATCATTATTACTTTTTTCATTACTAGGGGAATAGCTGTAACTCTAAAAATCACGAACACTGGATTGGTTTCCTTAGTCAGATTAGCAACTATAATGCTTAAATGATAAATAATTTTCTCCTAGTTTTCACGTTCATTTGCTTCCATAGATATATAGGCTATAGGCCTATATGGAATACTTTTTACAAACATATGTGTACCGGTAATTGATTTTTAGATATTTTGCTAACATAGTGTAATGACCAAGAATTTAAAATTTTTAAAATTATGATCGAAAATACGTTACAAGCAGCCAAGACACCCCAACACGAGCCAGAAGCAATAAATAAGGAAACAATTTAACGAAGTTTCAACTGAACGTTTGCCAGGACAATACGAGTACGCTTCACATAACTTTACAATGGGAAATAAGGTTGGCCTGTGACAGACTCGACTCAACCGAGATTTACAGCCCACAACAAGCAGGACAAAAGGAAACTAGGACAGTAGCACTTTACGGAGAAATTGTAACGAGCACACACTGCAAGGTTAATTTGAAGTGTGCCAGCAGTAAGAAAGGGTGTAGTTGCACAATGGTATTTACCCTGTATGAGACCAGACAGCGAAATCTAATGAATAGAATCGAACGTGTGCACAGCGGGAGGACATCTTACTGGCGACAACTGATATTTACGACAGGGAGAAGGAGTGCCGTCTTGGAAACGACGACACGCTGCGTCCGGATAGCTAACGGAAAAGGGTCATGGATAGTCAGACAATAACAAAATACGACACATTGTTCGCGTGAGAACAGCAGCAGGTTTCCGGAGTACACTTAGACAAAGACTTGATCGACAGCCGAGGAATTGCTCTTGTTCCAGGAAAAGGGTACGGAGGCCTTCGACGCGAACTTGAGGGGAGACAAGATACCCAACCAGAATCCAGCATCTACCCAGAGTACAGGTGGAGAGGACCGTCGTCATCATAGCAACGCGAACAACGAATGAGAAGTGGAGAACCATAAGGGTAGACCATAAGGGTCTTGCATAAGGGTAGGAGTTCATCTGACCTATCATGTTTGACCAGAGGCGTGTTTGCCAGGAGATTGCATTGTGGTAAACGATGCTTAATAAAAACTGAGCACGCGAGATGGCAGTCTTGATAAAAATTTTCAATCATATACTTGGGCAGTCTTCATAAAATTTTCAATCATATACTTTGGCAGTCCTTCATAAAATTTTCAATCATATACTTTGAACAGTCTTCACGGAACTTAAATCTTAATTTTTCTAAGTCTTAATACAGTTCAGTTAACATACGTACAGCAGTTGGACTTTGAAACTCTGCTACGCGGTATTTTAATCAGTTGACTTAAACATTTCGATATTGGCGAGTTATTCTGTAATAGTGTATCTACAGTGACTAAATCATGCAAAATACGCCAGTGATTAATAACTCTCAAGTACTTTATCTTACTCAGCTACCGCTTATTAAAAATTAAACTAATCAATCGCAGTTTCGTCAATAACAGACTCGCAGAACTTGTGTTAATGCTTTAGCAGACAACGAAATAGTAGCGTTGTACAATGCGAAGCGATACAATATCAATTGGAACAATACACCACGTTACCAAAGACACGATACATTAACGTACACAAGAAGAAGTTCAATAATAGACAGTCAGATATATACACACTAGTTAACGATGAACTTACGCACACGACACTTGATTTAATAGACTCTAACAGTAACGGTCGACATCAACAGAAAATACACACAGCGCGAGTGAATATGATCCGCGTGTGTTGAGTGTTAGTGACATCACGGCTACGCAACTTCGTACATATGGAACACCAGCGGAAAGCAGTTACGCCGATGGAAATGTTGGATAAACCACTTTACAAGTAATCTTTATGTTATTCTTGTCATAAGAACTCTACTGTCCTGTCTCTTTTCAAGAAAACACCCTTGAGTATTTTAATTAAATATGATAACTTTAAATAACGCTATTCATCTGAGGCAAGAAATGAACGCATTAGTATAAGATTTATTATGTTGACCATTTATGTTTTTATATGTTGATTGTGTTATATATGTATGTGTATGTTTTTCAGCAAACAACGTACTGGATTCGCATTGTAATTTGATATATATATACATGTGTTCTTTTTATGAATGTATTTACAGGGAATCATCTATACTTATATATTGAAGTTTCTTTACTTGAATGATGTTAATAAATAAGTGTTTATTTTACTCAGAATATATGCGTTCATTATTGTCAAAGTTACCTCAGAACAGACATTAACGTCACTTGAATGATTTATAGTAGATTTTATTAATTTATACAGTAATTAGAGTCTCAGTGCAGTAATTATGCTAACATCAAATAACTAATGTATCACGTAGCTTCAATCAGTTTGGTATAAGTAGCCTAATTGAGTAATTACATGATAACATTCTACAAATTAGTATAATTACATAATTAATTATGCAAACATTATTTGCATAATTAAACGACACATTATAAATTGGCGCTCCAAGATCGTGGGGCTCGGCAATCACAGATTAATTAATTAAATTATTGTTTGCATAATTAATTGCATATTATAATAGCGTACAAACGTTTTGAAGGCGGTTCACAGTTTGTAAGGAATGTTTACAAATATTAATTTTTTCAAAACACTAAAAATACCGAGTTTGCATTTTGAATAAAATTCCTCATAATTTAGTGTTTCACACAAACTTTTAAATTTTTGAATTCCATTTTTGACTCGTGGTGCTCCTAAAGTTACAAAATTTCAGTGTTAACACTACATTCAGAGTTGTGTTAACATCCCGTTTAGTATAATATGGAGTTTTACAATTTTTTAAATACTTTATACCTTTTTTATGCCTTGGTGTCCACAAGTTTTAACATTTCTAAAACGAAATACAGTATTTATATTTTGTTTAAAATGCTGTTCAATTTGATATCTGGCATAGAATTTTGTTACTTTTTCAAAATATTGGTACATTTATTGGTTCTGGTGTCCCAAACTTTGAAAACTTCCAAACCTAAACATTATATTCAGATTCTCGTTAAAATTATAAGATTTTGCTATGTGCTGCTCGCGTATGAAACAATTTTATATTCTCTTGCCAGACGAAGTTGTGACACTTACATGGAGTGACACTTTCCCGAAGACCGTATGTAGTGACATTTGCATGAAGAAACAATGGTTCTAGGGAATTCATAGTGATTCCACAAATTCGCACCCACGGAAGCCACCGATTTGTTTTAGTACTGTTAAGTGGGCAGTACTGTCTACATAAGCCCAACTATATATCCTTTATTTCATCTAACATTTAAGGACAAAGGAAAAGAACTTACGAAACTCAACTTATCGTTTGAAAGAGGTACATTTGGATATGTTTTAGTTAGCCTGACCAAATTCTCTGAGCCAAGACTATGTGAGCAAGCCTAGACTATTTTTGTTCAATTTTTCAACCAATGAATGCCAGTATTCTGCAGCTACAAGTCCTGGACGTAATTATAATTTTGTGGAGGAAAGTACAGGAACTCGAACTAGTTCCCTAATGCCAGAAACACAGACGTTAGTCTCCATATCCGAATGTGTTCTGCTTTAGCTTATGTTCCGCGGGATATAATCGATGAAGACTGGTTGAGTATTCAGGAAATCACACCCAAATCGGACCAGAAACTCCGAGTTTTATACGATAATTTAGTGGAGTAGTGCAGTAGCGGACTAAAGGGGGGCGAGGGGCCGGACCACCCCTCACCCCACTTAGTAGGGGGCCTCCAGATTTGGAAAACTAAGTTTTTTTGGTAAATTTTTTAATTTATTTGCAAATGTTCTATTGTCACGTCCTGAAACGCAACACTAGGCTCTGGTCCAGGATCTGATTGATGTCAATGCTTCACCATGCAGTCGGAAGTCGCAAATTGAACTCCAAACAGCAGCAGCGACTGAAGAAGGCTGATCCTTGGTACGAAAATGTAAACGGCGGAGTGAAATACCTGGCGATAACGTCGAGGCCTACACTAAAAGAGATTACACCAGTTAACAATATTTAACATTTCAGGACACAACAACAATTTATTTAAAATTTCTCATCAGAATTTTTACCGAGTAGTGGATAATTCGGAGTGCGGAAATCAGGTCATTTACTCGAACGAACGAATCGGAAATTTTCAAAAAAGTGCATCGCATATTGCGTGAGTGAACTAAACCGTGAGTGACATCGAAGACAACACCACGTACAACTGTACAGATAAGTAACGTATTGGTTATGTGGATAAAACTGCAAAAGAAATATGGCTTTTAGCGTCTGCGGTGATGACAGAGTGAGAAAAGGGGGAGAAAGAGAAAGTAAACGCGAGGGAATGTAAACAGAAAAGGGGAGAGAGAGAGAGAGAGAGAGAGAGAGAGAGAGAGAGAGAGAGAGAGAGAGAGAGAGAGAGAGAGAGAGAGAGAGAGAGGATGGGAGCGCTAACCTATAACAAGGTACTGATTTGTATTGATGTCTTTGAATATTTGTGTATATGTTTAACTATTGGATTGTGTTGAGTCAGTGTTTTTCCGTTCTGGTTAATAATTGTATTTTGATTAATTTAAATTTAAATAAATAATGACAGTTTGGTTAATTAATACAAATAACAGAACTATCGTATTAGGCAACGACATAATATGTTAAGAAAAGATCAGAAATTATTATTTCAAAATAATCTGAATATTGTTTAATGACCTCAAATAAAAATGTGGTATACTAATATGAATATGAGCTAACCCTTAAATGCACAGTGTTGCCATTTGGCAACTCAACAAATCTGAATGGAGGCATCGGAGGATTCGGCATCTTGAAGAAAGCAGAGATTCTCTAGTTAGTGGTGCTTTGGACTTCGCTTCAAAGAAATGTGAAGAAATGGAAACAGCTGTTGAGAAGAGGGGTAGAAGAAGTCAAAAAAGATGATGCCGGGTGAAAAGGCAAAAGACTAAAGTTTGACTTTAAAAGAATAATTAAGGAGTTGCATGTTCGAATGTGTGGATAGGTTGTATGAAGAACTTCGAACAACAACAAAATCAACGGAAGATGTATATAACAAATTTGCAGTTTTGCAGTCGGTTAATTTGGTTGAAGCAAATGATGAGAAATTGGGAAAATTAATTTTTAGTCTGTCTGAATGTATATGATGAATTTTCTAAAGACGAGATTGCAGCGGACATAAAAAGGCTGACACGCCACATTCAAGCAACAGGAATCACTACAGAGGAAGCTAAAAACTGGTCAGCTCTTCAAGTTTTACAATTTACTGTTGAGGTGGACTTTCAAGAGTTGGTTTCAAACATGTCTTTGCTCTTTGAGTTGTTTTTAATACTTTCTATTTCAGTTTCTATTTGTGAAGTAGAAATTTCTCTAAATTAAAACTCATTAACAATTATTTGCGCTCAACCATGAGCCAAATCAGACTAAATGGGCTAGCAATTTTATCGATTGAAAACAAGTTAGCAAGGAAAATAAGCTTTGATGATACAAAATGAGAAAAAGGCCAAAACTAGAAAAAGGCCATTTTAGAAAGATCACCTATTCGCATTAAATCTCCTAACTGACAAAAAAATATTGTCAAGTATTGTTTGCAGCAATGATAAATTTGTTTTGCAGTATATTGTATATTATTGTAGTATACTTTAGTTTATTGTATATTATAAAGTACTGTAATAAATTTAACGCAGTCTATAAATAACACTACTTCTATCATTTCTTTATATTTTGTATTTACAATGTGAAAGTGGATTTTTATTCCAAACATTACTGCAGCTTCTTTTTTAAAGTTTCCTAAGAAGGTGTTTCGATACAGTAATTAGACAATAAATGTGTGACAGCAAAGTGTTTTTTCTGTGTATTACTTAAAGATAAATTGGATTATAAACACTCGTCTTATGGGAGGGGGGTCTCAGAAAGAAATCAGCCCTGGACATCCAGTGGCCTAGGTACGCCACTTGCAGTTGCTAGGTAATGATTATATGCCAAGAAAAACGTGGAACTGTTCTGGCAGACGGCACCGAACCAACATTTCCGAAGGTTGGAATCAAAGAATAAATGGTTTCATTTCGAAACCGTACCCAAATATATTTACACACTGATCAACGCCCCTCCTCACTGATCAACTGATTCTCTTATTTGAAGAAAATAATAAAAGAACCTTTTTAGTAGAGATAGATCAATTCATTCTAAAGCTTTTAAATATGTTAAGATTTATGGAAACTTCCAAATTTAGCTTTCGTACACAAATTGCATGAAAACCATCTCTGAAAAATTCATACAAATTATAAATATTGTACAGCAAACAAATTGTAATTACTGTATAAATCGCTCTTGGTGTTTGAAAACAAAGTATGAAAGAAACAAAGAAACTGGAAAACAAAAAACTTTCCGGAAACTATAAAAGACCACTTTTCCATGGACTTCTCTGAAAACGGTACTTGTACTAAATTCTAATAATAATAAAATATATATTAATTAAAATAAAAATCTAGCACACTTCTTTCTCTATTATCTACTCTTAAAGCCTTCGTTTTAATTAATAAAATTTAAACTACTTTAATGTAAACTGATGCTACAGGATTTCGATTAGAATATCGCAGATAAATAAGCACGTAAACCTATAATAGAGTGTAGCATATACGCATATTTGTAGATAAATCAAAATCCCACTCTTGTTCGGCCAGTAAGATTCGAACTCTGTCTATACATTAATTAAACTGAAGTGGGAGAATAAAGAAGACAAAGTACTTGTTTATTTGCTGTACACCTGTGTGTTTATCTGTACTCTCTGTGTGTGAGCGCGTGTATGTTTTATAATTTCGTTGATAACACACGCACATACCGGGCTAGTGTCACTCCGGGCAAGTGTTCCAGTGTTCCAACCCCTTGTCAGACAGATCGCAGGGATGCTGCTGTATGTAGCTTTCTGTATTCAAAGGCTCAACTAGCTCGGCATTCTTTGCTTACAAGATAGACAGGATATTATTTATACATATTTTTATTATTGTGAGTGTAGGATAAAACTGCAAAAGATGTATGCAGTCTGCGGGGTTGACAGAGTGAGAAAAGGGGGAGAAAGAGAAAGTGAACGCGAGAGAATGTAAACAGAAAAGTGGGAAGAGAGAGAAAGAGATAGGAAGAGGATGAGAGCGCTAACCTATAACAAGGTACTGATTTATATTGGTAGATAGTATATTGCTATATGCCAGATTAGTCTATTTGTCTTTTAATTGTTTTTTGGTCAGGACATTAAAAAAAATAGAAAATCTGTTTGATAAACAGATACGGTGCGATTGCATACTGAAAAAAGTAACATACAGCGGCATTTCCTCAGACCGATCAAGGCGTCATCAGTTAGTTGCAGGTATCATACAGTGTACAGTGACTGTATGAAGAGGTATCTTCACTCAACTGTAATTTCTACATTTACACTCTAATAACCTGGTAATGCGTTTGTTACAATTTTACAAAACAGCGCTACAATATACAACAATCAATATAGGAATGCAATAATTCCGTATATGTTGCCATCAGCAGCATCATGCTTATTCATATAATTATTGAAATTAAAAGGTGTTACGATTTACTAATATTCGTTTTAATAACGTTTTCATAACGGGAAATTAAGAATAATAAGTTGTACCTATTATAAAAAATTATTTTTTACAAAGTTATGTTGGGTTACACCCTGTACTGTCTTATGGGTGTGAATCAGTGGCACGCCGACACAGTGTGCAAAGCGTGCGGCGCACACAGGCGCCAGGATAATAAAGGCGCCAAAAATTTTAAGCCAGGAGGAAATATTTGGAAAAAAATTTTTATTTATTAAGTTAACTGTATTAACCTTTTCGGTGCTCTGGACGGATATTCTCGCCAACTTATTATGACTGTATGGTGCCCCTGACGTGTTAAATCGCACGTCATTTTAAATTGGTAAAGTGCTCAGAACGATTTCGCATGCCTATGGTTGTAACTAACGGGACTAGGCATGAAATTACTTTATTTTCTTCCAAATTTTATTTCTTCCAATTTTGTATGTTTTTGTACCCTTCTTTAATGTTTATTGTTTTTTATACATTTTTTGTAATTCTTGGTTTTTGTTCAATAAACTTAATATATTTCGTATTTTATTTGTACTCACTAATACGTTTTTTTTATAAAGTGGTTTTTTTATTGTCGGAGGGGGGAGGGTATAGAGGCGCCAACTAAAGTTCTGCACACAGGCGCGCCTCTGGTATTGACAACAACCAAGAAACAACAAAGTAAAATACAGGCCTCGAAAATGGGGTTCTTAAGAGGAGTTAAAAGGTGTTCTAAATTTTATCGTATAAATCAGGGGGTCTCCAAACTTTTTCACTTGAGGGCCGAATTGAAAAATCTTGGAAGTCAGGCGGCCCAACAACAACAACAACACACACACACACACACACACACACACATTGTAAACTTATTTTTTTAAAGTTTACGAAATAATCAAGTCAATAAAATAGGTATTTAAATAAAAATTAAGCAGACTTATCCAAAGAAAACAAATTAAGTTTTCAAAATAATGCAAATAAAAGTAAGGAAAAATAACATTAATGTATTACTTTTTGCCTTCCTTATGTACGTATGGGATGTGTGGAGCTGCTTCTGACATATAATGTCTGCCCAATTTGGGTCAAATTTTGATGCTCCTATCACTAAAATGGATTTCAAGTGTTCGTCTGACAAGTTAGGCCTGTACTCAAAGTTCATTTTTGAAAACGTTTGTTCGCAGATATAGATCAATCCAAACATTGAAAGCATTGCTCTTGCCAAGCTCAAGGAGGGAATCAGAATCTTTGCTTTAGGTTGATGCGAGTGAAAAGCATGATTCATTCAAGGCAGCCAGACGAACAAGTACATTAACCACGTAAATGTTTCAAATTTGTACAAAATATTATAACATTTTACTGAACTTATTTCTTTTTTAGTTATTTAGTCAAATGTTATAACATTTGAAGTATTTTGACGATCTATTTAAAAATTGCACCCAGCATCGACCGGGTTGCCGCGGGCCGTAGTTTGGAGACCCCTGGTATAAATAATGAGGCCATAAGAGAAAAATTACAAGCTTTTAACTTGCATGAAAGATGAAAGATTTTAAACAACGGTGGAAAGAACACTTAGAAAGAATGTCAGATTCAAAACTGATCAAACAAGCCTGGAAATATAACCCTATAGGACACAGGCGTTTGGGTAGATCTAGGAAGTGATGGCTGGAGGATCTTTGAAGGCGGAACAGGCAACACCTTGCCTATGCCGTGGTGTGAAGATGATGATGATGAAGAAAATCAAGTGTGTTATATCTATCTGACTATACTGAGATGTTCCAAATGTGTGAGTGGAATCATGTAAATTACAAGTAATTTTATATTGTAATTTGTAGGTAACAGTAATATAAGAGCATTACTATAATTTAATTAAGAAAATATAGAAGGTCAACCAAACGAGAGTAAGTAATTTGAAGGCCTTGAAATGGTTATGGACAATGACCACGTACTACAAATGAATACAATTCAAGGCTGGTACTGGGCTCTGATCTTGTACTTAGCCCTTGTAACATCTATCTAGAACAGCTGTCTGGTTCATGAATTTAGATTTGGGTGAATGTAAAACAAGGTGGCCTCGCAGTTTACTCATTTCATTCCATTATTTGCGTGCAGCTTACTAATGAGCGTGTGAAATATTGTGCTCATAGCAAAATAATTGTTTTATCTTAGAAAATCGTGACACTATAATAGAAGACGTACGGTTAATTATTAGCATGGAAATGTAGTCACTAGGCAGAGAGTGTAGTGCAGAAGGCCTTGGCACTGAGTCCGTGCACCGGGTTTTTGTATACACCTGGAACACGACAGCCTCATTAAATACAACACGCTATTCTCCATAGTTGCATAACAACAAGCAGCAACCAATGGCCATTCTGACATGAGACGACACACAAGATGGGTAACACAATTTTTACACATTTGAAAATCTAAAAAAATTCCAAAAACACTGCCACAGCTATATTATGTTGGATAATCAAGAAATTGATCAATTATAGCAATTTCGCTGCTTGGAAAGTATGATTACAGAAAACAACAGGTGCATCGGAAGCGAAAAGAAGAGTCGCACTTGCTAAGCAGATTTTTCAGAATAAAAGGAATACGGCCACAAACAATCATATGAAGTTTGCAAAACCCTTTGTCCGGAACATCTTACCTTACGGAATTAAAATCTAGACCTTGGGCAAGAAGGAGAAAGTTCGGCTGGAGGCAGAGTAGATACAGATATGGAAAACAATGATTAGGAGAAGTTGGAGAGGAGTAAAAACGAAGATTTATACCAAAAAAAAATTAAATAGAAAGAAATCTTATAAAAGTAACGACAAGAGGAAGATAAAATTTCTCAGCCATGTGCTCAGACATAATGGATTAATTCTGAACATTTTTGAAGGAAAACTGTTGGACAAGAACAGGAAAGTTCGGCCGACGAGGAAAAACTTTAACTATATACAGTCCATGACGAAAGAATGCACTCGACGACAAGTTGCAACGACAACAGGAAGATGTGACATGATAGTTTGAATTCAATTGCAGTATATATTTTTTTTTTTATTACAAAATTTGTGTCTGATTTAGTTACACGGGCAGTTTATTTCGAATGGTACGGCACGCGCTTATAGGTAGTAACGTTGTGCGCGCATCAGCGAAACGTATTAAGTTCCTGTCCTTCGGTATTACATAAGAAACGGAGATCCGTACTCGTGTAATGGGGAACTGTGTGCATGGGTATAGGTAACCCACCCTCATGCACGACACCCACTCCGTCAAACTGTCAGCAGGTCTACGTGTGCGGAACTGTGTGCATGGGTATAGGTAACCCACCCTCATGCACGACACCCACTCCGTCAAACTGTCAGCAGGTCTACGTGTGCGGAACTGTGTGCATGGGTATAGGTAACCCACCTTCATGCACGACACCCACTCCGTCAAGCTGTCAGCAGGTCTACGTGTTTTCTGACCGACGAGTTTTTGTCCATTCAACTACGTAATTATGTAAAATAAATTTGTATTTGATAGCCTTTACCTTGATCTAGACAAATGTAGAGCACCTTGACTGTGTCACATAAAAATAACTTCCAACAGGTGGCAAAGCACGGCTCGGCGCGCAGTCCACTCACTTTCATACAGTTTTTTGTCTCGTGTCAGGGTTTTGTTTAGCAATAACAAGGATCTGTACCATACTGAGGTCATTTTATGTGTTCACGGCAAACATGAAGTCATCAGCTTGCTTAATACCGATGTTTTACATTGCACTCCTCGTACTATACCAGTTACTCAATTATACAGACTTTTGATAAGACACAATTCACTTATTGTACGATGGAACAATTGAATTCAGCTGGCGTTGGGATTTAGATATGTGATAACACAATTTAGCAAAATGCAATATTTACCGAAACACTATTTAAAACACTATTATTTAAACACTATTTAGCTATTTAAAATTCTTGACTTTATACAATTTAACATCCGTACTTTCTGCTTCTGAAGATATTTTCATTTCTGGATAATATTTGATACAGGCAAACTTCAGTTAACTTTAATGTACCGGTATCTGTTTACAGGGAGATTGGCAGTGAAGTCGAAGGTCAAACCACGCCCTCTTCTGGCTCAAACCAATTACATCCGTCTTCATGTAGCCACACATTACGTCAATTTTAATTCCGAAACAGTTTGTATGCATTCAGAGCGATTCTGGATAGACGTAATAAAGCGAAATAGATTGTTATAAAAAATATATAAATTCACATTTTACTGTTAAAAACATGCTAATTAATGGATCTGTAGCAAACAAGAGGCCATTCAAGTAAGGCCACAAGGATGAAAGTGTTGTGTTTTGATCGGTAATCTATACATTCTCTTCCTTCTGTGTACTTCCCCGTACATTAGCCTTGCTTTACTAATGCGGAACTTATCCGCATTAAGTTATAATTATGTTATGGACATGATTTAATTTACGCAGCGTAACCAGTAAAACTGTGGTGAACGATTGTTGTTTAAGGCCGAGAAAATCGTAGGCTATTCCATGATTATACACTCTGTTCTATTTAATACTGAATATGTATTTGAGAGCTAAACTGGGAAAAGACAAATGAGTAAAATCTGGTCCCATTTTCCCGAAACATTTAGTAAGAAAACGCTGAATGTATGAGTTCTTTTTTTAGAGTACTCGATACTAATAATATATAAGTTTAGGGTGTTTATTTTCTTCTGTTTACCAAAATGCATGTTATAATAATTTGCACCTCAACTTACAATCTTTAAAACGTAATTGTATCACTAAATCAATTATGTTCAGCCTATTTTGTTTGACCTCCATGTCTCTCGTTTCTCTGCCAGCCGGGATCAATGTCTTCATATCTAATGCTCTCTAATGCTAATTGAATCTAACACCGTGCGCCACCCCTCCGTACTTTCCTCACACTACTTACTCACACCCTTAACTGCAGCCTTCAGGAGAGAGTTTCGCATCATCCAGTGCCTATCAATTCATCTTCTTCCTTCTTACATTCTTGCACCAATTCTTCTTCCTCACCAATTACTTGCACCACTTCGTTATACTCTACTTAATTTTACAACTTCATCCATCCATTCTCCGTCATATCCACATCTCATATTTTTAAATTACTTTCACATGTTACTGTTTTTTAAGTTGGTTGAAAAATGATCTAGTTTTAGGCATAGGCCTACTGAATGTCCTCCAACCCTTTTTTTCACATAAACAATTGATTTTGTTGGTCATGAAAATCATATTAGAATATTAGGGTGAGAAAACGTTTAACAATTGGGGCCGCCGCAGTGATTCGTTCATAAGAGTTTGTAACAGTTGGTAAGAGTCCATAAAGGTTCATAATGAAGCTTCAAAAGATCTCGTAACAATGGTAATTTACATTTCAAATTTTACTTATTTATTTATTACTTATTTACGTTATTTATACGTCTTGCATTTTGAAAGTTGAACGTTGTTCTTGATTTATTATTTTAGTTCTGATGTAGCTGAACATAGCCCTACGGCCCTACTGCTATTTTATAGTTACTTGCTAATTTATTTTTAGCCGTATCATCTGATAATGTTCACTGTTATCTTCACAATAGTTTAAATTGTACAATGTTAGATGTGTCTAAGCTATTCTGTCTAAGCTAGGTATAATAAAACGGTTCAGTTCCTGTAGTGTATGCAGACGTGTTGAACGTAATGTAACGTACAATATTTTACAGACTTACCAAAAGCTGCCGACTACCTCCAAACATTATAACTTAAAAATCGTCAGTTCAATTGGCAACAAAATATTTTAAAATAATTGTTTAAATACAAACACGTTTCAAGGCTTTACCGGCAATATACCAGAACTTGACCCTTCACGTTAACATTTGGTCAATCATCAAGGCTTTGAATTGTTCAGGTCATATTTCATAGAGATACTGTTTTTTCTTTACTAACTTCAGAATTTCCTTGTTAGTATTAGGGACAGTTTAGTTATTCAAACGCAGATCAAATCGATGATTGTTTACGGCCATGTCAGTGTTTTGTGTATTTGTAAGCGGTTTAATTTTCATTAGGAACAAGTTTCATAACAGTTAAAACTTAGTTAAGAATATAGGCCACAATTATTGTTTATTGCGTTATTATTACTGCTAAATATATTTCACTAATTGCTAAGACAAACCTTTTTCTACATTATAAAGTTGCTCTTGTGGCTTCCGTCTTACTTTGTATGTTAGCTGATGCTCTAAAGTCATTGTTTTACATAATACACACATATTTTAAACCTAATTGACCGTATGTAAACGTATGTAATATTAATTGACCTACAGGGGTACGTATCGGTACCATAGGTCGTTTATTATATCGATATCAAGAGTGTGGCATCCGCACTTCCGCACTATCGCTTTTTAACCTTAAGTGTGGAATTTGATCTACGTTTTGAAATAGGCACTTAATGCTTGGCATCACTGGTAGGCCTACGTCTTGTCAGCGGAAGGACTCAAGTACGCGTTCAATAAACTGGCGGTTGGTGAATTGTAAACTATGTATGCTGATAGGCCTATAAATCTGCATAAAAACCTGAGGATAATCATTGTAGTATGAGCGAAACGTTGTCACACAAGACATTTTTGACGCGGTCCATACCGGAAGAAGACTTCAAAAACATAAAGGCCTATAAATTTATAACTATAGTATTCTACGTGTTTATGCATATATACCTTTCTCTATATCGTCACAAATGTTTAACAAATCCAACGATTTCTCATCATCATCGTCATCATCATCATAGGCTTTGTGCTTTTGTGGGCCTTGGCCTTTGGTTAAACTTTGTACTTGTTTAAACTTTGTACTGTAACATCCGCATTGCGACGCGCGTGCAGTGACGTCATTTTCTCCCCCGCTAATCTGCTGCCGGCTTGTATGCAGGCTCGCATCAGTCAAATTTAGTTAGTTAATTGCAAGACTCCGGACGGGCAACTCGCCTCAGTTCGCCAGCCTCGGCTACATAATTTTCAATATTTACAAATTTTAGCATGATCATCATGCGCTAGTTACTTAGCAATTTTCAATAAACAATTAACTCAAGAATATATACAGTCCACCTCGTTATTTCATTTCTTACCAGCTACCTCAACAACTAGCGTTCTAAGACTAACTTAAGATTACTTCGAGAGCATCTAAGACGCAACATTTTTGGTCCACCACGGCCGGATCCGAATCGTGATTCGGACTAAGATTTTCATCTATATTTCATTTAATGGGCCCAAACAACGTTTGGTTCAAGCCCGAATATTTTCAAACTTAAGATTGCTGGCCGTTGCATGCCTTCACTGTTTTCGAAATACTTCATACTTGACATTACAATATTCTGCAGAGCATCATCTTTGAGACAGCAAGACACTACAAGTCATCATCATTTGTCGTAAAGCAGCGAAATTCCAGAACTTCAAAATTAAACGGAGAGCTACAGCTTCAAGCGTCACCCGACCAGCAGAAACAGAGTTGCGCCACCATCTAAGGCCTGCCGAACAGGATCACCAAGGAAACAACAGGATCGGAGCCATCTTGAACACGCCAGGACTCACAATCCACGTGATTATGAACTTGCATTTCTTATAATTTTTCATTTATAATTTTTATGTACAGCAAAGTCAGTAATATTTTAACACAGATTTAATAGCATTTAATATAACATCATTAATAATTTTTACATATACAGAAATTAGTGTCAAGTGGGCATAGAATTGTACTTTTACCTAAATGTTCACTTACGCAGCTGTACAATAATACATTAAGAAACTTAAGTAATGTGATGAAGCTATATGTATATGTTCAATTTGAATGCGTCATATTTTCAATAACTTCCATAACTATTTTTTAAAGAAAATAAGTACCTATTATAATAAGTAATAGATTAAGTTGCATACCGATCACTGGCTCCCGCACCATATCAGGATTTAGTAAATTATTCAAATTACAACAACTGTTCACCTGCTCTATATTTAGCTATCGTTTTCGAATCACATTTTGCGTTTCAGTCATGGCTGATGTGAAAGCATTAATTAAAAAACGGGGCACAATTAAGGCCTCTATCTCCCGTGTAAATACATTCGCTGACAATTTTGATCCGGACATAAGCGATCACCATGCCTTAAAAATTAAACTCCGCCACTTGATGGAATTGTCCGCAAAGTATGATGAAATTCAGACCCAGATTGAGGCTGATGATTCCGATTTCACATCAGTCAGTGACAGGGTTCAAACAGAGGATGATCTCTGTACTATTGAGTGCAACCTACACCATTTATTAGAACAAGTAGAGGAGGTGAACAAAAAACCATTGATTCAAGCTGAAGTTACGCCAATTAAAACCTCCCCTATACAGTTAGAGCCAATTAAATTGCCCTGCTTCTCAGGCAACATTATTGATTGGCAGCATTATTATAATATGTTTTTGGAACTAGTACACGTCAGAACTGACCTGACGGACATTCAGAAATTACACTATTTACACTCTTCATTAAGAGACGAAGCTTTAAATGTAATAAAATCTCTCCCAATAACCCATGACAATTATGCGGTAGCCATTGATCTATTAAGGGCCAGGTATGACAGCAAATTAATTGTCTCAGCCTATTATATAGGGAATGTCTTGGGCATGAAGTCCATTCAGCAAGAGTCCATGGTTGGCATTTCCAAATTTATTGACGAAATTACCGCGAATATAAATGCTTTAAATTCATTAAATTTACCGGTAAATACCTTTGAAATCATTTTCGTTCAATATTTAACGCAAAAACTCGATAACCAGACATGCCGACTATGGAAGGAAAGCCTATGCGACGAGCGATTTCCTAATTTCAATAATTTTATTAAGTTTTTAAATGGTAGAAGACAATTAATGCAGAACGTCGGTGCCGCGACCAGTTCAGTAAATAGAATACAAGTTAGCGATAAGACTCCCTATCGCAAAGCTATTAAACCGGTTGATCTTACTAGGTCAACATTCCATTCTCATATCTGCAATAACATTTGTCAGCTATGTCGTGGTAAACACCGCCTCTCTGAATGCCCACAATTCGTGGCTATATCTCTCCTTGAACGAAAAAATATTTTAATTAAACATAAACTTTGCTTAAATTGCATACGTCCAGGCCATGATCTCGCACACTGTCCTTCCAAATTTGCTTGCAGGACATGCGCTAAACGCCACCACACAATGATCCACGTATCAGGCAATAACGCTTCGAGTAGGAACAATCAATTTTCACTGAAACTGCAAACAAACAAATCTATCTTATTATGCACCGCTGTCTGCATGACAACTGACCATGCCGGTAGGAAGCACCCAGTAAGGATTTTATTGGACTCAGGATCGCAAGCTAACTTCTGCACCATGAGTTTCGCACGACGTATGGGTCTAAAGCTAACTAAATCTCAATTAACCATCACTGGTATAAACAATTCCTTATCTCAAGCTGACTTCAGTACTAGGGTAAGGTTGCATTCTCATTATAAGAATTTTAGTTTGAATGTGTATTGCGCTGTGCTTCCCAGTATCACGAATAATCTTCCTGCCGAACTGAACTTTTCGTCGCAAATCGACATATTACTTGGTGCCCAGTACTATTTACAATTAATTGAACCTGTCAAATTTATCCGCAGCCCACACTTTCCCATAATACAGGAGACAAAATTGGGATTCATTCTTGCGGGTAACTTGCCCTTTAATGTTGACATGACAAAGCCTGTCTCGTCATTCATAGCATGCGAAGATAATAATGCCATTTCCTCGCAATTAAAGGACTTCTGGAATTTAGAGGACGTTGCTGCTCGTGCTCCCTCCGTTGAGGACTCGGAATGTGAAAGTCATTTTGTCGCTAACACTTTCCGCAATAATGATGGTAGATTTGTGGTATCCCTACCTCGAAGGGCGTACAATTCTCATTTGGGCGATTCTCTTCCCGGAGCTATTCGCAGATTTCAGTCACTGGAACTCAAGTTCAAGCAGAACCCTGGCCTTCATAAAGACTATAGCACATTCATGCATGAATATTTAACTCTGGGTCACATGTCTTTGCTTGATTCTTACGATTTGTCAGTTAACAAGTCAGACACTTTTTACTTACCACACAATTCGGTTTTCAAGGGCTGTAGCATAACCACCAAATTGCGAGTTGTTTTCGACGGCTCTGCCAAAACAACAAATAATTTATCCTTGAACGACACATTGATGTTTGGTCCCACGGTCCAGCAGGATCTTTTCTCTGTTATGTCTCGGTTTCGTACGCACCGATATGTCCTCATTTCGGACATTGAGAAGATGTACCGTCAAATTTTAGTTAATCCCAGGGACTCTAATTTGCAGCGAATTGTCTGGCGTGACGCCCCCCATAGGGAACTTCAGCACTACGCCTTGAGGACAATCACGTATGGGACTGCAAGTGCATAATTTCTTGCCACAAGATGTTTGGCACAAATAGCCCAGGAAAACAAAACTCAACACCCTATAGCTTGCTCAGCTATCGCAAACGATTTCTATGTGGACGATCTCATGACCGGTTCAGATAACCTGCACATCCTATCTAAAATGAAATCCGACATTACAAATTTATTAAGCCAATAAGGTTTTATTTTGCACAAGTGGTTTTCCAATGATCAAACCATTATAGCTTCACACGCCAATTCTTCCCTCGACTTTAGCAAAAATCAAACTGTACGTACTTTGGGTATTCAATGGGACATTAACGAAGATAGTTTCGTATATAGTTTCCAAAGACATGTCAAAGTGGAGGTATTCAACAAGAGAAGGGTATTGTCAGTTATCGCAGGAATTTACGACACATTGGCCCGGTTACATTTTGGTGTAAGCATTTCATGCAGATATTGTGGTTAACCGGTACAAGTTGGGACGACCCCTTATCAGACTCATTATCTAATCAGTGGGTAGAGCTCTATGCCCAGCTGATTTCCGACACTTACTTTAAAGTTCCAAGGTCTGTAAAGAGTTTAAATAATTCTCAAATCATTTCGTTTCAGCTCCATGGGTTTGCAGACGCGTCAACAAAGGGTTACGGGTGTTGTATTTACGTGCGTACTGTGTATTCAAACCACAGCATCTCATCAAACTTGCTATGCTCTAAATCCAGAGTCGCTCCCTTGAAGCAGGTAACACTACCCAGACTTGAACTTTGCGCTTGTCTCTTATTGGCTCAGTTGGTTTCCAAGGTTGTGAACGCGGTGAGTTACAAATTCGACGACTTATATTTTTACTCTGACTCAATGATAGCCTTACACTGGATTCACCAGCAGTCTTCCCGTTGGAAGGTATTTGTGACCAACCGCGTTGCGGAGATACAGCGTCTCACTGCAAAGGGTACGTGGCATCATGTCTCGTCACATGACAACCCAGCCGACATTCTATCGCGTGGTTGTCTCCCTCGGTTTTTACACGGTCACCCACAATGGTGGTATGGTCCATCCTGGTTGTCCCATGAGTCATCATCATGGCCCATCTGTGCTTTCGATGCCCATTCACCCTGCAATCATCCCGATCTTGAGCAAGAACAACGTAAGCAGGTCCAAACCTCATTGATTCCCGCTTCATCTACGTCTAGTTATTTTGAAAACTACTCTTCACTTTCAAAACTCCTTCGTGTATTTTCTTACTGCCTTCGATTTATTCGGAACTCTAGGGTCCCCATAGCTGATAGAGACACTTCCTTTTTAACTTCCCATGAGCTATATGGTACACTTTTGGTTTTTATTCGACAGTCCCAGCGATCGCACTTTAGCATCGAAATCAAGGAACTTGAGGCACATCGCTGTATCCCTAATAATAGTAAACTTCTGTCACTTAACCCCTTTCTGGATAATGCAGGGATGTTACGCGTGGGCGGACGCCTTCAGCACTCCCAGCTTACCTATGATAGCAAACACCAAATCATACTCCACCCACATTCTCATCTCAGTAAATTAATCGTAGAAGGCGAGCATCTTCGTCTACTACACGCTGGGGTACAATTGACTCAGCACTCTCTACAGCAGAAATACTGGATAATTAATGATAAATCATACATACGATCAGTAATACACCAATGTATCACTTGCTTTCGATTCCGTGCTAGGGGTTCAAGCCAATTATTAGGACAATTACCCTCTACCCGGGTTACTCCTGCTAAGCCATTTTCTCAATCTGAAGTCGACTATGCCGGTCTCGTACTTATACGTCATGGCGGGCAGCGTCCCAAATCGACGTCAGAGGCTTATTTATATTGCTCTATTTATGTGCATGGCCACTAAGGCCATTCACCTTGAATTAGTCTCAGATCTCACCTCAGACGCTTTCATAGCAGCCTTAAAACGGTTTATAGCTCGTAGAGGTATCCCTGCTCACATATTCTCCGACAATGGTACAAATTTTCGTCGTGCTAGTAATACACTTCACGAATTATACAAACTTTTTCAATCTAACGGATTTGAACAGACCACCCAGGATTCTACCAGTGCCCAAGGCATCAAGTGGTCCTTTATTCCCCCGTCAGCACCTCATTTCGGTGGCCTGTGGGAGAGTGGAGTCAAGAGCGTCAAGTTTCATTTGCGGCGCGTTGTCGGCGAAACCATTCTTACGTTTGAGGAGTATTACAATATTGTAATACTATTAGGATAGCCTAACTCAAATAGAGTCCTGCCTTAACTCACGCCCCTTGTTCGCCATCTCAAATGACTCTAGGGATCCCGAACCTTTAACTCCAGCGCACTTCCTGGTTGGTTCTTCGCTCACTGCACTCCCGGAACCTGACTATTCCAAAGTCAATATTGGTTATCTGGACAGATGGCAGCTGCTCCAGAGATTCACCCAGTCTATATGGAAAAGGTGGTCGAAGGATTATTTGCACCAGTTGCAACAGCGCAACAAATGGCGCATCCCGTCAAAAAATTTGGCTCCCGGACAACTCGTCCTTATTTTGGAAGACAATTCCCCCCCACTGCAGTGGAAACGCGGGGTAGTCACTAATGTCTATTTGGGTCAGGATTCAATCGTGCGCGTCGCGGATGTTCGCACCGCAAACGGTATCCTACGTCGGCCCATTCACAAATTATGTTCACTTCCAATGGCCTCAGACTAATCGCATGAGCGTTCATGCGACATGTATTCAGTGATGGGAACTTTATCGCATTATCGTGCTCCATGCCCGGGACATTCCCCGGGCGATCACATGCTTTACATTGTTATTCTTATTATATTATTATTATGTCTATTGTACTATTATGTATCACTATCATGTTATTAGGGATTATTGAATTTTTGGGGATTATTATTCTAATATTATGCATATGAATTATATGTCTTTTATTATTGTATTATTCAATTGTTATATATTATTGAATTTTTGGGGAACATTATTCAGATATTATGCATGTAAGGTATTATGTCTTTATCATTCTACTATCATCTGTTATATATTATTGAATTTTTTGGGGTCATTATACTATTATTATGTACTGCCAACTATTATGTCTGTCTGAGTATTGTATTATTATGCATCATTATCATGTTATTATGTGTTATGGATTTTTAGTATCATTATTTTATTACTATGCAATGTCAATAATTATGTATTATGTATCCTTACATGAATTTGGTATGTCAATCATATTGTTATGTACTACTGAATTTCTTTTGGTGTCATTGCTCTATTGTTGTGCATGTCAGTTATTATGTATTTGTTATTGTATTATCATTTTTATGTATTATTGAATTTTGGTGTCATGTAATGTCAATTATTATGTACTATTCACACACTGACTTAAGTTGCAAAATCGCCCGATTTTGTGCGGGCAGTATGGTTAAACTTTGTACTTGTTTAAACTTTGTACTGCAACATCCGCATTGCGACGCGCGTGCAGTGACGTCATTTTCTCCCCCGCTAATCTGCTGCCGGCTTGTATGCAGGCTCGCATCAGTCAAATTTAGTTAGTTAATTGCAAGACTCCGGACGGGCAACTCGCCTCAGTTCGCCAGCCTCGGCTACATAATTATTTTCAATATTTCTAAATTTTAGCATGATCATCATGTGGGGCTAGTTACTTAGGCGATATCGGCCTCTACACACGATTATGGCTTTCAATATTTAATTCTAACTTATTTATCAGGCATTTATGCCGCGCTATACTGCACGCGCCATGCAACTATTTTCTAGCAATTTTCAATAAACAATTAACTCAAGAATATATACAGTCCACCTCGTTATTTCATTTCTTACCAGCTACCTCAACAACTAGCGTTCTAAGACTAACTTAAGATTACTTCGAGAGCGTCTAAGACGCAACAGCCTTCTTCAGAAGATTTAGCCATTCTTTTCTATTCATTTCCATATTCTTCCAGTTTCTAATTCCAGGAGTACTGATATCCTGACTCACCCCCTCCCTCCGTCTCAGTTTTTACCTTCCAGCTTTCCTTTTACCTTCTGGCTTTGCATTAAATATCTTCTTAATACGTTCCTTAAGCACGTATAATTTGTCCAGCCCATTCTAATCTTTTTAATTTAATAAAGGTGACTTCGTCAGGTTCATCATACAAATTATAGACCTCTAAATTATATCTTTTCCTTCAGGCTCCCTCCTCTCCCACTGGACCAAAAATTTGCCTGAGAATCCTCCTTTCAAATATATTTAGTTGCCTCTCATCTGATCTAGGTAGCGTCCATGTCTGTGATGCATAAGTCAGTACTGGGCGCGCTAGGACCTTACATCAATACCTTGGTCTTCCTTTGTATTAAGTGAGACTTTAGATTTTTTCTGAGGTCCTGCACGATCACTTTTTAACCTTAAGTGCTGAATTTGCTCCACGGTTTGAAATAGACACTCAAAGCTTGGCATCAGGGTTAGGCCTACATGTTATCAGTGGAATTACTTTGTTGTCAAGTACACGTATATAAACTAGTGGTTGGTGAATTGTAATAGTATGTATGCAGACAGGCCTATAAATGAATAACTATACTACTCTACGTGTACTCGTTTATACATGTATATCTTTCTCTATACAATCACAAATGTTTAACAAATCCAAAGATTTCTCCCCGCCCATATTTGTCCACGTAAAGTAACGTTCCTTCATCGTGCGCCTTGTCGTCAACTGTTGACATCACTTGGTTTCCATTTCCAATCTCCTACTTACGGAGAAATGTAGCCAACAGTTCTGCTCATATCCGACTTATTATTTTAATTCTGAAATGAAATAGTCTCGTGTAGTTTTTTTGTGTATAACTTTGCCCTCTTATCTCTTTTGTTACTGCTAGCATAGCCCTTCCTACGCTTCTCGGAGCAGTCTGCAGATTTTTATCACGCTGGTGTTTTCTGTCCACGCTTCAGATCGTGTAGGAAGCATAAATTTATTTTTATTATTCATAATAACACTCCCCTTTCAATTCGTTTCGATCTTATTCGATTGGTAATTTTTTTTAATTGCACTATGTTTTGTGTTATTATAATAATGTTATCAAACATTCCACTTTATTCACAGCCATACTTTAACTGAATACAGAAGGTAGTTTCTTTTACATATTGTTCGTACAACTTTTCGGGAAACTTGAAAGTTTTGCTTTCTCATAACCAACAAATGCCATAAAAACGGTGTTTCGTAGTTGTTACATGTTTTTGTACTCCATTTTGTACATGTAGATTAGTTGTTTACAAAAAAATATTAAAAATTATGGTAGTTGATCATAACGAAGCAGTACTTATGAAATGCAGCGTCTATAACATTGCATGTGGATTCTGTAAAGACAATAGCTTCACACAACGTTCAGAGCTTTTCTAATTTTGGATGACCTTTGTGCGTATGCAAACTTAGGCCCATAGTATACGTAGTAACCGTAACCTTGCCAGCCACCCAACTAACTGTGTGTCAAGGCTGCACACTGATACATTTAGTGACCTTACGTGAGCAAGGCGGTCCACAATCACATCACATATCTAGTTTTATCTTATTTACACTTTAAAATTATATACACTACAGCACAGTATTCAAACGTATCAATACAGCCCACTTGCTGTGGTTGTCTTCTACTGATGGTCGTTTCGACATGTAAGAGTAAACGCCAACGCTTTGGTAATTGTACAGTACATAGGCATTAGAGTAGTTTGTTCATTACTTACGTTTTGTTAACGTAAATTTGTACAGCCTTAAAACGTTCCGATCAGCGTATTCAAGAAAGGGGCCGTAACCCCTCAAAAGATTAGAAAACAATTTCATAATTTGGAATAGATTTGAATGATCACAAAAATACATTTTTTAGGCACAATGTATTATATGTAGACGACAGTTAATTTTTCAGTTTCGCATAGACATTATTAACATAACGATATTTTTTTCGCATATGTAGGCCTAGTCATTGTGTTGTTCTCATAAACAAAAATTAATTCTTACCGTATAGCAACGTAAATACAACATTGCAAAATGTTAGAACTCCTCTTCACCTTGAACTGGCTTCTCGAATTGTGTCTCATCCTTTTGCAACTTGCAACAGCAAACGATACGTTTTTCCGTTGTCAACTACGTTTAATTTGTAGCAACAACAACGATAATAACAATAATAATAACAATAATAATAATAATAATAATAATAACAACAACAATAATAATAATAATAATAATGACGACAACGACGACGATGACATTACTAGTATTAACAACAGACGTATCTATGGTGTGGCATTTCAGTGACAAACAGAGATTCTGGATGGAAATTGTATTAGTAACAAAATTAATGAAATGTGGTTGGAAACCGAAAAAGTATTATAATTATTTATTGTTATTTTGATTATTTTTATTTGTCTTATTTTTTGTAATTTACAATAATTTATTATTAAAAATTCAGTCGACCAAATCTACGAATGACATCAAATCGTTTTGGCGTCCTCTTACCCTAAGGTCACAGATCATCGCATTACGTTCTTGGGGACATGGAACATCACATTGTGTTAGCATTTCACTCCATGTGAGTGCGGACCTATTGTGTCAGCATCTCTTTTCTTGCAAACACGACGGGATTCATCGTGTTACGGTCCTGGGTACATGGAACGTCACATTGTGTTAGCATTTCCCTTGTGCGGAGCCAGCACTTCTTTTCTTGTAAATACCTCTTTTCTTGTACGACTCGGAACGCGTCGCTTTTGGTTCCATACTTATGTCATACTTTCGTTAGTCATAAGCTGAAATAGATAAATTGAAACATTGTATTGTGTTGAATGAGCATAATATCTCAAGATCCGTGTATCGGTCTTGTCATGAATCTTTATCTTATATTTGTTCGTTACTTGTGTTAAACGACATGCATTTTATTTCCTTTCACTAACACACGTTTTGTTTGACGTTACTAATTGTATATGTAGTATATTAAAAAATAAGATAGCTAAAAAACTGTTAATTGTATTATATGTATGAAGCTCTATTTGTGATACGACGTTAAATTAAAATTTGCTCCTTTCTTGACAGGAGTTCTGAGTAGGTTACTATGATGATCATGCTAGCAATCGTGCTCACATAGCTGACAACACAAAACTTAATCGTATTATAGGTATGAGTCAGAACTACGCTACTTACCATTATTATTATTTTCATCATTGTTGTCAATTTAATAATAATTCATATGTCATTATATAACATATTTAGTATTATATGTTATATTTAATCATTAATACATATTTATATATACTTAACAGGTACGAATCTTTAAGTAAAGATAAACTAGTGTATTTCCTTGTATTTATTGCGTGAATAGGAATAAAAGTAAAAACACTACATATCAGATTTTGAAAAGATCTCTTTACTCTGTAGGGAATAACTCTGTACAGTAAACAATCTAAAACGTTTCAGCGACTTAACAGAATTTAATATTTTATTCACAAACAAGAGAAATTTAAATTTATTATTATTTTCCTGTAGGTTAACTGAAAACTAATACGCTAGTAAGAAAGCACGGCAGTATAGGCTGTGGAATACGCTGAGTTTAAGTTATTTTGCATCAGACATAACGCGGGGAGAAATGTGCTTATCACTCAATGCTTCAGTTCAATACTGTAAGGGACAGGAAATACGATACGGGTTGATGACGATGTGCCTAAGCTTCGCGAATGTCATGTAGAAGTCAAACGTAGAACAAGCACGTAGACAAATGGATCGTCGGTTTAATAAGATCAGAATGCGGTCAATAGGCGAAACAAAAATATTACGAATACCAGTGGAATATACGGTGACACTGCATTCTTCACAGAAGAGAAGTTGACCTCCGAATTTACCAAATGAGGAGGTGACGTTTGCATTCAGAAGTAAATAACTATCAAGACTAATAAAATTTTCTAACGATGTTTTCCGAGAATGTGATAGGAAAAAAACACTACAGATGTGAAGCTTTTAATTATAAGACGTTAACTAGTTACAGTAGTCTGCTCACGAACCTTTGTAAGCATATACAAACGTGTGCTTCCGGGAATCAGAGGAAAGGCTGTATTTATACTACCGTGTGATTTCCTGATTTCCACGTTACTATGATCTGATTTTAAAAGTACAGTAGTGTAAACGCGTGAGTCAGGAGTCGGGCGTGTAGCGGCGGCTCGGGGTATTCCTTGGGTGAACGCACCAAACAGGTCTTGTCTCGCTGACGGTCGATTCTTTCTCGCTGGGTATTCCCAGTACGGCAGCTGCTGCGGTTTTCTTACTGTAGTTAAAAACGTAGTTCCCGTCCGCATTCATCGAATGTTATTAGATTCAGTATTTTTGTTACATAAAATGACGCGTGTGATCGTAATTCGTGGCCACACCGTGACATTTATAACGAATTATAGACAAACCGACCGTTTAAAATTGCTGCTGCTGCAACTACTACTACTACTACTACTACTGCATATAAGTGCACTATAACTTCACTGCACTTTATTTCTGTATAGTAGCTGTACTAGGAGCAGCTATACTTGTACTAGGAGCGTCATATATAAAACACTACCAAAACAAATAGATATAAGAGATAGTTGGTCACGTGTCACAAATACCTAGAAGCATCACACGTGTGTAAACACGGAAAAAAGGAAAGATAATCTTTATTGATAACTTAATATCAATTATAATTTATTTAAGGCATCTTAATTATCAATATCAAGGTACAATTTGTTTTAATCTTTTCGTAAAAATGCCTATTGTACTTTAATTTACACATTAATTTATTTACACTTGTTTGTTGATATTTTTAATAAGAAATGTGTAACAGTGCGTGTAAACACATATTAAATTGTACTTTAATTAACTAATTGAATTTTATTTAATAAATTAAGTATTAATTGAAAACAACGTACGTATCAAAAGTGTGGACATTCTTTACGGACAACTCACGGCAGTCAGTACCGGTATGTCCTACTGTTAAATAAATGAAATGCAAACTAGTTAATGCCAACATAATGGCATGAAATATTAAAGAGGTCATTGTTGGTAACTACAATCATCTTTCGCTCGTCAATAAATTTTAACAGGAGTAACACCTAACTTGTAAGCCTATTCTGCGTCTCGTGTAAATTACACTCCAAAATCACTTTGCTATGTTTCCGTTTACAGGAATAACACCTAACTTGTAAGCCTATTCTGCGTCTTGTGTAAATTACAATCAAAAATCACTTTGCTATGTTTCCGTTTACAGGAATAACACCTAACTTGTAAGCCTATTTTGCGTCTCGTGTAAATTGCAATCCAAAATCACTTTGCTATGTTTCCGTTTACGGGTGTAACATCTAACTTGTAAGCCTATTCTGTGTCTCAAGTAAATCACACTCCAAAATCACTTTGCTATGTTTCCGTTTACAGGTGTAACGCCTAATTTGTAAGCCTATTCTGTGTCTCGTGTAAATCACACTCCAAAATCACTTTGCTATGTTTCTGTTTATTTGAACGAAAATTCTTGCGAAAAATCTTTGGACCTCAAAATTCCTATTGAAGGATTCGAATGAACCATGAACTGGACCAACTGATTCAGGGTGCCGACTTTATTCATAGTTTCATAGATTCATAGTCCGGTTTATTAAGAGTAGATGGTTTGAGTGACTGGGCCGCGTAAGGGGAATGGATGACAGAAAAATGGCTAAGAGAATTGCAGATTGGAGACCGGTAGGAAGAAGAATTAGAGGCAGATACAGAAAAGTATGGTTACGTGAGGGGATGGAGACAGAAGTTAATGAGAGGGCGGAATGGAAGAAAGTCACTGAGCAGGCTACAACCCATGCTGGGTTGTAACGCCAGGAAAAAGAAAGGATTGATGTTTCCGTTTACAGGAGTAACACCTAACTTGTAAACTTATTCTGCGTCTCGTGCAAATCACACTCCAAAATCACTTTGCTATGTTTCCGTTTTCTCTGGCTTACACTTTTGCAAGTAGAAGTACTGTCAAAAGTAATTTGTCTTCAATAATTTTAATTTAATACGTTATTTCTATAATTTGCGTGTTGACTTTCTTGTCAACAGATAAACGCATGTACGATACATTTTTGAATTTTATGGAAAAACCGCAGGAATAATATTTATTTTAACAACGAGGAGGGAGAATGTGTTCACCTTGACTAAGTGAAATGAAACATGAGTCACAGCGTCCAAGGATAGTCTTTTTATCTATAACCAGTGTATACATAATTTGAAATTTTAATAGATTATCATTAGAACAAAACGTAATTAAACGGATTTAAACGCAATTCGGAACGTAACATTTATTTAGAGCGCTAAACGCTATAGTGACTGCAGAATCAGTGTAGGCAATTGTATTTGTTGATGCCGAGTTATCATTGCTGTTTACCTTGTGCTCATCTGACACTAAGCAAATTGTTCGACATTACAAATTTTAATTATAATATCAGTTAATCAGTAGTAGGCACTAATTACAAATAAATACCTGAGCGGTACCAGTAACAGTAACAAATAAACATTACTAGTTATAAACTTAACAATAATAGCTAAAAGGTAACACTATTAATAATGGTAAAGTCACTAAAACGGTGATTAATCTTTCCACTGAGAGTAATTTACATTTTAATTTCACTGTGAAAGACGCAGAATTCTGAATGATTCCCAGCTAGTTAGCTGTGCGATGGTCGCACCGTTGGCTCACTGTTGTCATCACCGAGTTACATCCGATTCTTTACAGGAGTACACCATTAAGCGAACACACAAGAGTACACCATTAAGCGAACACACCGCCGAGGTGAACGTTTCTTAAACGGTTATGTAACTTCAAGGCTTTAAAACTTGAGCTTCAGCCACTCTAGTTTTGGTTACGTAACCAGGAGAATGGTTCACGGCCGCCATTGTTGGCATGCTGCGATTTCAAGGCTACTAATATGCACTGCAAATAGTAATTAAAGAACTACAAGAATGTTTGGGCGTGGATGCAGCCTCGGGCGTCGGTTCTACCGAGGAACTAAACTGGAATCCAAATATCCACGCAAACCGGATTTCCTACAAGGTGTTAAAATGCAGCTGATATCGAATTACTGAAGTCTGCAAAAAACTGTATACTGTAAAGTACTTTCATATTTGTGTAAGTGACATTAGATACGCATTTTATACTGAGATTCCAAAACCTCCCTGTGAAGTCAAAACATCCCGCCAAGATGCTTCTCAAAGTAAATGAATGAACTGTGCTTAAGATCACAGCCTTTAAAATTTTATTTATCAAAAACTTTTAACAAGATTTATGTTCTTAGGCTTTTAAACTTTTTATTGTTAAGTATTGTTTTGTTTCTGCTTAAGCATTCTTTATATTGTCGACTATAAGGTTGTGTTATATTATTATTATTTTATAATAATAAATATTATTTTATCATATTACATACGTATGTACATTTTACGTTTGTAAATGTGTTTTGTATGATTTAATAGGTTAGATAAAATAATTAGTGTTTAAAATATAATTATTTCCAGATTAATTCTCGCAGAAATTTAAACTTTCCCATATTAAAATTGCGTGGATAGCAAAGGATGGTTCTAGCCCAATGGCTAGTGCTATGTGAAAATGAAAAATTAACGATGATTTGCCAATAAAGAAACATAGGACTAATAAATAAGTACGTAAATAAATAAGAAAATGAATGTATTATATTTCTTATCTGAACGTTCTAATAAAAATAAAAGTAGCAAGTAATTAATAGAAAACAAAAATCTTTGTCGAAGAAAGAATTCAAAAAAACTTTCTAGAAGAACGTTTCCTAATTACACCCATGATCAGAAGGAGACACACGTGTCAAAAAATGTATCAGCAAGTGAAGTAGCTTACATCAGCCTTTTAAGTTTATATGATACTTTCACACACATACACACGCCGCACGCACTCACAGAGTTGTAAAACATTCTTCATAATTTAATCATAATCACTCACAGTCGCTTGAAACTGTTTTACGAAACTTAACTCAGAGAATTCTCAATTCAAAAAAAATCTAGTGAAGATTTTGTCTGATATTCTTACCGTTACATTTACACTGCAAAAGAACTGAAAGATTGGTAACACTGTCATGACCAAATCAGGTATACAAGAAACGCAGTTCGTTTTTGACTTTTTCTAAATGTACATTAAAAATTTTTTTAAATTATTGAAAAATTGAAAAATGTATACTACAACTGTCGAAGAATCTAGTTAGATGACGTTTACTGGAAACATTTGTCTCTGTAAGAGGTCAAAGTCTGTTGCCTACAATTTCACAATTTAAAAATACATTTCAAAACTTTAATCCACATTCCACTAGTCCAAAACACCGAGTAATCCAAAAACGCGTTTTGAAGAAAAAACTATTGAAGTTATGACTCAGTACACAACTGAGTACTAGGTGTAGTATTCACTGTCTGTTAGTGAGTATTTTCAAAATACAGTTCTCGAGTCTAATGTAAATAACAACAAAGAACGGTGGGAAATGGTTAGTATGATATTATGTTCGGCTTACAGTTCAAAAAACAAAACGTACATATAGTTGAAACAACAAAAATTTAAACTGAAACAAAAAAGGCGTTTGCAGCGACTCGGTAGTTTAAAATTACGTATAGGTAATCCTGTAGACAAGTTTATATTTTAATCCTGCCGATGTAATGTTTATGTTTACATTCTGTTCCTGTGGGTCGATTGCACGTGGTTAGTTGTACTGTTGAACATGGTGTAGTTCTGAAGGCAATAATATTGTACAGTGTTAAATACTGATTCTGACGTTTACTGGATTCAGTTTTATTTAATTTACGTTCCTTTTCAAATTATTTATGCTTATATTCTAGTTATTATGTTTTTTATTCAACTTACGGCAATAGTGAAAACTTTTTTTTTATTTCAAGGCGTTTATTCATCAAAATCTATTAAAAGGAAACATAAAAAGCTTTTGCTGTTACATATTGTAAAACTTTAAACACATGATTTTGCAGAAATAAATTAATTTTGCAGAAATGGTACGTATAATTCGACAAAATATCTATTTCCGTAAACGACGAATGACATAAAATAAAAACAAAGCCAAGAGTTAATTTTTAACATTAACCCGCCGAAAAATTTAAAGATGAAATTAATAATATTTAGGCCTACTTAAACAACTTCACATATGGAACTGCAAGCAAGATCTCGCGACAATCCCACGTCTGATCTTATCTTTCCAGAAGAGGTAAATTGTTTTCTTTCCAAATTTACTTCGCCAAGGGAGATTTTGAAGCTAGTGATCACTGTCTTCTAAATTTCATTATCAAATACCGAATTCTGTGCCTTCTTAAACGGAAAGGAAACTATAATAATACTAATGCTGGAGAAACTTTTTATCTAAAATTTAAAAATTTGAAAAAATAAAAAATTTGCAAATTATCTCTGAATTCAAGTCTGCTTGAAAACTATTGGAGGTCGCAAATTATACCTACTGTTATTTGAAAAATCATACATCAAGGGGATGTGTGTTATGTAAATTAGGTCTGAAAAAGGCTGGAGATTGTTTCCACTAAGTGAATTGTTCCAAGGAGATTTTGTTAAGTCTGTAAAAAGATCAGTAAGCGGTGAGTCCCGCTTAATATCAGTAAAAGAGTTCCTTATAAGAGTTTCCCTTATAAGAACCTTTTATTTGGTGAATGTTTTATTTTAGTTTTCCACTAGTATTGAACGTAGCACTATACAATAAATTATATGCTTGAATTATGTACTACACGATATGGTACATATGGTATAGCGCGGAGGGATATATTAAGTTTACAAGATTTTGTAGATAGCTGAATATACTATAGACATTATTTACGCGAACATAATTTCGATTTATTCGTTATACATTTGTTTACTTAGTACTTAATACCATGTCATGGTAACTTCATTTTACACAGGGTACAACATAGTTTAGATACGTAATGCACATGGTAAATGGGTTCACGGCATTGTTACGGCACTATAAAACCACTATCCCACTTCCCTCTATATTGTCGGCGTTAACTTGCTTATTTTTAATGTTAATGAGCTATATTTATTTGGAATTGTCTTATTTTTATTAAACGTTTTTGTAAAAGACTTTATCTCATTATAACAACATTACTGCAACACTACAACAAAGTAGTGTATTAAACATACACAGGCATGTGCGTTTAATGGTTCATTTTCATTTCACTTCAATTCTGGGCTAAATTTTCGGTAGTGAGTACAAAAATGTCCGTCTGTCAATGAATTTTTGTATCAAAGTGACGAACACAACAGAGGGGAAGAGAATAGGAATGAGCCGTTAATGCGGTTAATGTGAGAAGGAAGATTCTAATCGCCTGAGGTAAAAGTGGGAGAATCTCCGCATCCCTCCTAACACTCAAAATAAAAAATAACCTTTTCCTTTAACGAAGTAGAGAACGATATATTCTATTCTATAAATGTTTCTTTTATTAGTGTAATACAACTGTATCATATTATAAGGCAGAAGTAAGTTGGCTCTTGCTTGACAAGGGCGTATATAGAATTCCGTTCGAGAAGGTTAAAAAGTGGAAAGGATAAATATTATGGTCGCCCTTCTCTCAACAAAATTTTTGTAGAGTCACAAAATGATTATTATTGGTTAGTATAAATAATATTTAGATCTACATTAAAAGGACAATAAAATGACACAATATTATGTTTATTATTTCGGAGGGTTTTAACCCCCCTTCCAACCCCCTCGTGACATGTTCTTTCATAAAATGCGCATGACAAGGGTAATGTGTGTACCTAATGTCGGCCGCGGAGCAATTAACATTAATAAATCATTAATTTTGGAGGTGGTTCGTCTACCAATATTGAAGACAGAATGTAAGGCAAAGACTATTGGAAACTGTGACTAACTTCTTAAGAGCGTTTTGTGTTCTCTACATTTTGTCTTTCTCAGGCTAATCGTTATTGAGCAATATTCAAATTCAAATGAAGTGTAATTTTGACAGGTGATACATGTAAAACCGTAAAACTGTTAATAAACAACTACATTACGAGGGTCGATCAAATAAAAACGAGCCTTTTAAAATTGCCACGTCAACATTTGCATTGGCAAGACTTTAACGCTGTCAACAGTGATCAACTACTAGTAGTACCCAGACATGCGCGGCGCTAACCGCTTGTTTCTAAAGTCGTTTGTTTTAGTTGTAAAGATGAGTCAACAGGTGGTGTATGTGTCCGTTGCGTGGCGTGTAATTATTAAGTTTTTATTTAGTATGAAAAGATGTTAAACCAGCTGAAATTTTGCACAGATTTGGTGCAGTGTTCAGCAATATTACACTTTCGAAGGCTCAAGTGCACAAATGTCATTAGTTTTTCTGGAAGGTCAGAAAGTAGTTTCTAACCTCACTCACCCATGTCGTCCCAGAAGCAGCAGTACGCCGCAGAACATTTTTCAAGTTCAAGAGTTTATTCACGACGATCGACGAATGACTGACTGTTCGTTCTATTAAAGTAGTAACTTCAGTAAGCTGAGAAAGTGTGCACATAATCATTAAAAGCGATTCGCAAAACCTCTGCAAGAATTAGCGTTCTCTGTAATTCTGAACGCTAATCACGAGGCTTTTAGAGGTGGAATTACTCGGTGGCTTTTAGATCACTTTGCAGCAGAAGGAGACTCAGTTTTTATGCTCATACTCACATGTGATGAATCGTGAGTATATCACTACTCCTGGGACCACAATGTCGAGTATGGAGTGGCGTGAAGCAACTCCAGTGAAGGCAAAAACACGTTTGTCTGCTGGCAAAGTTCTCAGGTCTATCTTTAAGGTACTACAGGTATTGTGCACGTCGATATTTTACTTGCCCAAAGAACAATGAATGTTGCGTACTATTCTGAACTGTTGGACAAGATTAGAGAAGCCTATCGATACAAGAGGCGCAAGATTCTGATCCGCAGTGTCTTCCTTCTTCACGATAACGCCTGGCCCACACTGCTGCTGCTACACAAGAAAATTTGGAAGAATTCAAATCACTGAATAGGTTTGAATCATCGCCCTATAATTCAGATTTATAACCATCTAATTTTAATTTGTTTGGAACTCTCTTTAGGCCGGAACAAATGTTTCAATGACAAAAAGGTGTAAGACTTCGTGCGCTGTTGGCTACACACGTCCAACACATACAACAAATTTATACTTATGAAAAAGGAAGAAATTGGCAGTGCGAAAAAATTTGTTATACTAGACGAAATATGTAGAAAAATAGTTTTGTATTTATTTTCGCATATCAATTGATTTTTGAAATATAAGTGAATTTTTAAAATAAGAAATTGAGATAAATCCAATAAAACATTTATCGAAAACTGCCCTTTATACTTGATCAACTCTCGTATTACATGTTTTGAAAATAACCAAACATGTTAAACAGCCTACATTACGTGAGAAGAGATTATTAACCGAGACACTTTTAACCGGGGCGACAATTGCGACGTTTTGTTGCATCGACGTTTTAACACGGCGACATTTTGTCAGCCCTAAATGCCTATTGATTTTGGTGGCGATTGAGTGGATGGTCTCAGATAATATCGTTACAGCAGTGATCCCCCTAACGTTGTGACGCGGCGCCTTGAGATACACTTTAGAATAAAAATTTGTAAAATGGAAATATTCACATTCAGATGCTATGCTAATAGTTGAATACTTATAAAGTGAAAATAATAGAACTACAAAAAATGATTTGGTTTCGGTTATTTTTATAAAATTTATCCTGTACTCAGTTACGGTGAGACTCATTGACGAAAATAATTCTGACTAATTTAGAGATTATATACGAGGGTAAGTCAAAAAGTAAAGGCAATTTTTTAAAAAGGAACTTTTTATTGTAAAAACAAGATGACAAGTAACATCATTTCTCTACATAATCTCCGTAAACTTCTATGCACTTGGTCCATCTCTTGACAAGCTTCGTAATTCCGTCCTGGAAGAAGATTTGTGGCATCGTGGACAGCCACTCGCGCACCGCCCCCCACAACCTCGTCATCCGACGACAACTTGGATTCACGCAGGTGCTCCTTCATCGGACCAAAAAGGTGAAAATCACTTGGAGCTAGGTCAGGCAGGACTGTACGGCGGATGCTCCAGCAGCTCAAAACCAAGATCTTGAATGCACTGGATCGTTTTCCCCGCAGTATGAGGACGGGCATTGTCCTGAAGCAAAAGCACACCTTTTGAAATTTTTCCCCGCCTCTTTGTTTTGATTTTGGGTTTCAGATCTCGCAGTAGCTCACAGTAGCTGTCACTATTCACTGTTTGACCTTTAGGAGTGTAATGAATTAGAAGTGGACCTTTCATATCCCAAAACACTGTCATCATCAACTTTCCTGCAGAAACTTGTCTTTTGAACTTTTTTGCTGTAGGCGAGGATGGATGTTTCCACACCATACTCTGCCGCTTACTCTGTGGTTCGAAGTGATGGACCCACGTCTCATCAACGGTTACTATGCGATGAGAAACTCTTCTCCTTCCTCTTCTAAACGCCTTAAATGTGATTTCGAAATTTCCAAACGTTTCTGTTTGTGCTGGTCTGTCAGTCGATGTGGTACCCAACGAGCACACACTTTGCGATAATTTAGTGATTCGTGGATGATTGCAACTGCTGAACCGTGGCTAATGTTCAACGCATGCGCAATATCATTAATTTTGACACGACGATCATCATAAATCATTCTCTCAACTGTCTCGATGTTCTTGTCCGTCTTCGAAGTGGATGGCCTACCTGAACGCTCTTCATCGCAGATAGATACACGACCATTTTTAAAGCGATTTATCCACTCATAAATTTTGCGTTCACTAAGACAGCTCTCACCGTACTGCTGCTGCATTCTGCGAATAATCTCCGCAGGTTTAGTCCCTTCAGTGTGCAGAAAACGTACCACTCCCCTCATTTCTTCCTTGGTGCACACGGACAACGGGGCACTCATAATAAAATGCCCTGAAATCACTACGAATGGAGCTGAGCACTGAAACAACACAGCTAAAGAACAAAAAAACTTTGAGGTTATGATATGTCATTGTTCAGTCAGTGCTGCCATCCATTGGAGCAGAGAAAGTAAAATTTGCCTTTACTTTTTGACTTACCTTGTAGTATTTTGAAAAATTATGAAAACTTGTCGGGAAGCTAATAATGTGAAAGTCAGATTGCGTTTCACATTAGAAATATCGTAACATTGTGACTCATCATTTTGGCTTAAAATGATAGGGCCTGTAGAAATCTTTATGCAGGATTATTTGAAAAATGAGATTAAACGCAGTGGGTCTGGAATGGTTTCCTAAAAGAAGGAAATCGGAAGGGGCTGTCAATTTAACATGGTTTTTCCATGTTGCACTGACACAGTATCTTAAGTATACATATTAACGTTGGATAATGGGATGAAAGTACTACTCCATATACAGATTCAAACTACAAAAGTGTCCCACGATTTTTTTTAATTTTACGGATTAAGATTTACTAAAATAAAGTACCAAATGCGGAAGACACAACACTGTTCTTGTCACATTTTACCTATCCAAGTGGATAATCTACATAGGTATTACATTACATAGGTATGTTATTTACTACACATCCTGCACGACCATTTAAAAGTTTTCTATAAACAATCGAAATACAGGAAGTTTCTGTTGAATGATTCGTTTCAGGCGCTGATCCACAGGGAGGATGGGCATTTTCCCCCATTTAGTCACATCAGACAAATTTTTTTCGTTGTTTTGTGATTCTAAATACGATAAAACGTTCATATCACGTTATGTAGGTTCATAGTTTTTCTCTAAGATTACTTTAAATTGTAATTGTACCTTACCACCATGTTAATTTTGTTTGATACATAACTTAAATGAATAGTGATTTATTTAAACAATGAATAATAAAATAAAAGCTGTTAGCATTTTCAGCCAACGTGTCTATTTGCATTTTATTTTTAATCATTGCCGTTGGTTTAGCTTTAATTTTTCGGCAACAAAGGCTACATGTGTCCACTTCTGTCAAAAGCGAGAAAGGCAACCGGACCCCATACAAACCATAAATGGTATTCGGCTGCACTATAAGCCCGAAATCAAATTGTTTGGCTTAAGTTTCGACAGACACATAACGTGGAGTGCATAGTGGAAGAACTGGTTGGGAGGTGCAAATCCTCGCTAGATGTCATTAGGTGCATCGGGAATGCCTAATAGAGCTAACAGGAATATGCCTAGTAGTTTCCCATAAGGGAGTGGTAATAATTGGCGAGTAAAAAGTCAGTTATACAAACAAACGCAGAAACGGCCTATAAAAAATCTCCACGAACAGTTCACTGACCATATTGAGTTTACTTACAACGTGGACTGACTACTTTTATTCACGGTGGGTTTGTGTAGGTGTTATAGTCGGTGCACGCTTTTTGAATTCATTTGTAATTAATTGAAAAGTGAATTCGCTTAGTTTTCAGACATAAACATTTTCTGTGTTAATTTTAAATTCAAAGCAAAAGTTGGTAAGTGCCCACATGTTATAAACACTCACTAGTAGGCCTACATATTTTTACATCTGCAGAAAATCGTAACCGTAGGCAGGTATAATTGTTAATTTTTCCTCGAGTGCCTTCAAACTTTTAGTGCAATGATTTCTCTATGCTTTCTGCATTCATTTTATTTTTGGACACATTTTATTTTATGCTTTCTGTGCTTGATTTAGATAGAAAGGCAAGAGAATATCCTGGACTTTTTACTAAGACGGCTTTTCACTTTTACAAAAGTGGAGACTTTATTCCCGAAATTGTTCTATCGTCAGAGCTTAAAGATTGAGAGTATTGAAGAATACAAAATTTATTTTGTTATGGACAAATTAAACAATTGGAAGGGCACTTGAACCCTTCAAAAATTTCTACACATAAAACAAAATAATAATCTTTGATTTAAAATTTTTGTGTACATTTTTAATTACTCAAGAAGCACGTTCCAAAGAATTGTTCTTTATGAATATTGTAACCAGACCTGTAAGCTGTAGTTACAAATAAAAGAAATTAAACAAAAATTTTATTTAAAAAAAAAATTTTTCTGAAAAAAAAAATTTTATGTTTGTTTATGGTGTATATAATTTGTAATTAATTCTGCTTTATTGTTTTAAACAAATTTCTAAAATTCTGAAAGGTAATTTTGTTTAATTCGCACTTCTGGAAGATATTAACAAAATCCGGAGTTAAACAGATTAACTCCTGTCAGCAATCGATTAACGACTTTCCGTGTTGCTCCAGTATCTCACCTTTCGTTAATATTTTCTTCTTTCAGGAAGTCTCGTGCTTAATTAAAAACCTTAAATTACAACGTGAAATAATTTACTAATCCATACAATTGAATGAATTGATTTATTAACATTTATAAATAATAATCGATATTAAATCGATTTCGAGCAATTGTCGACTCCGTCTCAGGGATAAATCGATATTTTAATACAGGTTAAAAAATTCATATAATTATTGTAAAAGGTTCTTGGAGCGATTATTTAATAATAGTCAGAGAAGGGCAGGACGAGAAAGTATAACATTTACAATAAATAATTTTAAATAATTAGTATCGAACAATTGTGAATAATATATAGAAAATGTTTAATATAGTTGAGTTGCAAACCAATTGTAGACTACGAAGTCATTCGAAGTTGGAGGCAGTGCATCGTTTTTCCATCATGGCCGCTCACAGAAACGAAGAGGTTAATTGCAATATTCGTCGCGAGAAAATCTCACAATAAAATCAACTTTATAATTGTTTTAAAGATCCCCGAACTTGTGTAAACTGTCTAGTATGTTGTTTGGGGTAGTCTGGATGAGTGTTCAGTGTCCACTGGTGTTAATTGTTTGATATTAGAGGTGTTCACTTATGTCTGTTCGTTACGCAAAAATTGGTTATTCTGTGGTATCTTGAATTATTACTAATATGTAGTTTTAATGTTTTAATTCACTGGTATTATGTAGTGTGGTGTTCGTTTTCACTGTTGTCGTTGAAGTTTTTATATATTTTGACTGGAAAAGTGTTTATTTAAGTAACTCTCGGTTCTCACAGAATTTTTTCTTTAACCTTAGCACTTCATTATACGGTTTTAAAGAACGCAATTCCGCATAGACTGTTCAGGTTGAACGTTAACAAAGAACTAACTAACTTCCTCCACTTTAGTAAAAATCTTGCCAAGTTAATATTGGAAAAGTATTGTTAAAATAATTGTCACTTCCCATATACATGATTCCAAATTACATTATATATGGAATAATTTTAGTTTATTATTCGCTTTCATGAATTATTAACCATATAATTGGTTTATTTATCTCATTCTGTTTAATTTGATATGCCATAGTCCATATTTGTTGAGATTTTTGTTAAAACTACCAAATTTTTGTCTTTTTGGAAATCTAGGCCCAAAACTTGGTTTCCGCCTTCCTATACTTTTACTGCCATTTTAAGTGTTATTAATACCATTATAATAAATTTCAAATGGTCACAAATCCTTTCTTTTCCTTAATTACATATACACTTAACATTTGAACTGTTTTTTAGTGATAATTTCTGAATTTAACATTCCTCTTTAAAAATAGTTAATTTATACATTTCAAAAATGTTCAATAATTTAAGGTATTTTTCTATATTACCCTTTTAAATCATAGGTTCATTTACAGTAGTTGTTAATTGACCTACCTTACCTAAATCTTGTCAGTTTACATGATTCCTTAGTGAATTAACTGGTTTATATGAATTTTTATGAATTCATTATTTGGCCTAGAGTTTAGTATTTTACATGTATGGTTTTTCCAAATAAATTTACTTCTACTCCTCCTCTGACTCTTAATAGTTATCATGACATAAAATAAAATTGTTTACAAACTTACTGAGATGTGTAGCATCTAATTCATGCTACTGTTATAAAAATAATAATTAACATCACTCAGCATTCTGTAAAGTTGGACATGTTTGCTGAAATTGTATTTAACATACATTTAACTCATTTTGTTAATTAATACAGCATACATACTGAAACATTTTAATTGGTATGTATGCTGTTATTTAACTAATATAACTTATTCTAAACATATAAATCTTATTGGATAAGAACTCTTTCAAAAATATGGAGTTCATGGCTTTGAACAATATTAGCCATTTAAACGTTTTAATTCTATTAACACTTAAACTATTACCAGTCCTTTCTGTTTTTATTATTATTATTTAACATCCCCTTATATAGTAAACATTTCCACCCACACTTTCTTTGTTATTGTCATTCCTATGAATGTCTTGAGATAACAAAGTGACCTAAAATAATAAAATATTGGAAATACCTTCCATTTTATTATTTCATGATTTGTTAATTATCAAATATAAAAGTTGTTTTATAGCATATAGTTTAAGTTATAGTAACACTACAACTTCAAGTTTATTATATTTCAAAACACTTACACTAGTACACTTTCACTGGTGGTTCTGACTTATATTGAGTCTTATTATTCCCAGACCAGACCTTTAGTCAGAATGGACTGTGAAGATTTGTTTATTTTTTATCACATAATAACTTTAGTTGGTGCACCTCTTATCATACTACATAACACTTTTGTTTATTAATAATTACAATTTTATAGGGTTTCGGGATGTTATACTTTCTTTAATTGTATCTATTGGTTTGGGGTCAATGGTAGTTAATAATAGGTTTTTTATGGTGTTTCTTCCATCCTATTTCTTCCTTTCTTCTCGTCTTCCTTCTTGTGTTCACTCTTGGGTAAACCAAGGTACTCAGTGTTATCTTAACTGATGGTTGGTTCGGAGTATCTTCTATATTATATGATACTGACTTTACTCTTCTTTCTTGTTTTCAGGGTATCTTGTTTATCTCCTGATAGTAAACCTTACTCTTCTTTTTCCTTGTGTTTGGGGTATTTTGTTTTTCACTACTCCTAATCTTATTCTTTTTTCTTGATTTTGGGGTATCTTGTTTATTTACTGCTCCTAACCTCCTGGGTAATCTCCTGGTTGTTTAATACGAGTTTTCCTTAATTCTTTCTTTGACTTTTATGGTTGTATTTTTTATAATTTAATGATTGTTTTTTTTAGTGTGGTTTTTTCCTTTGAAGTAATTGAATTTCATTCGATATTCTTTTAGTATATGTAATTTAATTATTTTTTATTATCTTAAATGAATTAATTATTGGTGGAATATCTGTCATGCTACAGAATGCCCTTCTCCAGAAGTGATTTTTTCAGACTATACTTGTTTTGTCTGAAACAATTGCTTATGATAATTATTATAGTTTTTTATTATTCTTGACTTCCTTCCCATTCTAAAAATTTTCTTATATATATTTGAGCTTATCTCTTTCTCATTCTGACTTGATCTTCCTTGATAGTAATAGTCATCTGAGTTTCATATTTATTATTTTATTTTCATATTTCTTCTTAGTATTTTCTCCTTGGGATATTTCCTCCCTATCTTTCCCTACTTTGTGAGCTGGTTCAGTTCAGAGAGGCACAGTACGCTACTTCCTCTGCTGTCCAATACTTCACACTTATTTGAGTACAGAGGCAAATCATCTCCGCTCAAAAAACATATTAATACTGCTGGAATTATTTACAGACAGATTAAAAAATTACATCAGAATAGTACACTTTTGTTACTATTAAAAAAAAATATCTTTGGATACTTTACTTATTACTTATTATATTGCTCAGAGATTTTAATATTCCTATCTCAGTTGTTCTTCTGACTCTTTAACTGGATGGTTAATTCATTTGATATTATGGTAGGAAGCTCTTCTATTAGTACATTTTTCAATTTTTCTTATCATATAAAGTTTTTGGTTATTAATGCTTTATTCCTTTCTGGTTTTTTATTACAATCTGCATTGGTTTATAGTAGCATTTATTTATGACATTTTTGGTTCATTACTCTGTTTTTATTAGTTCCACTTGTTCTATGTTCTAGAACTTTCTTATAACTGTCGTTATTACAATTGACATTTAATTCATAATCATTTCATATTAATTTGTTTAATTACATCATATCTTTGATTTTATTCTCAAGTTACTCCTCTCTTGGTTATTATTCTTTCGAATGAATGTTTTAATTAGTTTGATAATGGGGTCATCATTTCTCCTCATACCACTTCAAAGTTTTATTATTTTATATTTCCACATAAGTTTCTGTATTTTATCATATTTAATCAATCAAATCGTGATTAGTCCCGGTCCAAGTGGACCGAAACTGTTGAATAAAATAATGTTCCACAAGCGTGGACAGGAAGTGTTAGTTAATTGGGCCCGAGTGGGCTAAATGTATTCTTCTTGGTTTAAATATTCTGCTGGCTGGTCTTCCATAGTGATTGAGATAATGTGTAAATGAATTATTCTGAATTAAGAAATAACGAGAAATGGACTGTATACGAATAAGTTTAATATTTAAATAATCACATTACAGATGTAAATTTGAATGAGGCTGGCTAATACTGCATGTTGCAAGTTAATACGAATTTAGTTAAACATGAAGAGAGCCTAGTCGGCCATAACCGAGAATTGTAGGCCTAGGCGACTGTAGGCCAAGGTCGGCGAACAGCTGTTTCATATACGAATAAGTCTGGTTAACAATATTTCTGGCACAAGTGTGCAGTATGTAACATTACAAAACATGAAAGAAAATACATAATTATACAATGTTTAATACATGAACGGAGGTTCATCATGAACAAAATTGTTGTTGAACATGTTGTAGTTGCATGTTCTATTGTATATTCAGCAGTGCGGCATGTAATGACCTAGACATGCTATTCCTGAAGTTTCAGGAATTTACAATATGTAACAATATATGAGCAAGCTAGATGCTGAATGCAGCCCAGCTATGACATGTATGTCATAGTTTTAAATAAAGAATTGTGCATGCTTATTTACAAAATGAATAAAATATAAAATACAATATGAATAAATTAGACGTGACAGTTACATACGGCAGACGCTTACAATCGTTTTACATGGACACAATTTATGTGAAACAATACCAATAATTTGAATAATATACAATACTGTGATTACAGAAACAATTGAAAATAAATTTAGAAGTAACCAAAGTTGTACACAATAGTGAGGAAGACATGAGGCATGAATCAAATGTTCCACATACGAAAATACAAATAATAATAAGCCTTGCATGTTAATTAAACTAATACTTGCTTGAGCAAACAAACAGTTGCTAACTCAAAAATAATTAGGATTATGCTGAAACGAGTGCTTGTAACTTAACAAGCTGGAACATTTGATTTATGTGTCCTCAAAATAAAACAAAATAATAATTCCCTTACGTTATTGTTCGCCTCCTTTACAATTTTAAAATGAGGCCACCAAAACATGAAAATTAGAAGCGTGCAATGACGCACAATTGACAAAAATATTGCGACAATTCGTCACAATTATGTTGACCAAATGGTCGTAATAAATAATAAGCCAATGGCTGAATAAGGCAGCATTGTGCTATAATCATAATGTCAAATCTCGTCTCGCGCTGGCAACAGACATAATTTATGTATTGGTCTCCGCAAAACACCCGTAGGCGTGCGAATGTCTACGACGCGAACCAAGTTATCTGGGCCGGGAAATGTGGCGATGATCACGCCAAATTTCCAGGCTAATGGAGGCAAGTTATCCTCTATAATCAAAGCTAAGTCACCAATGGAAACATTATCTTTGGCAAACTTCCACTTGTGACGCTGTTGCAGCTGGTGCAAATAATCGCGAGACCACGCCTTCCAAATGTCCCGGACAAACCTCTGAATCAGCTGCCAACGACCAAGAAGAGAAACAGGAACGTGAGAAAGGTCAGGGTCAGGAATCGCAGTTAGGGGCGCGCAAATCAAAAAATGGCCAGGTGTAAGTGGCACCGGGTCGTTAACATCCGAGGAAATAGCAAATAAGGGTCGAGAGTTCAGACATGCCTCTATCTGAGACAAAACGGTCGTGAACTCTTCGAAGTTTAATATAGATTTGCCTACCACGCGCCGCAGATGAAATTTCAAACTCTTTATGCCGCTCTCCCAAAGGCCACCGAAGTGAGGTGAGGAGGGCGGAATAAATGACCATGATATCCCCTGAGAGGATGTGTATGATCTAATCGAGGTGATGGCACTCTGGTTGCGCCAAAAGTTGTAAATGTCATGTAGGATGGTGCATGCCTTCCTGAAGTTCGTGCCGTTGTCGGAGTACAGCTTACTAGGTATACCCCGACGTGCCATAAAACGACATAAAGCAGCTATAAATGCGCTTGCAGTAAGGTCGGACACCAATTCCAGGTGAATAGCCCTAGTTGCTAAGCAAACAAACAGAGATACGTATGCCTTAGTAAAGGTTCTAGACTTCTGCCCGCCATGACGAATCATGAAGGGACCACCATAGTCAACCGCGCAAAATAGAAACGGCCTTGAAGGAGTGACTCTAGGGGATGGCAAAATGCCAAGTCTCTGGACCTGCTGTGTGGCACTAAACCTGATACACTTGAGACACTTACGAATAATGGAACGGATGACTAGCTGGGCATTAACAATCCACCAACGTTGACGCAGTGAATGATGCACGAGCTGAGCACCAGCGTGAAGTAAACGAATGTGTTCACGTTCGATGATAAGGCGTGTAATATGCGCCGAAGGGGGTAATACGATAGGATGTTTCGAATCGTAGGGTAATTGGGAATGCTGCAAACGTCCGCCCACGCGTATCACTCCAGAAGTGTCAAGAAACGGGTCGAGAGAAGCCAACTTGCTCCTAATGGAAACAGAAGATCCGTTCCGAAGACAACTAATTTCGGTTGCGAAGTGGATCGACTGAGATTGTTTTATGAAGAAATTGAGAGACTGATGAATTTCTAGAGGGGTCAGATCGCCCGAAAGTTTGTCCGCACATGGGTGCCTAATATTTCTGATGAAACGAAAACAGTAAGCATATACACGTGTCAGCCGGTGCAACGAGGAAAAGTCCAACGATAAGTCAACAGCCAGGGTAGACATTAGCGACTGGTTGTGTGCAGTTTTCTCTTCCGCGATGACCTCCGAAGACGATGGAGTGGCCGGTACGAAGGATGGGACAGGATTAGAATCTGACGATTGAGACAGACAGCCAGGACCGTGCCACCAAAGCGAGCAATCGCGCAAAACGTCAGGGAAACACCCCCTAGATATAATATCAGCAGGATTGCGTCGCGAATCAATGTGATGCCAGGTATAAGCTTGCGTGCGACGCTGAATTTCAGCAACCCGATTAGCGACGTATATCTTCCAACGCGTAGACTGCGCATGAATCCAGAAAAGAGCCACCATAGAATCAGAATACAAATGTACACCATCAATAAACGAATGAAGAGCAGGAATAACCTTGGATACAAGTCGCGATAATAACAAACAAGCGCAGAGCTCGATGCGAGGTAATGACACTTGGCGTAGGGGAGCCACGCGAGATTTGGAACACAGGAGACGACAGGAAGCAGTAGAATCCTGATAAATGACTCGAATATATATACAACAGCCGAAACCTTTCTCCGAGGCATCCGAAAACCCATGCAACTGAACCGTAACCGCCTCACGGTTGAAACGAATAGATCGCGGGACTATTATTTTACCAATCAAACTCAATTTGTTACACAAAGAATGCCAATCCGAAAGTGACTGACCGGAAATCGGTTCATCCCAACCAAGCTTACAAAGCCAAAGTCGCTGCATAAAGTGTTTATACAAAAAGACAACTGGTCCGATTAAACCCAGCGGATCATATATTCCGGCGATAATTGAGAGAATCTTTCTCTTGGATATGCTATGATCGACCGGAGATAGTTTGACATCAAACAAAAATGAATCGGCAGTGTTGTTCCAAAGAATGCCCAGGGTACGCACGTTGTCCTGTTTATTTAGGGGTCGTGAAAAGTTGTGATGATTTGCGACCGCTGTGGGTTCATTTGATGCCCATTTGTGCAACGTGGAACCATATTGAGCAAGTAACGCACCTAGGTCAGATTTCAGCTTGGTTAGATCGGGAATAGTGTCCGAACCGGTAAGTAGATCGTCGACATAAAAATCGTTAGTTATGGCTAAAGCCGCTTGAGGAAAGGAAGTTTGATTGTCTCTAGCAATTTGTAGAAGGCACCGAGTGGCCAAAAAAGAGGCGCTAGCCGTGCCGTAGGTTACTGTTTGCAGAGCGAAATGCTTAAGTGGTTCGAGGGGAGAGTCACGCCACAAAATGCGTTGATAGTGACAATCTCCTTCAGCTACGCGAATCTGACGATACATTTTCTCTATGTCGGCAATCAGGACATACTTATGTATGCGAAAACGCAACAGAATAGAGAAGAGATCCTGCTGAACATTGGGACCTACTAATAATATGTCATTTAACGAAAGACCATTAGTGGTTGTCTTGGACGAACCATCAAAAACAACGCGCAGTTTTGTGGTCAAGCTAGAATGTTTAAACACTGCATGGTGAGGCAAGTAGTAAATATTTGACGCTCCTGAATTGATAGCGCCATGATCGATGAGTGTCATGTGCCCAAGATCCATATATTCCCTGATAAAGTCCGCGTAGTCGTGAGCGAGCTTGGGATCGCGCCTGAATCGACGCTCCAAACTTAAAAATCTTGATTCGGCACTTGTGTACGATTCCCCCAAGTGGGGATTATCAGATTTGAATGGGAGCGACACTATAAATCTACCCTCGTGGTTGCGCTGAGTAGAGCGCACAAAATGCTCTTCGCAAGCCGACTCGCCGTCAGGGGTATCACCAGGGATTGTTTCTGCCTCCCAAAATCTCTCGAGAGATTGTAGAATTTGACTGTCATTGTTCCTTGCCAGGAACGAAACCGCAGGACCCTGGGTGTGGCAGTGTTTGGGCAGATTGCCGGCCAGAATGTAACCCAGTTTTGTTTCCTGAATGATAGGGAAGTTGTGTCCGCGTGTGTATTTATTGGCTAATATTAAATCCAGATAAAATTGTGCCCCTAATAGTATGTCGATCTGTGAAGATATATTAAAATCTGGGTCGGCGAGAAAAATTTTATTTGGAATGTGAAACCGGTTGATGTCAAACGAGATTGAAGGTAGATTATGAGTTAAGTTAGATAGGACGGCACATTTGGCCTCAAAACTATGTCGCTGATAGCGAGAAATAATACGCATAGAAACAATGTCAGTAGCGCAACAGGCTGTGTTGTTTATTCCTGTAATTGGAATATTAGATCGGGTTAGTTTAAGATGCAACCTTTTCGCGAATGATTTCGTACAAAAATTGATCTGGGACCCGGCATCTAGGAGTGCCCGAGCTTTATGCCTATTGCCAGCCTGATCAACGACATATACAACCGCTGTGGATAGAAGAATATTGTTTTTACACTGTAATTTAAATGAACAATAATTGCTGCTGGCAGCTGGTGATTGTGGCACGTAATTAGCGTGCAGCAAGGTGTGATGACCCTTTGAACAAATTTTACAGACTCGTTTACTTTTACAATTTGTTATCAAATGACCTGCTCTAAGGCAGTTAATACAGCATTTATGATTTGCAACCAATTGCCCCCGCTCAGCGGCACTTAATGTACGAAAATTGTTACACATGTAAAGCGGGTGGTCAGATTTACAACACACGCACAAATGCCTTGCCGCTGCGTGATAATTTTTAAAGGTATTGCTGCCAGCAGTATTTCTTAAGCTATATTTCTCAAATTTATTGTTTGGTTTTACGCTAGGTTTGTTGAATTGCTGTCCGGATTCAATTGGCATTGTATTTTCTAAAAGCTGTCGGCGCAAGTTTAAAAAATGCGTACAGTCTTGAAAACTGGGCAAGTTGTCAGGGTCTATTGACTCCTTCCACAGTTTGAAAGTAATAGGGTCAAGTTTGGTGGAGAGCAACTGTATGGTAATAAACTCAAATGTATTTACGGACAGCTTCATTGCCGCCAGTGAATTAACGGAAGACGTTATTGCATTCGTAAACTCCGCCAAGCTTTGGACTGAGTCCTTTATTGTGGACTTAACCTGAAGTAGATTTTGTACGTAATATTTGGCTAATATAAATGGATTATTATACCTCTCGGACAGCAAGTTCAACGCTATTACATAATTTTCTTGACAAATGGGTAATGATTTAATTAAGTCTAATGGTTCACACTTCACTGCGGAATGCAAATAATGCAGTTTCTGTACTGGTGTTAAGTCGGATCTTGAATGCACTAGATCATTGAAAATTGAATAGAAGTGTTGCCACTCAAGTATGTTGCCTGAGAAGCAGGGCAAACTTATCGGCTTTAAATGCATAGGCGTTGATAGTACAGGAGGCACTGTCTGAGTATTAAAAGTGTCAAGAAGTTGTAAAATGTTTGCCTCAGTTGAGTATATCATTTCCTCAACCTCGACTCGGTCTGCCTGAGCAGCGCTCGTATCCTTACTGATAAGTTCTATCTCAGACTGTACCTCGTTGTACTTCGAGGCCAAGCTCTTAAGACTTTCTAATCTTACAGTCAAAAAATGTTTCGTGCTTAAATGAATGTCAAACGAATTTACCGCGGACTGTATCCGCACTATCGCGGATTTCAATCCGCCTCTCTTTCTGGTCAGCACCTTGAGGCCTTCTTCAGACATTTTTTACGCACCTTTTTACTGTTGCTGGTGGTACCTGGTTGGCGACGTCCCACAGCGTCGGCTCCTTGGTGACGATGGTGAACAGCTGGCAGAGATGACCACTTTGAAGCACTGCAGCCGGCAGGAACTTGTTATTGCGTTGTCCGAAGATGACGGACGAAATGGCGACGCAAATCACGCCACGGTCGCATTAGCTGACGTGCTAATTCGCCCGTGATGGCCAGAAACAGATGTAAAGATATTAAGTGGAAATCCAGGTCCGGAGTGACCAAAAAATGATTAGTCCCGGTCCAAGTGGACCGAAACTGTTGAATAAAATAATGTTCCACAAGCGTGGACAGGAAGTGTTAGTTAATTGGGCCCGAGTGGGCTAAATGTATTCTTCTTGGTTTAAATATTCTGCTGGCTGGTCTTCCATAGTGATTGAGATAATGTGTAAATGAATTATTCTGAATTAAGAAATAACGAGAAATGGACTGTATACGAATAAGTTTAATATTTAAATAATCACATTACAGATGTAAATTTGAATGAGGCTGGCTAATACTGCATGTTGCAAGTTAATACGAATTTAGTTAAACATGAAGAGAGCCTAGTCGGCCATAACCGAGAATAAGAAGTTAATTATGCGCTAGTTGGCCATAAACGAGAATGTAAGGGCCTAAAGCCTACATTTAATGTCGACACTAATTGACAGAGAAGAGTTCGGCGAACCGAACGCCGAGAAAACTGAATGTGCACTGTGCAAAGTTCAACCACGCAAAAATTGATGCGCGATATAAATCAGATTAGCCAACTTAGCAAATAAAATCATTGCGCTACCGTCCATAAGCTGCCCGTCAAAAATCAAAAAGATTTTTTAATACACATTTAATAAATTATAATACATTTACAATTTGATTTAAAGAGTACGGTTGTTATTAACCATGATTAGCTTCAAGGCCAAGTTGAACCTTGAGTTGAGATTAGATAACGGCAGTCTGCCGCTAGTTTAGAGATAAGCATGCAGATAGGCGACTGTAGGCCAAGGTCGGCGAACAGCTGTTTCATATACGAATAAGTCTGGTTAACAATATTTCTGGCACAAGTGTGCAGTATGTAACATTACAAAACATGAAAGAAAATACATAATTATACAATGTTTAATACATGAACGGAGGTTCATCATGAACAAAATTGTTGTTGAACATGTTGTAGTTGCATGTTCTATTGTATATTCAGCAGTGCGGCATGTAATGACCTAGACATGCTATTCCTGAAGTTTCAGGAATTTACAATATGTAACAATATATGAGCAAGCTAGATGCTGAATGCAGCCCAGCTATGACATGTATGTCATAGTTTTAAATAAAGAATTGTGCATGCTTATTTACAAAATGAATAAAATATAAAATACAATATGAATAAATTAGACGTGACAGTTACATACGGCAGACGCTTACAATCGTTTTACATGGACACAATTTATGTGAAACAATACCAATAATTTGAATAATATACAATACTGTGATTACAGAAACAATTGAAAATAAATTTAGAAGTAACCAAAGTTGTACACAATAGTGAGGAAGACATGAGGCATGAATCAAATGTTCCACATACGAAAATACAAATAATAATAAGCCTTGGATGTTAATTAAACTAATACTTGCTTGAGCAAACAAACAGTTGCTAACTCAAAAATAATTAGGATTATGCTGAAACGAGTGCTTGTAACTTAACAAGCTGGAACATTTGATTTATGTGTCCTCAAAATAAAACAAAATAATAATTCCCTTACGTTATTGTTCGCCTCCTTTACAATTTTAAAATGAGGCCACCAAAACATGAAAATTAGAAGCGTGCAAAGTTCAACCACGCAAAAATTGATGCGCGATATAAATCAGATTAGCCAACCTAGCAAATAAAATCATTGCGCTACCGTCCAAATCGTATCACTGATTTTTATTCCCTTTTGTATCATTTTATTGAAGGTTTTTTACACTTTATATTTATTGAAATTAGACATTATCTTACTCATTCAGAATTACTTGGTTTAATTCTAAATTCTGTTTCTTTTATTTATCTCATTAAGATTTTCTTTAAATATGGTAAATATATTGTATTATTACCATAAATAAGATATGAGTTCTCTTCTTTTTATTTCACCATAATTTTTTCTAATAATTGGTTTGTAAGTTTTTCTTACATTGTTTTGAATTTTTATGATATTTAAAATTCTTTCCTTTTTGTTCCATAAAGTGTTTTATAAATAATTGGTTGGTAAGTTGTGCTTACTCTGTTTTAGAATTTATTCATTATATTTCTTCATGGATGCCTGGTTATAGACACCCTTAATTTTACTGGAACCCATCTCCTTAATTTCATAAGTGTTATTATTATTGTTTTTGGAGATTATATATGGTCCAGTGTATAAAAGCAATAATTTCTTAGTTATCCCTTCTAGTGAACTGGGTAACTCCCTATTTTTCGATAAAACCTTCTCTCCAATGGTATAGGTAATTATCTTACACATCCCTTTATTATATTTAATCCACCGTTTCTCCTTGTCTTCGGCCACCTTATTATAAAATTTAATTTTATTAAAAATATATTTATTTTCTCTCGGGAACTCCAATATTTCTTCGGTCTCCCTTGGGGGTTGTCTTTCGTACATGGCGGAGTATGGGGTAATTCCTATGGCTGGGTGGTATGCCAGGTTGAGGAATTCTTCTGTAGCCTCTAGATATTCTTGCCACCTCCTCTGTTGATCGTGGCAATACGTCCGTAATATGCGCCCCACCTCTCGCAATACTCTTTCTGCCGGGTTACTGCTCGGGTGGTATACCGATGTTTTATAGGTATGAACCCCCATCGACAGTAGTGTATCCCGCCATTTTTCCCCTTGAACTGGGTTCCGTGATCGGTGATGATCGAAACTGGTTTTCCGACGTTTGGAAAGTACTGGTTGGTTAAGATATCGAGAATTTTATTTGTAGTCGCTCGATTCGCTGGGTATAGCTTGATGAATTTCGTAAAATGGTCCATCACGATGACTAGATAATTGTATCTGTGACGGCCCCCACTGCGGGGAAATGGCCCGCAGATGTCCAGGAATACTTTTTCTAGCTTCGCTTGAGAGGTTATCGGAATCATTTGCCCTTCCTTTTTCTCGTTATTGGACTTTACGAGTTGGCAAATGCGGCAATTCTTTATGTACTTTCGGACCTTCCGATTAATATCCTTAATGTGGCAGTTCTCTTCCAGGGCCTTTATCACCTTTAAGGCGCCCATATGCCCATATCGAACATGATAGTTTTTGACTATCTCCTTTTCGATATGGGTTGGAATGACAACCTTCCATTCTTCGTTCTTTAAAGATGGTTGTAAAAACAGTATACCGTTGTGGATTTTATAATATTGGGCGATAGTCTCGTCCCCTGCTTCCAATCTTGTTTTAATGGATTGTAATTTCGGGTCTGCTTGTTGGTGTGTGCTCAGGTTTTCCAATATTGATTGTAGATCGGCGCTGTTACTCAGAATGTGGTATACCTTAAGTATACTTTCCTTTTCCCTCTCGAACGTTTGTTTATTAATGTCTATTCTAGACAACACGTCCGCGACGACATTCTTCTTCCCGGGGATGTACTCCCACTTAAGGTCATACTCTTGCAGCAATAGTATCCACCTTGTCAACCTTCCGTGACTTAGCTTACATCTCCTTAAGAACGATATCGACTTATGGTCGGTCCGGACGGTAACGGGGTAACCAAGGATGTATGTGCGGAATTTTCCACACGCGAACACTACACTTAACAATTCCTTCTCAGTGACGTGATAATTCTTCTCGCACTGATTTAATGCTCTACTGGCAAAGCAGATCACGAGATGTTCGCCCTCCTCATCCTCCTGATACAAGGTGTGCCGAGGCTGATGTCACTGGCATCGCAATTTAGATAGAATGGTTTGCTGAAATCCGGATGGCGAAGTATTATAGGTTCCAGAAATTTCTGTTTAATTAGTGTTAATGTATTATTCTGTTCTGTACCCCATATCCATTTATTCTTGGATGACAGTTGCGGCTGAAATCGTGCGGTCAATTCACAGTACTTTTCCTGGAACTTGCGGTAGTAATTACAGAGTCCCAGGAATGACTGTAATTGCCTTCGATTCTTAGGTGTGGGAAAGTTTTGAATCGCTTCTACTTTTTCAGCCGACGGTGAGATTCCCTGGTTGTTCAATATAAATCCCAAGAATTGAATTTCCTTGGCGATAAAGTGAGATTTCTCTACCTTTAGCGTGATGTTATTCGCCGCTAATTTCTTTAGTACGTGTTCCACACGGTAGCAGTGTTCCTCCCAAGTTTCTGAGGACACTAGCAAGTCATCAACGTACACGGTGGTGAACTGTAGTGCTTCTTGGCCAAGTATCTGGTCCATGCAGTGTACAAAGACTGCGACTGAATTTACCAGTCCGAAAGGCAACCTCTTAAACTGGTAGTTTCGCCCCTCGAATATAAAGGCCAGATACTGGCGACTCTGTGGATGTAATTCCACCTGCCAGTACCCGCACACCGTGTCCCAGGTACTAAAGTACTTGGTACCGTGGAACCGTTTCAAAATCTCTTCAATCTCACCGGGCGAAGTCCTGTCATTAATAATCATCTTATTAATCTCCCGCGCATCTAGGCACAAACGGACTTGTCCGTTTTTCTTAGGAATAGCCACGATAGGACTTGTGTATGGGGATTGGCTACTCTCTATTATGTCACGGTTAATCATTTGTTTTATTTCAGCTCTTACTGCTTCCTTTCGTGATTGCGCGATGGGGTAAGACTTCCGGTTAAAGTCCACTGTGTCTCGGAACTGTAGAGTACACTGGAAGTTTTTTACTTTACCGGGCTCGTCAGAAAAGACTGATTTATATTTTTCGTATATTTCAATTAATTTATTCGCTTGGTACGGTTGTAATTTCTCTCCGGTTATACCGCTCCGGAAATCCCTGATCTCCTGGATTTTTTGGGACCATAAGTCTTCATTTGAGTTATCGTCTACCTTCTGTTCAATAATAGATGTGGGATGTATATAATTAATCTTACGAATAGTTGGTCACGTGTCAAAAATACCTAGAAGCATCACACGTGTGTAAACACGGAAAAAAGGAAAGATAATCTTTATTGATAACTTAATATCAATTATAATTTATTTAAGGCATCTTAATTATCAATATCAAGGTACAATTTGTTTTAATCTTTTCGTAAAAATGCCTATTGTACTTTAATTTACACATTAATTTATTTACACTTGTTTGTTGATATTTTTAATAAGAAATGTGTAACAGTGCGTGTAAACACATATTAAATTGTACTTTAATTAACTAATTGAATTTTATTTAATAAATTAAGTATTAATTGAAAACAACGTACGTATCAAAAGTGTGGACATTCTTTACGGACAACTCACGGCAGTCAGTACCGGTATGTCCTACTGTTAAATAAATGAAATGCAAACTAGTTAATGCCAACATAATGGCATGAAATATTAAAGAGGTCATTGTTGGTAACTACAATCATCTTTCGCTCGTCAATAAATTTTAACAGGAGTAACACCTAACTTGTAAGCCTATTCTGCGTCTCGTGTAAATTACACTCCAAAATCACTTTGCTATGTTTCCGTTTACAGGAATAACACCTAACTTGTAAGCCTATTCTGCGTCTTGTGTAAATTACAATCAAAAATCACTTTGCTATGTTTCCGTTTACAGGAATAACACCTAACTTGTAAGCCTATTTTGCGTCTCGTGTAAATTGCAATCCAAAATCACTTTGCTATGTTTCCGTTTACGGGTGTAACATCTAACTTGTAAGCCTATTCTGTGTCTCAAGTAAATCACACTCCAAAATCACTTTGCTATGTTTCCGTTTACAGGTGTAACGCCTAATTTGTAAGCCTATTCTGTGTCTCGTGTAAATCACACTCCAAAATCACTTTGCTATGTTTCTGTTTATTTGAACGAAAATTCTTGCGAAAAATCTTTGGACCTCAAAATTCCTATTGAAGGATTCGAATGAACCATGAACTGGACCAACTGATTCAGGGTGCCGACTTTATTCATAGTTTCATAGATTCATAGTCCGGTTTATTAAGAGTAGATGGTTTGAGTGACTGGGCCGCGTAAGGGGAATGGATGACAGAAAAATGGCTAAGAGAATTGCAGATTGGAGACCGGTAGGAAGAAGAATTAGAGGCAGATACAGAAAAGTATGGTTACGTGAGGGGATGGAGACAGAAGTTAATGAGAGGGCGGAATGGAAGAAAGTCACTGAGCAGGCTACAACCCATGCTGGGTTGTAACGCCAGGAAAAAGAAAGGATTGATGTTTCCGTTTACAGGAGTAACACCTAACTTGTAAACTTATTCTGCGTCTCGTGCAAATCACACTCCAAAATCACTTTGCTATGTTTCCGTTTTCTCTGGCTTACACTTTTGCAAGTAGAAGTACTGTCAAAAGTAATTTGTCTTCAATAATTTTAATTTAATACGTTATTTCTATAATTTGCGTGTTGACTTTCTTGTCAACAGATAAACGCATGTACGATACATTTTTGAATTTTATGGAAAAACCGCAGGAATAATATTTATTTTAACAACGAGGAGGGAGAATGTGTTCACCTTGACTAAGTGAAATGAAACATGAGTCACAGCGTCCAAGGATAGTCTTTTTATCTATAACCAGTGTATACATAATTTGAAATTTTAATAGATTATCATTAGAACAAAACGTAATTAAACGGATTTAAACGCAATTCGGAACGTAACATTTATTTAGAGCGCTAAACGCTATAGTGACTGCAGAATCAGTGTAGGCAATTGTATTTGTTGATGCCGAGTTATCATTGCTGTTTACCTTGTGCTCATCTGACACTAAGCAAATTGTTCGACATTACAAATTTTAATTATAATATCAGTTAATCAGTAGTAGGCACTAATTACAAATAAATACCTGAGCGGTACCAGTAACAGTAACAAATAAACATTACTAGTTATAAACTTAACAATAATAGCTAAAAGGTAACACTATTAATAATGGTAAAGTCACTAAAACGGTGATTAATCTTTCCACTGAGAGTAATTTACATTTTAATTTCACTGTGAAAGACGCAGAATTCTGAATGATTCCCAGCTAGTTAGCTGTGCGATGGTCGCACCGTTGGCTCACTGTTGTCATCACCGAGTTACATCCGATTCTTTACAGGAGTACACCATTAAGCGAACACACAAGAGTACACCATTAAGCGAACACACCGCCGAGGTGAACGTTTCTTAAACGGTTATGTAACTTCAAGGCTTTAAAACTTGAGCTTCAGCCACTCTAGTTTTGGTTACGTAACCAGGAGAATGGTTCACGGCCGCCATTGTTGGCATGCTGCGATTTCAAGGCTACTAATATGCACTGCAAATAGTAATTAAAGAACTACAAGAATGTTTGGGCGTGGATGCAGCCTCGGGCGTCGGTTCTACCGAGGAACTAAACTGGAATCCAAATATCCACGCAAACCGGATTTCCTACAAGGTGTTAAAATGCAGCTGATATCGAATTACTGAAGTCTGCAAAAAACTGTATACTGTAAAGTACTTTCATATTTGTGTAAGTGACATTAGATACGCATTTTATACTGAGATTCCAAAACCTCCCTGTGAAGTCAAAACATCCCGCCAAGATGCTTCTCAAAGTAAATGAATGAACTGTGCTTAAGATCACAGCCTTTAAAATTTTATTTATCAAAAACTTTTAACAAGATTTATGTTCTTAGGCTTTTAAACTTTTTATTGTTAAGTATTGTTTTGTTTCTGCTTAAGCATTCTTTATATTGTCGACTATAAGGTTGTGTTATATTATTATTATTTTATAATAATAAATATTATTTTATCATATTACATACGTATGTACATTTTACGTTTGTAAATGTGTTTTGTATGATTTAATAGGTTAGATAAAATAATTAGTGTTTAAAATATAATTATTTCCAGATTAATTCTCGCAGAAATTTAAACTTTCCCATATTAAAATTGCGTGGATAGCAAAGGATGGTTCTAGCCCAATGGCTAGTGCTATGTGAAAATGAAAAATTAACGATGATTTGCCAATAAAGAAACATAGGACTAATAAATAAGTACGTAAATAAATAAGAAAATGAATGTATTATATTTCTTATCTGAACGTTCTAATAAAAATAAAAGTAGCAAGTAATTAATAGAAAACAAAAATCTTTGTCGAAGAAAGAATTCAAAAAAACTTTCTAGAAGAACGTTTCCTAATTACACCCATGATCAGAAGGAGACACACGTGTCAAAAAATGTATCAGCAAGTGAAGTAGCTTACATCAGCCTTTTAAGTTTATATGATACTTTCACACACATACACACGCCGCACGCACTCACAGAGTTGTAAAACATTCTTCATAATTTAATCATAATCACTCACAGTCGCTTGAAACTGTTTTACGAAACTTAACTCAGAGAATTCTCAATTCAAAAAAAATCTAGTGAAGATTTTGTCTGATATTCTTACCGTTACATTTACACTGCAAAAGAACTGAAAGATTGGTAACACTGTCATGACCAAATCAGGTATACAAGAAACGCAGTTCGTTTTTGACTTTTTCTAAATGTACATTAAAAATTTTTTTAAATTATTGAAAAATTGAAAAATGTATACTACAACTGTCGAAGAATCTAGTTAGATGACGTTTACTGGAAACATTTGTCTCTGTAAGAGGTCAAAGTCTGTTGCCTACAATTTCACAATTTAAAAATACATTTCAAAACTTTAATCCACATTCCACTAGTCCAAAACACCGAGTAATCCAAAAACGCGTTTTGAAGAAAAAACTATTGAAGTTATGACTCAGTACACAACTGAGTACTAGGTGTAGTATTCACTGTCTGTTAGTGAGTATTTTCAAAATACAGTTCTCGAGTCTAATGTAAATAACAACAAAGAACGGTGGGAAATGGTTAGTATGATATTATGTTCGGCTTACAGTTCAAAAAACAAAACGTACATATAGTTGAAACAACAAAAATTTAAACTGAAACAAAAAAGGCGTTTGCAGCGACTCGGTAGTTTAAAATTACGTATAGGTAATCCTGTAGACAAGTTTATATTTTAATCCTGCCGATGTAATGTTTATGTTTACATTCTGTTCCTGTGGGTCGATTGCACGTGGTTAGTTGTACTGTTGAACATGGTGTAGTTCTGAAGGCAATAATATTGTACAGTGTTAAATACTGATTCTGACGTTTACTGGATTCAGTTTTATTTAATTTACGTTCCTTTTCAAATTATTTATGCTTATATTCTAGTTATTATGTTTTTTATTCAACTTACGGCAATAGTGAAAACTTTTTTTTTATTTCAAGGCGTTTATTCATCAAAATCTATTAAAAGGAAACATAAAAAGCTTTTGCTGTTACATATTGTAAAACTTTAAACACATGATTTTGCAGAAATAAATTAATTTTGCAGAAATGGTACGTATAATTCGACAAAATATCTATTTCCGTAAACGACGAATGACATAAAATAAAAACAAAGCCAAGAGTTAATTTTTAACATTAACCCGCCGAAAAATTTAAAGATGAAATTAATAATATTTAGGCCTACTTAAACAACTTCACATATGGAACTGCAAGCAAGATCTCGCGACAATCCCACGTCTGATCTTATCTTTCCAGAAGAGGTAAATTGTTTTCTTTCCAAATTTACTTCGCCAAGGGAGATTTTGAAGCTAGTGATCACTGTCTTCTAAATTTCATTATCAAATACCGAATTCTGTGCCTTCTTAAACGGAAAGGAAACTATAATAATACTAATGCTGGAGAAACTTTTTATCTAAAATTTAAAAATTTGAAAAAATAAAAAATTTGCAAATTATCTCTGAATTCAAGTCTGCTTGAAAACTATTGGAGGTCGCAAATTATACCTACTGTTATTTGAAAAATCATACATCAAGGGGATGTGTGTTATGTAAATTAGGTCTGAAAAAGGCTGGAGATTGTTTCCACTAAGTGAATTGTTCCAAGGAGATTTTGTTAAGTCTGTAAAAAGATCAGTAAGCGGTGAGTCCCGCTTAATATCAGTAAAAGAGTTCCTTATAAGAGTTTCCCTTATAAGAACCTTTTATTTGGTGAATGTTTTATTTTAGTTTTCCACTAGTATTGAACGTAGCACTATACAATAAATTATATGCTTGAATTATGTACTACACGATATGGTACATATGGTATAGCGCGGAGGGATATATTAAGTTTACAAGATTTTGTAGATAGCTGAATATACTATAGACATTATTTACGCGAACATAATTTCGATTTATTCGTTATACATTTGTTTACTTAGTACTTAATACCATGTCATGGTAACTTCATTTTACACAGGGTACAACATAGTTTAGATACGTAATGCACATGGTAAATGGGTTCACGGCATTGTTACGGCACTATAAAACCACTATCCCACTTCCCTCTATATTGTCGGCGTTAACTTGCTTATTTTTAATGTTAATGAGCTATATTTATTTGGAATTGTCTTATTTTTATTAAACGTTTTTGTAAAAGACTTTATCTCATTATAACAACATTACTGCAACACTACAACAAAGTAGTGTATTAAACATACACAGGCATGTGCGTTTAATGGTTCATTTTCATTTCACTTCAATTCTGGGCTAAATTTTCGGTAGTGAGTACAAAAATGTCCGTCTGTCAATGAATTTTTGTATCAAAGTGACGAACACAACAGAGGGGAAGAGAATAGGAATGAGCCGTTAATGCGGTTAATGTGAGAAGGAAGATTCTAATCGCCTGAGGTAAAAGTGGGAGAATCTCCGCATCCCTCCTAACACTCAAAATAAAAAATAACCTTTTCCTTTAACGAAGTAGAGAACGATATATTCTATTCTATAAATGTTTCTTTTATTAGTGTAATACAACTGTATCATATTATAAGGCAGAAGTAAGTTGGCTCTTGCTTGACAAGGGCGTATATAGAATTCCGTTCGAGAAGGTTAAAAAGTGGAAAGGATAAATATTATGGTCGCCCTTCTCTCAACAAAATTTTTGTAGAGTCACAAAATGATTATTATTGGTTAGTATAAATAATATTTAGATCTACATTAAAAGGACAATAAAATGACACAATATTATGTTTATTATTTCGGAGGGTTTTAACCCCCCTTCCAACCCCCTCGTGACATGTTCTTTCATAAAATGCGCATGACAAGGGTAATGTGTGTACCTAATGTCGGCCGCGGAGCAATTAACATTAATAAATCATTAATTTTGGAGGTGGTTCGTCTACCAATATTGAAGACAGAATGTAAGGCAAAGACTATTGGAAACTGTGACTAACTTCTTAAGAGCGTTTTGTGTTCTCTACATTTTGTCTTTCTCAGGCTAATCGTTATTGAGCAATATTCAAATTCAAATGAAGTGTAATTTTGACAGGTGATACATGTAAAACCGTAAAACTGTTAATAAACAACTACATTACGAGGGTCGATCAAATAAAAACGAGCCTTTTAAAATTGCCACGTCAACATTTGCATTGGCAAGACTTTAACGCTGTCAACAGTGATCAACTACTAGTAGTACCCAGACATGCGCGGCGCTAACCGCTTGTTTCTAAAGTCGTTTGTTTTAGTTGTAAAGATGAGTCAACAGGTGGTGTATGTGTCCGTTGCGTGGCGTGTAATTATTAAGTTTTTATTTAGTATGAAAAGATGTTAAACCAGCTGAAATTTTGCACAGATTTGGTGCAGTGTTCAGCAATATTACACTTTCGAAGGCTCAAGTGCACAAATGTCATTAGTTTTTCTGGAAGGTCAGAAAGTAGTTTCTAACCTCACTCACCCATGTCGTCCCAGAAGCAGCAGTACGCCGCAGAACATTTTTCAAGTTCAAGAGTTTATTCACGACGATCGACGAATGACTGACTGTTCGTTCTATTAAAGTAGTAACTTCAGTAAGCTGAGAAAGTGTGCACATAATCATTAAAAGCGATTCGCAAAACCTCTGCAAGAATTAGCGTTCTCTGTAATTCTGAACGCTAATCACGAGGCTTTTAGAGGTGGAATTACTCGGTGGCTTTTAGATCACTTTGCAGCAGAAGGAGACTCAGTTTTTATGCTCATACTCACATGTGATGAATCGTGAGTATATCACTACTCCTGGGACCACAATGTCGAGTATGGAGTGGCGTGAAGCAACTCCAGTGAAGGCAAAAACACGTTTGTCTGCTGGCAAAGTTCTCAGGTCTATCTTTAAGGTACTACAGGTATTGTGCACGTCGATATTTTACTTGCCCAAAGAACAATGAATGTTGCGTACTATTCTGAACTGTTGGACAAGATTAGAGAAGCCTATCGATACAAGAGGCGCAAGATTCTGATCCGCAGTGTCTTCCTTCTTCACGATAACGCCTGGCCCACACTGCTGCTGCTACACAAGAAAATTTGGAAGAATTCAAATCACTGAATAGGTTTGAATCATCGCCCTATAATTCAGATTTATAACCATCTAATTTTAATTTGTTTGGAACTCTCTTTAGGCCGGAACAAATGTTTCAATGACAAAAAGGTGTAAGACTTCGTGCGCTGTTGGCTACACACGTCCAACACATACAACAAATTTATACTTATGAAAAAGGAAGAAATTGGCAGTGCGAAAAAATTTGTTATACTAGACGAAATATGTAGAAAAATAGTTTTGTATTTATTTTCGCATATCAATTGATTTTTGAAATATAAGTGAATTTTTAAAATAAGAAATTGAGATAAATCCAATAAAACATTTATCGAAAACTGCCCTTTATACTTGATCAACTCTCGTATTACATGTTTTGAAAATAACCAAACATGTTAAACAGCCTACATTACGTGAGAAGAGATTATTAACCGAGACACTTTTAACCGGGGCGACAATTGCGACGTTTTGTTGCATCGACGTTTTAACACGGCGACATTTTGTCAGCCCTAAATGCCTATTGATTTTGGTGGCGATTGAGTGGATGGTCTCAGATAATATCGTTACAGCAGTGATCCCCCTAACGTTGTGACGCGGCGCCTTGAGATACACTTTAGAATAAAAATTTGTAAAATGGAAATATTCACATTCAGATGCTATGCTAATAGTTGAATACTTATAAAGTGAAAATAATAGAACTACAAAAAATGATTTGGTTTCGGTTATTTTTATAAAATTTATCCTGTACTCAGTTACGGTGAGACTCATTGACGAAAATAATTCTGACTAATTTAGAGATTATATACGAGGGTAAGTCAAAAAGTAAAGGCAATTTTTTAAAAAGGAACTTTTTATTGTAAAAACAAGATGACAAGTAACATCATTTCTCTACATAATCTCCGTAAACTTCTATGCACTTGGTCCATCTCTTGACAAGCTTCGTAATTCCGTCCTGGAAGAAGATTTGTGGCATCGTGGACAGCCACTCGCGCACCGCCCCCCACAACCTCGTCATCCGACGACAACTTGGATTCACGCAGGTGCTCCTTCATCGGACCAAAAAGGTGAAAATCACTTGGAGCTAGGTCAGGCAGGACTGTACGGCGGATGCTCCAGCAGCTCAAAACCAAGATCTTGAATGCACTGGATCGTTTTCCCCGCAGTATGAGGACGGGCATTGTCCTGAAGCAAAAGCACACCTTTTGAAATTTTTCCCCGCCTCTTTGTTTTGATTTTGGGTTTCAGATCTCGCAGTAGCTCACAGTAGCTGTCACTATTCACTGTTTGACCTTTAGGAGTGTAATGAATTAGAAGTGGACCTTTCATATCCCAAAACACTGTCATCATCAACTTTCCTGCAGAAACTTGTCTTTTGAACTTTTTTGCTGTAGGCGAGGATGGATGTTTCCACACCATACTCTGCCGCTTACTCTGTGGTTCGAAGTGATGGACCCACGTCTCATCAACGGTTACTATGCGATGAGAAACTCTTCTCCTTCCTCTTCTAAACGCCTTAAATGTGATTTCGAAATTTCCAAACGTTTCTGTTTGTGCTGGTCTGTCAGTCGATGTGGTACCCAACGAGCACACACTTTGCGATAATTTAGTGATTCGTGGATGATTGCAACTGCTGAACCGTGGCTAATGTTCAACGCATGCGCAATATCATTAATTTTGACACGACGATCATCATAAATCATTCTCTCAACTGTCTCGATGTTCTTGTCCGTCTTCGAAGTGGATGGCCTACCTGAACGCTCTTCATCGCAGATAGATACACGACCATTTTTAAAGCGATTTATCCACTCATAAATTTTGCGTTCACTAAGACAGCTCTCACCGTACTGCTGCTGCATTCTGCGAATAATCTCCGCAGGTTTAGTCCCTTCAGTGTGCAGAAAACGTACCACTCCCCTCATTTCTTCCTTGGTGCACACGGACAACGGGGCACTCATAATAAAATGCCCTGAAATCACTACGAATGGAGCTGAGCACTGAAACAACACAGCTAAAGAACAAAAAAACTTTGAGGTTATGATATGTCATTGTTCAGTCAGTGCTGCCATCCATTGGAGCAGAGAAAGTAAAATTTGCCTTTACTTTTTGACTTACCTTGTAGTATTTTGAAAAATTATGAAAACTTGTCGGGAAGCTAATAATGTGAAAGTCAGATTGCGTTTCACATTAGAAATATCGTAACATTGTGACTCATCATTTTGGCTTAAAATGATAGGGCCTGTAGAAATCTTTATGCAGGATTATTTGAAAAATGAGATTAAACGCAGTGGGTCTGGAATGGTTTCCTAAAAGAAGGAAATCGGAAGGGGCTGTCAATTTAACATGGTTTTTCCATGTTGCACTGACACAGTATCTTAAGTATACATATTAACGTTGGATAATGGGATGAAAGTACTACTCCATATACAGATTCAAACTACAAAAGTGTCCCACGATTTTTTTTAATTTTACGGATTAAGATTTACTAAAATAAAGTACCAAATGCGGAAGACACAACACTGTTCTTGTCACATTTTACCTATCCAAGTGGATAATCTACATAGGTATTACATTACATAGGTATGTTATTTACTACACATCCTGCACGACCATTTAAAAGTTTTCTATAAACAATCGAAATACAGGAAGTTTCTGTTGAATGATTCGTTTCAGGCGCGGATCCACAGGGAGGATGGGCATTTTCCCCCATTTAGTCACATCAGACAAATTTTTTTCGTTGTTTTGTGATTCTAAATACGATAAAACGTTCATATCACGTTATGTAGGTTCATAGTTTTTCTCTAAGATTACTTTAAATTGTAATTGTACCTTACCACCATGTTAATTTTGTTTGATACATAACTTAAATGAATAGTGATTTATTTAAACAATGAATAATAAAATAAAAGCTGTTAGCATTTTCAGCCAACGTGTCTATTTGCATTTTATTTTTAATCATTGCCGTTGGTTTAGCTTTAATTTTTCGGCAACAAAGGCTACATGTGTCCACTTCTGTCAAAAGCGAGAAAGGCAACCGGACCCCATACAAACCATAAATGGTATTCGGCTGCACTATAAGCCCGAAATCAAATTGTTTGGCTTAAGTTTCGACAGACACATAACGTGGAGTGCATAGTGGAAGAACTGGTTGGGAGGTGCAAATCCTCGCTAGATGTCATTAGGTGCATCGGGAATGCCTAATAGAGCTAACAGGAATATGCCTAGTAGTTTCCCATAAGGGAGTGGTAATAATTGGCGAGTAAAAAGTCAGTTATACAAACAAACGCAGAAACGGCCTATAAAAAATCTCCACGAACAGTTCACTGACCATATTGAGTTTACTTACAACGTGGACTGACTACTTTTATTCACGGTGGGTTTGTGTAGGTGTTATAGTCGGTGCACGCTTTTTGAATTCATTTGTAATTAATTGAAAAGTGAATTCGCTTAGTTTTCAGACATAAACATTTTCTGTGTTAATTTTAAATTCAAAGCAAAAGTTGGTAAGTGCCCACATGTTATAAACACTCACTAGTAGGCCTACATATTTTTACATCTGCAGAAAATCGTAACCGTAGGCAGGTATAATTGTTAATTTTTCCTCGAGTGCCTTCAAACTTTTAGTGCAATGATTTCTCTATGCTTTCTGCATTCATTTTATTTTTGGACACATTTTATTTTATGCTTTCTGTGCTTGATTTAGATAGAAAGGCAAGAGAATATCCTGGACTTTTTACTAAGACGGCTTTTCACTTTTACAAAAGTGGAGACTTTATTCCCGAAATTGTTCTATCGTCAGAGCTTAAAGATTGAGAGTATTGAAGAATACAAAATTTATTTTGTTATGGACAAATTAAACAATTGGAAGGGCACTTGAACCCTTCAAAAATTTCTACACATAAAACAAAATAATAATCTTTGATTTAAAATTTTTGTGTACATTTTTAATTACTCAAGAAGCACGTTCCAAAGAATTGTTCTTTATGAATATTGTAACCAGACCTGTAAGCTGTAGTTACAAATAAAAGAAATTAAACAAAAATTTTATTTAAAAAAAAAATTTTTCTGAAAAAAAAAATTTTATGTTTGTTTATGGTGTATATAATTTGTAATTAATTCTGCTTTATTGTTTTAAACAAATTTCTAAAATTCTGAAAGGTAATTTTGTTTAATTCGCACTTCTGGAAGATATTAACAAAATCCGGAGTTAAACAGATTAACTCCTGTCAGCAATCGATTAACGACTTTCCGTGTTGCTCCAGTATCTCACCTTTCGTTAATATTTTCTTCTTTCAGGAAGTCTCGTGCTTAATTAAAAACCTTAAATTACAACGTGAAATAATTTACTAATCCATACAATTGAATGAATTGATTTATTAACATTTATAAATAATAATCGATATTAAATCGATTTCGAGCAATTGTCGACTCCGTCTCAGGGATAAATCGATATTTTAATACAGGTTAAAAAATTCATATAATTATTGTAAAAGGTTCTTGGAGCGATTATTTAATAATAGTCAGAGAAGGGCAGGACGAGAAAGTATAACATTTACAATAAATAATTTTAAATAATTAGTATCGAACAATTGTGAATAATATATAGAAAATGTTTAATATAGTTGAGTTGCAAACCAATTGTAGACTACGAAGTCATTCGAAGTTGGAGGCAGTGCATCGTTTTTCCATCATGGCCGCTCACAGAAACGAAGAGGTTAATTGCAATATTCGTCGCGAGAAAATCTCACAATAAAATCAACTTTATAATTGTTTTAAAGATCCCCGAACTTGTGTAAACTGTCTAGTATGTTGTTTGGGGTAGTCTGGATGAGTGTTCAGTGTCCACTGGTGTTAATTGTTTGATATTAGAGGTGTTCACTTATGTCTGTTCGTTACGCAAAAATTGGTTATTCTGTGGTATCTTGAATTATTACTAATATGTAGTTTTAATGTTTTAATTCACTGGTATTATGTAGTGTGGTGTTCGTTTTCACTGTTGTCGTTGAAGTTTTTATATATTTTGACTGGAAAAGTGTTTATTTAAGTAACTCTCGGTTCTCACAGAATTTTTTCTTTAACCTTAGCACTTCATTATACGGTTTTAAAGAACGCAATTCCGCATAGACTGTTCAGGTTGAACGTTAACAAAGAACTAACTAACTTCCTCCACTTTAGTAAAAATCTTGCCAAGTTAATATTGGAAAAGTATTGTTAAAATAATTGTCACTTCCCATATACATGATTCCAAATTACATTATATATGGAATAATTTTAGTTTATTATTCGCTTTCATGAATTATTAACCATATAATTGGTTTATTTATCTCATTCTGTTTAATTTGATATGCCATAGTCCATATTTGTTGAGATTTTTGTTAAAACTACCAAATTTTTGTCTTTTTGGAAATCTAGGCCCAAAACTTGGTTTCCGCCTTCCTATACTTTTACTGCCATTTTAAGTGTTATTAATACCATTATAATAAATTTCAAATGGTCACAAATCCTTTCTTTTCCTTAATTACATATACACTTAACATTTGAACTGTTTTTTAGTGATAATTTCTGAATTTAACATTCCTCTTTAAAAATAGTTAATTTATACATTTCAAAAATGTTCAATAATTTAAGGTATTTTTCTATATTACCCTTTTAAATCATAGGTTCATTTACAGTAGTTGTTAATTGACCTACCTTACCTAAATCTTGTCAGTTTACATGATTCCTTAGTGAATTAACTGGTTTATATGAATTTTTATGAATTCATTATTTGGCCTAGAGTTTAGTATTTTACATGTATGGTTTTTCCAAATAAATTTACTTCTACTCCTCCTCTGACTCTTAATAGTTATCATGACATAAAATAAAATTGTTTACAAACTTACTGAGATGTGTAGCATCTAATTCATGCTACTGTTATAAAAATAATAATTAACATCACTCAGCATTCTGTAAAGTTGGACATGTTTGCTGAAATTGTATTTAACATACATTTAACTCATTTTGTTAATTAATACAGCATACATACTGAAACATTTTAATTGGTATGTATGCTGTTATTTAACTAATATAACTTATTCTAAACATATAAATCTTATTGGATAAGAACTCTTTCAAAAATATGGAGTTCATGGCTTTGAACAATATTAGCCATTTAAACGTTTTAATTCTATTAACACTTAAACTATTACCAGTCCTTTCTGTTTTTATTATTATTATTTAACATCCCCTTATATAGTAAACATTTCCACCCACACTTTCTTTGTTATTGTCATTCCTATGAATGTCTTGAGATAACAAAGTGACCTAAAATAATAAAATATTGGAAATACCTTCCATTTTATTATTTCATGATTTGTTAATTATCAAATATAAAAGTTGTTTTATAGCATATAGTTTAAGTTATAGTAACACTACAACTTCAAGTTTATTATATTTCAAAACACTTACACTAGTACACTTTCACTGGTGGTTCTGACTTATATTGAGTCTTATTATTCCCAGACCAGACCTTTAGTCAGAATGGACTGTGAAGATTTGTTTATTTTTTATCACATAATAACTTTAGTTGGTGCACCTCTTATCATACTACATAACACTTTTGTTTATTAATAATTACAATTTTATAGGGTTTCGGGATGTTATACTTTCTTTAATTGTATCTATTGGTTTGGGGTCAATGGTAGTTAATAATAGGTTTTTTATGGTGTTTCTTCCATCCTATTTCTTCCTTTCTTCTCGTCTTCCTTCTTGTGTTCACTCTTGGGTAAACCAAGGTACTCAGTGTTATCTTAACTGATGGTTGGTTCGGAGTATCTTCTATATTATATGATACTGACTTTACTCTTCTTTCTTGTTTTCAGGGTATCTTGTTTATCTCCTGATAGTAAACCTTACTCTTCTTTTTCCTTGTGTTTGGGGTATTTTGTTTTTCACTACTCCTAATCTTATTCTTTTTTCTTGATTTTGGGGTATCTTGTTTATTTACTGCTCCTAACCTCCTGGGTAATCTCCTGGTTGTTTAATATGAGTTTTCCTTAATTCTTTCTTTGACTTTTATGGTTGTATTTTTTATAATTTAATGATTGTTTTTTTTAGTGTGGTTTTTTCCTTTGAAGTAATTGAATTTCATTCGATATTCTTTTAGTATATGTAATTTAATTATTTTTTATTATCTTAAATGAATTAATTATTGGTGGAATATCTGTCATGCTACAGAATGCCCTTCTCCAGAAGTGATTTTTTCAGACTATACTTGTTTTGTCTGAAACAATTGCTTATGATAATTATTATAGTTTTTTATTATTCTTGACTTCCTTCCCATTCTAAAAATTTTCTTATATATATTTGAGCTTATCTCTTTCTCATTCTGACTTGATCTTCCTTGATAGTAATAGTCATCTGAGTTTCATATTTATTATTTTATTTTCATATTTCTTCTTAGTATTTTCTCCTTGGGATATTTCCTCCCTATCTTTCCCTACTTTGTGAGCTGGTTCAGTTCAGAGAGGCACAGTACGCTACTTCCTCTGCTGTCCAATACTTCACACTTATTTGAGTACAGAGGCAAATCATCTCCGCTCAAAAAACATATTAATACTGCTGGAATTATTTACAGACAGATTAAAAAATTACATCAGAATAGTACACTTTTGTTACTATTAAAAAAAAATATCTTTGGATACTTTACTTATTACTTATTATATTGCTCAGAGATTTTAATATTCCTATCTCAGTTGTTCTTCTGACTCTTTAACTGGATGGTTAATTCATTTGATATTATGGTAGGAAGCTCTTCTATTAGTACATTTTTCAATTTTTCTTATCATATAAAGTTTTTGGTTATTAATGCTTTATTCCTTTCTGGTTTTTTATTACAATCTGCATTGGTTTATAGTAGCATTTATTTATGACATTTTTGGTTCATTACTCTGTTTTTATTAGTTCCACTTGTTCTATGTTCTAGAACTTTCTTATAACTGTCGTTATTACAATTGACATTTAATTCATAATCATTTCATATTAATTTGTTTAATTACATCATATCTTTGATTTTATTCTCAAGTTACTCCTCTCTTGGTTATTATTCTTTCGAATGAATGTTTTAATTAGTTTGATAATGGGGTCATCATTTCTCCTCATACCACTTCAAAGTTTTATTATTTTATATTTCCACATAAGTTTCTGTATTTTATCATATTTAATCAATCAAATCGTGATTAGTCCCGGTCCAAGTGGACCGAAACTGTTGAATAAAATAATGTTCCACAAGCGTGGACAGGAAGTGTTAGTTAATTGGGCCCGAGTGGGCTAAATGTATTCTTCTTGGTTTAAATATTCTGCTGGCTGGTCTTCCATAGTGATTGAGATAATGTGTAAATGAATTATTCTGAATTAAGAAATAACGAGAAATGGACTGTATACGAATAAGTTTAATATTTAAATAATCACATTACAGATGTAAATTTGAATGAGGCTGGCTAATACTGCATGTTGCAAGTTAATACGAATTTAGTTAAACATGAAGAGAGCCTAGTCGGCCATAACCGAGAATAAGAAGTTAATTATGCGCTAGTTGGCCATAAACGAGAATGTAAGGGCCTAAAGCCTACATTTAATGTCGACACTAATTGACAGAGAAGAGTTCGGCGAACCGAACGCCGAGAAAACTGAATGTGCACTGTGCAAAGTTCAACCACGCAAAAATTGATGCGCGATATAAATCAGATTAGCCAACTTAGCAAATAAAATCATTGCGCTACCGTCCATAAGCTGCCCGTCAAAAATCAAAAAGATTTTTTAATACACATTTAATAAATTATAATACATTTACAATTTGATTTAAAGAGTACGGTTGTTATTAACCATGATTAGCTTCAAGGCCAAGTTGAACCTTGAGTTGAGATTAGATAACGGCAGTCTGCCGCTAGTTTAGAGATAAGCATGCAGATAGGCGACTGTAGGCCAAGGTCGGCGAACAGCTGTTTCATATACGAATAAGTCTGGTTAACAATATTTCTGGCACAAGTGTGCAGTATGTAACATTACAAAACATGAAAGAAAATACATAATTATACAATGTTTAATACATGAACGGAGGTTCATCATGAACAAAATTGTTGTTGAACATGTTGTAGTTGCATGTTCTATTGTATATTCAGCAGTGCGGCATGTAATGACCTAGACATGCTATTCCTGAAGTTTCAGGAATTTACAATATGTAACAATATATGAGCAAGCTAGATGCTGAATGCAGCCCAGCTATGACATGTATGTCATAGTTTTAAATAAAGAATTGTGCATGCTTATTTACAAAATGAATAAAATATAAAATACAATATGAATAAATTAGACGTGACAGTTACATACGGCAGACGCTTACAATCGTTTTACATGGACACAATTTATGTGAAACAATACCAATAATTTGAATAATATACAATACTGTGATTACAGAAACAATTGAAAATAAATTTAGAAGTAACCAAAGTTGTACACAATAGTGAGGAAGACATGAGGCATGAATCAAATGTTCCACATACGAAAATACAAATAATAATAAGCCTTGCATGTTAATTAAACTAATACTTGCTTGAGCAAACAAACAGTTGCTAACTCAAAAATAATTAGGATTATGCTGAAACGAGTGCTTGTAACTTAACAAGCTGGAACATTTGATTTATGTGTCCTCAAAATAAAACAAAATAATAATTCCCTTACGTTATTGTTCGCCTCCTTTACAATTTTAAAATGAGGCCACCAAAACATGAAAATTAGAAGCGTGCAATGACGCACAATTGACAAAAATATTGCGACAATTCGTCACAATTATGTTGACCAAATGGTCGTAATAAATAATAAGCCAATGGCTGAATAAGGTAGCATTGTGCTATAATCATAATGTCAAATCTCGTCTCGCGCTGGCAACAGACATAATTTATGTATTGGTCTCCGCAAAACACCCGTAGGCGTGCGAATGTCTACGACGCGAACCAAGTTATCTGGGCCGGGAAATGTGGCGATGATCACGCCAAATTTCCAGGCTAATGGAGGCAAGTTATCCTCTATAATCAAAGCTAAGTCACCAATGGAAACATTATCTTTGGCAAACTTCCACTTGTGACGCTGTTGCAGCTGGTGCAAATAATCGCGAGACCACGCCTTCCAAATGTCCCGGACAAACCTCTGAATCAGCTGCCAACGACCAAGAAGAGAAACAGGAACGTGAGAAAGGTCAGGGTCAGGAATCGCAGTTAGGGGCGCGCAAATCAAAAAATGGCCAGGTGTAAGTGGCACCGGGTCGTTAACATCCGAGGAAATAGCAAATAAGGGTCGAGAGTTCAGACATGCCTCTATCTGAGACAAAACGGTCGTGAACTCTTCGAAGTTTAATATAGATTTGCCTACCACGCGCCGCAGATGAAATTTCAAACTCTTTATGCCGCTCTCCCAAAGGCCACCGAAGTGAGGTGAGGAGGGCGGAATAAATGACCATGATATCCCCTGAGAGGATGTGTATGACCTAATCGAGGTGATGGCACTCTGGTTGCGCCAAAAGTTGTAAATGTCATGTAGGATGGTGCATGCCTTCCTGAAGTTCGTGCCGTTGTCGGAGTACAGCTTACTAGGTATACCCCGACGTGCCATAAAACGACATAAAGCAGCTATAAATGCGCTTGCAGTAAGGTCGGACACCAATTCCAGGTGAATAGCCCTAGTTGCTAAGCAAACAAACAGAGATACGTATGCCTTAGTAAAGGTTCTAGACTTCTGCCCGCCATGACGAATCATGAAGGGACCACCATAGTCAACCGCGCAAAATAGAAACGGCCTTGAAGGAGTGACTCTAGGGGATGGCAAAATGCCAAGTCTCTGGACCTGCTGTGTGGCACTAAACCTGATACACTTGAGACACTTACGAATAATGGAACGGATGACTAGCTGGGCATTAACAATCCACCAACGTTGACGCAGTGAATGATGCACGAGCTGAGCACCAGCGTGAAGTAAACGAATGTGTTCACGTTCGATGATAAGGCGTGTAATATGCGCCGAAGGGGGTAATACGATAGGATGTTTCGAATCGTAGGGTAATTGGGAATGCTGCAAACGTCCGCCCACGCGTATCACTCCAGAAGTGTCAAGAAACGGGTCGAGAGAAGCCAACTTGCTCCTAATGGAAACAGAAGATCCGTTCCGAAGACAACTAATTTCGGTTGCGAAGTGGATCGACTGAGATTGTTTTATGAAGAAATTGAGAGACTGATGAATTTCTAGAGGGGTCAGATCGCCCGAAAGTTTGTCCGCACATGGGTGCCTAATATTTCTGATGAAACGAAAACAGTAAGCATATACACGTGTCAGCCGGTGCAACGAGGAAAAGTCCAACGATAAGTCAACAGCCAGGGTAGACATTAGCGACTGGTTGTGTGCAGTTTTCTCTTCCGCGATGACCTCCGAAGACGATGGAGTGGCCGGTACGAAGGATGGGACAGGATTAGAATCTGACGATTGAGACAGACAGCCAGGACCGTGCCACCAAAGCGAGCAATCGCGCAAAACGTCAGGGAAACACCCCCTAGATATAATATCAGCAGGATTGCGTCGCGAATCAATGTGATGCCAGGTATAAGCTTGCGTGCGACGCTGAATTTCAGCAACCCGATTAGCGACGTATATCTTCCAACGCGTAGACTGCGCATGAATCCAGAAAAGAGCCACCATAGAATCAGAATACAAATGTACACCATCAATAAACGAATGAAGAGCAGGAATAACCTTGGATACAAGTCGCGATAATAACAAACAAGCGCAGAGCTCGATGCGAGGTAATGACACTTGGCGTAGGGGAGCCACGCGAGATTTGGAACACAGGAGACGACAGGAAGCAGTAGAATCCTGATAAATGACTCGAATATATATACAACAGCCGAAACCTTTCTCCGAGGCATCCGAAAACCCATGCAACTGAACCGTAACCGCCTCACGGTTGAAACGAATAGATCGCGGGACTATTATTTTACCAATCAAACTCAATTTGTTACACAAAGAATGCCAATCCGAAAGTGACTGACCGGAAATCGGTTCATCCCAACCAAGCTTACAAAGCCAAAGTCGCTGCATAAAGTGTTTATACAAAAAGACAACTGGTCCGATTAAACCCAGCGGATCATATATTCCGGCGATAATTGAGAGAATCTTTCTCTTGGATATGCTATGATCGACCGGAGATAGTTTGACATCAAACAAAAATGAATCGGCAGTGTTGTTCCAAAGAATGCCCAGGGTACGCACGTTGTCCTGTTTATTTAGGGGTCGTGAAAAGTTGTGATGATTTGTGACCGCTGTGGGTTCATTTGATGCCCATTTGTGCAACGTGGAACCATATTGAGCAAGTAACGCACCTAGGTCAGATTTCAGCTTGGTTAGATCGGGAATAGTGTCCGAACCGGTAAGTAGATCGTCGACATAAAAATCGTTAGTTATGGCTAAAGCCGCTTGAGGAAAGGAAGTTTGATTGTCTCTAGCAATTTGTAGAAGGCACCGAGTGGCCAAAAAAGAGGCGCTAGCCGTGCCGTAGGTTACTGTTTGCAGAGCGAAATGCTTAAGTGGTTCGAGGGGAGAGTCACGCCACAAAATGCGTTGATAGTGACAATCTCCTTCAGCTACGCGAATCTGACGATACATTTTCTCTATGTCGGCAATCAGGACATACTTATGTATGCGAAAACGCAACAGAATAGAGAAGAGATCCTGCTGAACATTGGGACCTACTAATAATATGTCATTTAACGAAAGACCATTAGTAGTCTTGGACGAACCATCAAAAACAACGCGCAGTTTTGTGGTCAAGCTAGAATGTTTAAACACTGCATGGTGAGGCAAGTAGTAAATATTTGACGCTCCTGAATTGATAGCGCCATGATCGATGAGTGTCATGTGCCCAAGATCCATATATTCCCTGATAAAGTCCGCGTAGTCGTGAGCGAGCTTGGGATCGCGCCTGAATCGACGCTCCAAACTTAAAAATCTTGATTCGGCACTTGTGTACGATTCCCCCAAGTGGGGATTATCAGATTTGAATGGGAGCGACACTATAAATCTACCCTCGTGGTTGCGCTGAGTAGAGCGCACAAAATGCTCTTCGCAAGCCGACTCGCCGTCAGGGGTATCACCAGGGATTGTTTCTGCCTCCCAAAATCTCTCGAGAGATTGTAGAATTTGACTGTCATTGTTCCTTGCCAGGAACGAAACCGCAGGACCCTGGGTGTGGCAGTGTTTGGGCAGATTGCCGGCCAGAATGTAACCCAGTTTTGTTTCCTGAATGATAGGGAAGTTGTGTCCGCGTGTGTATTTATTGGCTAATATTAAATCCAGATAAAATTGTGCCCCTAATAGTATGTCGATCTGTGAAGATATATTAAAATCTGGGTCGGCGAGAAAAATTTTATTTGGAATGTGAAACCGGTTGATGTCAAACGAGATTGAAGGTAGATTATGAGTTAAGTTAGATAGGACGGCACATTTGGCCTCAAAACTATGTCGCTGATAGCGAGAAATAATACGCATAGAAACAATGTCAGTAGCGCAACAGGCTGTGTTGTTTATTCCTGTAATTGGAATATTAGATCGGGTTAGTTTAAGATGCAACCTTTTCGCGAATGATTTCGTACAAAAATTGATCTGGGACCCGGCATCTAGGAGTGCCCGAGCTTTATGCCTATTGCCAGCCTGATCAACGACATATACAACCGCTGTGGATAGAAGAATATTGTTTTTACACTGTAATTTAAATGAACAATAATTGCTGCTGGCAGCTGGTGATTGTGGCACGTAATTAGCGTGCAGCAAGGTGTGATGACCCTTTGAACAAATTTTACAGACTCGTTTACTTTTACAATTTGTTATCAAATGACCTGCTCTAAGGCAGTTAATACAGCATTTATGATTTGCAACCAATTGCCCCCGCTCAGCGGCACTTAATGTACGAAAATTGTTACACATGTAAAGCGGGTGGTCAGATTTACAACACACGCACAAATGCCTTGCCGCTGCGTGATAATTTTTAAAGGTATTGCTGCCAGCAGTATTTCTTAAGCTATATTTCTCAAATTTATTGTTTGGTTTTACGCTAGGTTTGTTGAATTGCTGTCCGGATTCAATTGGCATTGTATTTTCTAAAAGCTGTCGGCGCAAGTTTAAAAAATGCGTACAGTCTTGAAAACTGGGCAAGTTGTCAGGGTCTATTGACTCCTTCCACAGTTTGAAAGTAATAGGGTCAAGTTTGGTGGAGAGCAACTGTATGGTAATAAACTCAAATGTATTTACGGACAGCTTCATTGCCGCCAGTGAATTAACGGAAGACGTTATTGCATTCGTAAACTCCGCCAAGCTTTGGACTGAGTCCTTTATTGTGGACTTAACCTGAAGTAGATTTTGTACGTAATATTTGGCTAATATAAATGGATTATTATACCTCTCGGACAGCAAGTTCAACGCTATTACATAATTTTCTTGACAAATGGGTAATGATTTAATTAAGTCTAATGGTTCACACTTCACTGCGGAATGCAAATAATGCAGTTTCTGTACTGGTGTTAAGTCGGATCTTGAATGCACTAGATCATTGAAAATTGAATAGAAGTGTTGCCACTCAAGTATGTTGCCTGAGAAGCAGGGCAAACTTATCGGCTTTAAATGCATAGGCGTTGATAGTACAGGAGGCACTGTCTGAGTATTAAAAGTGTCAAGAAGTTGTAAAATGTTTGCCTCAGTTGAGTATATCATTTCCTCAACCTCGACTCGGTCTGCCTGAGCAGCGCTCGTATCCTTACTGATAAGTTCTATCTCAGACTGTACCTCGTTGTACTTCGAGGCCAAGCTCTTAAGACTTTCTAATCTTACAGTCAAAAAATGTTTCGTGCTTAAATGAATGTCAAACGAATTTACCGCGGACTGTATCCGCACTATCGCGGATTTCAATCCGCCTCTCTTTCTGGTCAGCACCTTGAGGCCTTCTTCAGACATTTTTTACGCACCTTTTTACTGTTGCTGGTGGTACCTGGTTGGCGACGTCCCACAGCGTCGGCTCCTTGGTGACGATGGTGAACAGCTGGCAGAGATGACCACTTTGAAGCACTGCAGCCGGCAGGAACTTGTTATTGCGTTGTCCGAAGATGACGGACGAAATGGCGACGCAAATCACGCCACGGTCGCATTAGCTGACGTGCTAATTCGCCCGTGATGGCCAGAAACAGATGTAAAGATATTAAGTGGAAATCCAGGTCCGGAGTGACCAAAAAATGATTAGTCCCGGTCCAAGTGGACCGAAACTGTTGAATAAAATAATGTTCCACAAGCGTGGACAGGAAGTGTTAGTTAATTGGGCCCGAGTGGGCTAAATGTATTCTTCTTGGTTTAAATATTCTGCTGGCTGGTCTTCCATAGTGATTGAGATAATGTGTAAATGAATTATTCTGAATTAAGAAATAACGAGAAATGGACTGTATACGAATAAGTTTAATATTTAAATAATCACATTACAGATGTAAATTTGAATGAGGCTGGCTAATACTGCATGTTGCAAGTTAATACGAATTTAGTTAAACATGAAGAGAGCCTAGTCGGCCATAACCGAGAATAAGAAGTTAATTATGCGCTAGTTGGCCATAAACGAGAATGTAAGGGCCTAAAGCCTACATTTAATGTCGACACTAATTGACAGAGAAGAGTTCGGCGAACCGAACGCCGAGAAAACTGAATGTGCACTGTGCAAAGTTCAACCACGCAAAAATTGATGCGCGATATAAATCAGATTAGCCAACTTAGCAAATAAAATCATTGCGCTACCGTCCATAAGCTGCCCGTCAAAAATCAAAAAGATTTTTTAATACACATTTAATAAATTATAATACATTTACAATTTGATTTAAAGAGTACGGTTGTTATTAACCATGATTAGCTTCAAGGCCAAGTTGAACCTTGAGTTGAGATTAGATAACGGCAGTCTGCCGCTAGTTTAGAGATAAGCATGCAGATAGGCGACTGTAGGCCAAGGTCGGCGAACAGCTGTTTCATATACGAATAAGTCTGGTTAACAATATTTCTGGCACAAGTGTGCAGTATGTAACATTACAAAACATGAAAGAAAATACATAATTATACAATGTTTAATACATGAACGGAGGTTCATCATGAACAAAATTGTTGTTGAACATGTTGTAGTTGCATGTTCTATTGTATATTCAGCAGTGCGGCATGTAATGACCTAGACATGCTATTCCTGAAGTTTCAGGAATTTACAATATGTAACAATATATGAGCAAGCTAGATGCTGAATGCAGCCCAGCTATGACATGTATGTCATAGTTTTAAATAAAGAATTGTGCATGCTTATTTACAAAATGAATAAAATATAAAATACAATATGAATAAATTAGACGTGACAGTTACATACGGCAGACGCTTACAATCGTTTTACATGGACACAATTTATGTGAAACAATACCAATAATTTGAATAATATACAATACTGTGATTACAGAAACAATTGAAAATAAATTTAGAAGTAACCAAAGTTGTACACAATAGTGAGGAAGACATGAGGCATGAATCAAATGTTCCACATACGAAAATACAAATAATAATAAGCCTTGCATGTTAATTAAACTAATACTTGCTTGAGCAAACAAACAGTTGCTAACTCAAAAATAATTAGGATTATGCTGAAACGAGTGCTTGTAACTTAACAAGCTGGAACATTTGATTTATGTGTCCTCAAAATAAAACAAAATAATAATTCCCTTACGTTATTGTTCGCCTCCTTTACAATTTTAAAATGAGGCCACCAAAACATGAAAATTAGAAGCGTGCAAAGTTCAACCACGCAAAAATTGATGCGCGATATAAATCAGATTAGCCAACCTAGCAAATAAAATCATTGCGCTACCGTCCAAATCGTATCACTGATTTTTATTCCCTTTTGTATCATTTTATTGAAGGTTTTTTACACTTTATATTTATTGAAATTAGACATTATCTTACTCATTCAGAATTACTTGGTTTAATTCTAAATTCTGTTTCTTTTATTTATCTCATTAAGATTTTCTTTAAATATGGTAAATATATTGTATTATTACCATAAATAAGATATGAGTTCTCTTCTTTTTATTTCACCATAATTTTTTCTAATAATTGGTTTGTAAGTTTTTCTTACATTGTTTTGAATTTTTATGATATTTAAAATTCTTTCCTTTTTGTTCCATAAAGTGTTTTATAAATAATTGGTTGGTAAGTTGTGCTTACTCTGTTTTAGAATTTATTCATTATATTTCTTCATGGATGCCTGGTTATAGACACCCTTAATTTTACTGGAACCCATCTCCTTAATTTCATAAGTGTTATTATTATTGTTTTTGGAGATTATATATGGTCCAGTGTATAAAAGCAATAATTTCTTAGTTATCCCTTCTAGTGAACTGGGTAACTCCCTATTTTTCGATAAAACCTTCTCTCCAATGGTATAGGTAATTATCTTACACATCCCTTTATTATATTTAATCCGCCGTTTCTCCTGGTCTTCGGCCACCTTATTATAAAATTTAATTTTATTAAAAATATATTTATTTTCTCTCGGGAACTCCAATATTTCTTCGGTCTCCCTTGGGGGTTGTCTTTCGTACATGGCGGAGTATGGGGTAATTCCTATGGCTGGGTGGTATGCCAGGTTGAGGAATTCTTCTGTAGCCTCTAGATATTCTTGCCACCTCCTCTGTTGATCGTGGCAATACGTCCGTAATATGCGCCCCACCTCTCGCAATACTCTTTCTGCCGGGTTACTGCTCGGGTGGTATACCGATGTTTTATAGGTATGAACCCCCATCGACAGTAGTGTATCCCGCCATTTTTCCCCTTGAACTGGGTTCCGTGATCGGTGATGATCGAAACTGGTTTTCCGACGTTTGGAAAGTACTGGTTGGTTAAGATATCGAGAATTTTATTTGTAGTCGCTCGATTCGCTGGGTATAGCTTGATGAATTTCGTAAAATGGTCCATCACGATGACTAGATAATTGTATCTGTGACGGCCCCCACTGCGGGGAAATGGCCCGCAGATGTCCAGGAATACTTTTTCTAGCTTCGCTTGAGAGGTTATCGGAATCATTTGCCCTTCCTTTTTCTCGTTATTGGACTTTACGAGTTGGCAAATGCGGCAATTCTTTATGTACTTTCGGACCTTCCGATTAATATCCTTAATGTGGCAGTTCTCTTCCAGGGCCTTTATCACCTTTAAGGCGCCCATATGCCCATATCGAACATGATAGTTTTTGACTATCTCCTTTTCGATATGGGTTGGAATGACAACCTTCCATTCTTCGTTCTTTAAAGATGGTTGTAAAAACAGTATACCGTTGTGGATTTTATAATATTGGGCGATAGTCTCGTCCCCTGCTTCCAATCTTGTTTTAATGGATTGTAATTTCGGGTCTGCTTGTTGGTGTGTGCTCAGGTTTTCCAATATTGATTGTAGATCGGCGCTGTTACTCAGAATGTGGTATACCTTAAGTATACTTTCCTTTTCCCTCTCGAACGTTTGTTTATTAATGTCTATTCTAGACAACACGTCCGCGACGACATTCTTCTTCCCGGGGATGTACTCCCACTTAAGGTCATACTCTTGCAGCAATAGTATCCACCTTGTCAACCTTCCGTGACTTAGCTTACATCTCCTTAAGAACGATATCGACTTATGGTCGGTCCGGACGGTAACGGGGTAACCAAGGATGTATGTGCGGAATTTTCCACACGCGAACACTACACTTAACAATTCCTTCTCAGTGACGTGATAATTCTTCTCGCACTGATTTAATGCTCTACTGGCAAAGCAGATCACGAGATGTTCGCCCTCCTCATCCTCCTGATACAAGGTGTGCCGAGGCTGATGTCACTGGCATCGCAATTTAGATAGAATGGTTTGCTGAAATCCGGATGGCGAAGTATTATAGGTTCCAGAAATTTCTGTTTAATTAGTGTTAATGTATTATTCTGTTCTGTACCCCATATCCATTTATTCTTGGATGACAGTTGCGGCTGAAATCGTGCGGTCAATTCACAGTACTTTTCCTGGAACTTGCGGTAGTAATTACAGAGTCCCAGGAATGACTGTAATTGCCTTCGATTCTTAGGTGTGGGAAAGTTTTGAATCGCTTCTACTTTTTCAGCCGACGGTGAGATTCCCTGGTTGTTCAATATAAATCCCAAGAATTGAATTTCCTTGGCGATAAAGTGAGATTTCTCTACCTTTAGCGTGATGTTATTCGCCGCTAATTTCTTTAGTACGTGTTCCACACGGTAGCAGTGTTCCTCCCAAGTTTCTGAGGACACTAGCAAGTCATCAACGTACACGGTGGTGAACTGTAGTGCTTCTTGGCCAAGTATCTGGTCCATGCAGTGTACAAAGACTGCGACTGAATTTACCAGTCCGAAAGGCAACCTCTTAAACTGGTAGTTTCGCCCCTCGAATATAAAGGCCAGATACTGGCGACTCTGTGGATGTAATTCCACCTGCCAGTACCCGCACACCGTGTCCCAGGTACTAAAGTACTTGGTACCGTGGAACCGTTTCAAAATCTCTTCAATCTCACCGGGCGAAGTCCTGTCATTAATAATCATCTTATTAATCTCCCGCGCATCTAGGCACAAACGGACTTGTCCGTTTTTCTTAGGAATAGCCACGATAGGACTTGTGTATGGGGATTGGCTACTCTCTATTATGTCACGGTTAATCATTTGTTTTATTTCAGCTCTTACTGCTTCCTTTCGTGATTGCGCGATGGGGTAAGACTTCCGGTTAAAGTCCACTGTGTCTCGGAACTGTAGAGTACACTGGAAGTTTTTTACTTTACCGGGCTCGTCAGAAAAGACTGATTTATATTTTTCGTATATTTCAATTAATTTATTCGCTTGGTACGGTTGTAATTTCTCTCCGGTTATACCGCTCCGGAAATCCCTGATCTCCTGGATTTTTTGGGACCATAAGTCTTCATTTGAGTTATCGTCTACCTTCTGTTCAATAATAGATGTGGGATGTATATAATTAATCTTACGAATTTGTTGGTGGATACTATCAGGAATTACCTGGTCACTACCAACCAAGTTAGCCGTCCAAGTGTGTCCGTTGGTAAACAGAGACAATTTCTCGGTTCTCAAATCAATTATGGCGGAGTTCCGCCTGAGCACATCACACCCGACCAATATATTAAACGGCAGCCCGCTCGCCACCAAGAATTCCATTTCCATAGCTATACCGCAGCTCATCACACTGGCGGAGACTTGCCTTCGTATTGTCTTATTTCGTCGTCCGGTTGCACCCAACAAAATAATATTGTTTAATGGCAACGTCGGTAATGTTCTTCCGCATTCTCTCTGTATTCTCTCCAACTCAGTGGTACTTATTATGGATACGTTGGAACCAGTATCGATCATCAAATTAGCGGGGATTCCTTCTACCTCCGCGTTTACATGTAAGATTTCATTATTATTGTTATTGGTGGGACTATTGTCGTCCTCTTCCAATAATTCATGTCGGATGTTCTTGAGGTAGTTACACCCTATTATAGTGATACGATTATTATTATATGTTTTATTCAACTCATTATTATAATACCCAGTGTTTAGGAGCAGTAACGTGTTCTGGCGATTTATTACTGCCTTCGCCCGTTTAAAGGCTCGACATCATTATTATATTGTGTCGTACTTGTGGAAGCATCATTTGGGATGCTTAGAGTGGGCCCCTGCCGCTCTGTTCTGTGATCTACCGGTCGTTCGCTGTTGGTCAGCCGTTCAGTATTGTCCAAACTGGTACTCCGTCTCGCAAGATAGTACCTTGGTTGATCTCGTTCTCGGCTCCTCCGCCTATCTTCATACTCATGATAGCTGTTTCTTCTCTGGTTGTAGTACCTCCGTTGGCGACCATCTTCTGCTCGAATGAAGTTCACACGTGGTCGAGAAAACCTATTATTATTGGGATTACCATTTGATGGACTACCACGATTGTTATTGTTATAGTAACGATCGTTACCATAATTGGGGCTTCTCTGACTATTAGGGTTTGGAGGGTATTGATTTCGGTTACCCTGATAACCATTATTGGGTCGATTCGGGTTCGTATGATTTGGAACCGTGTTATTATTATTACTATGATTGGTGTTGTTAAAGTTGTTGTTCTGTGGGTATGCCCGGCTTCCTTGGTATCCCGTGTTGGTCGTACCCTGGTTGTTATTTGGATACGTCCTAGGTTCGGGCCGATCGTTTCTTCTCCGGCTTTGTCGGTAGTACTCTTCGTTCTCGTAATTCTCGAGGAGTTCGGTCATTGCCTGAATTGTTTTAATTTGGCTGCCTCCCCTCGCTCGAATTACTTCCTCGTCATAATGGTACGATAGTTTGTTGATCAGGCATTCCTCAGGTATGGCCGGTTCTAAATGTTTGGCCATACATACCTTGCCGAGGAAATACGCCGTCATGGAACTACCGACTTGCTGTTTATAATGGCCGTGGCATATGTTGTCCCGTATTAGGTTTTGGGTCGTTTCCGACCAATACTTAGCCTTGAAGAGGCTTTTAAATTGTTGGTAGCTCTAGATGTCGCTTCGGTTGGCCATCCACCAATGGTCGTTCACCTCCCGAAAAGACTCGTCTAGAAGTTCCCGGTTCTGGACCCATCGGTTTCCTCTATGCTTGTCCAGGTATTCTTCTATGGGGGCCAAGAACTCCATTGGCTTTCGCTTATATTGCCTGAAATTTAGCCATTCTCGATTTTCAGACATGGGGAAATTATTGTAGCCAGTTGGTCGGTTTCTGATTATCTCTATTTCCTCCTGACTCTGTCGCACTTGTCCCGTGATGTTAGTCATAGCGGCTTCCATACCGTCGCATCTTTCGGTGACATGTGTTCGCACTTTATTTATTTCTTCCTGTGCAAAATTTTTGTTTTCCTCCACTTTAGTTTTCTGGTGTTCCTTGACCTGGATAATTTCTTTATTTATTACCTCCCTGACTTCCAGTACTTCACTTTCCGTCTGACGACATCTTTCGTCCACTTCCCTGATCTGCTGGTTTACAACAACTACTTCCTGTTCCAACTTTTTGACGATGGATTTCTTAGTGTCTGTTATCTTTCTATTCAACCCTTCTTTCGCTAACTCGATCCTCTCGTCTAACTTGTTCATGTTCTCTTGGTTGACTTCCCTTAGTTCTTCTCTCAGCAGTTGATTATCCTCTCTCAATTCTTCCTTTAATTGTTGGTTGTCACTTTCTATTTTCTTACTGGTTTCTTCCATCTTCTCTTCCAAATTCTTATTATTTTCTTCCATTTTCTTTTCCATCTTCTTACTGGTTTCCTCAATTCTTTTGTTGGTATTTTCAATCTTACGGCCCAATTCTTCCTTTGTGGATCGGTTGTCTTCCTTCAAATCTTCTAATTTTTCATTTAAGGAGTGGCTGTCTTCTTTCCTTTCTTTACTCAAATCTGCCTTTGTAGATTTGATTTCTTCCTTTGTGGATTTGATTTCTTTCTTCAAATCTTCCTTTAATTCCTGATTCATTTTCTTACTACTTTCTTCCATGTCCTTACTTATTTTTAGGAACATTTCCATTAATTTGTCCATCTTACTATCTTCTGTAGTCTTACTTTTTTCTATTTCCTTGTCTTGGACATGGATGTCCCCTGTTTGAGTGGGTACTTCGGGCTGTTCCTCTGGTGCTGGTGGTTGTTTATGTTCCACCGGGGTTACTAGCACTTCTAGGTCCTCCACTGGTGTTGCTTCCTTGTCCCCCATGTCAACTTCCTTTTCGGCCTCTGCCGCCCTCTTCTTAGAAGTAGCTTGTCTCTGCATTTTTCCTCCTTTTCTATTATATAACCGCTGCCAGGCTTAAATTATTAAGCCCGCTAGTTGGACGCCAATTTGTAACCAGACCTGTAAGCTGTAGTTACAAATAAAAGAAATTTAAAAAAAATTTTATTTAAAAAAAATTTTCTGAAAAAAAAATTTTATGTTTGTTTATGGTGTATATCATTTGTAATTAATTCTGTTTTATTGTTTTAAACAAATTTCTAAAATTCTGAAAGGTAATTTTGTTTAATTCGCACTTCTGGAAGATATTAACAAAATCCGGAGTTAAACAGATTAACTCCTGTCAGCAATCGATTAACGACTTTCCGTGTTGCTCCAGTATCTCACCTTTCGTTAATATTTTCTTCTTTCAGGAAGTCTCGTGCTTAATTAAAAACCTTAAATTACAATGTGAAATAATTTACTAATCCATACAATTGAATGAATTGATTTATTAACATTTATAAATAATAATCGATATTAAATCGATTTCGAGCAATTGTCGACTCCGTCTCAGGGATAAATCGATATTTTAATACAGGTTAAAAAATTCATATAATTATTGTAAAAGGTTCTTGGAGCGATTATTTAATAATAGTCAGAGAAGGGCAGGACGAGAAAGTATAACATTTACAATAAATAATTTTAAATAATTAGTATCGAACAATTGTGAATAATATATAGAAAATGTTTAATATAGTTGAGTTGCAAACCAATTGTAGACTACGAAGTCATTCGAAGTTGGAGGCAGTGCATCGTTTTTCCATCATGGCCGCTCACAGAAACGAAGAGGTTAATTGCAATATTCGTCGCGAGAAAATCTCACAATAAAATCAACTTTATAATTGTTTTAAAGATCCCCGAACTTGTGTAAACTGTCTAGTATGTTGTTTGGGGTAGTCTGGATGAGTGTTCAGTGTCCACTGGTGTTAATTGTTTGATATTAGAGGTGTTCACTTATGTCTGTTCGTTACGCAAAAATTGGTTATTCTGTGGTATCTTGAATTATTACTAATATGTAGTTTTAATGTTTTAATTCACTGGTATTATGTAGTGTGGTGTTCGTTTTCACTGTTGTCGTTGAAGTTTTTATATATTTTGACTGGAAAAGTGTTTATTTAAGTAACTCTCGGTTCTCACAGAATTTTTTCTTTAACCTTAGCACTTCATTATACGGTTTTAAAGAACGCAATTCCGCATAGACTGTTCAGGTTGAACGTTAACAAAGAACTAACTAACTTCCTCCACTTTAGTAAAAATCTTGCCAAGTTAATATTGGAAAAGTATTGTTAAAATAATTGTCACTTCCCATATACATGATTCCAAATTACATTATATATGGAATAATTTTAGTTTATTATTCGCTTTCATGAATTATTAACCATATAATTGGTTTATTTATCTCATTCTGTTTAATTTGATATGCCATAGTCCATATTTGTTGAGATTTTTGTTAAAACTACCAAATTTCTGTCTTTTTGGAAATCTAGGCCCAAAACTTGGTTTCCGCCTTCCTATACTTTTACTGCCATTTTAAGTGTTATTAATACCATTATAATAAATTTCAAATGGTCACAAATCCTTTCTTTTCCTTAATTACATATACACTTAACATTTGAACTGTTTTTTAGTGATAATTTCTGAATTTAACATTACTCTTTAAAAATAGTTAATTTATACATTTCAAAAATGTTCAATAATTTAAGGTATTTTTCAATATTACCCTTTTAAATCATAGGTTCATTTACAGTAGTTGTTAATTGACCTACCTTACCTAAATCTTGTCAGTTTACATGATTCCTTAGTGAATTAACTGGTTTATATGAATTTTTATGAATTCATTATTTGGCCTAGAGTTTAGTATTTTACATGTATGGTTTTTCCAAATAAATTTACTTCTACTCCTCCTCTGACTCTTAATAGTTATCATGACATAAAATAAAATTGTTTACAAACTTACTGAGATGTGTAGCATCTAATTCATGCTACTGTTATAAAATAATAATTAACATCACTCAGCATTCTGTAAAGTTGGACATGTTTGCTGAAATTGTATTTAACATACATTTAACTCATTTTGTTAATTAATACAGCATACATACTGAAACATTTTAATTGGTATGTATGCTGTTATTTAACTAATATAACTTATTCTAAACATATAAATCTTATTGGATAAGAACTCTTTCAAAAATATGGAGTTCATGGCTTTGAACAATATTAGCCATTTAAACGTTTTAATTCTATTAACACTTAAACTATTACCAGTCCTTTCTGTTTTTATTATTATTATTTAACATCCCCTTATATAGTAAACATTTCCACCCACACTTTCTTTGTTATTGTCATTCCTATGAATGTCTTGAGATAACAAAGTGACCTAAAATAATAAAATATTGGAAATACCTTCCATTTTATTATTTCATGATTTGTTAATTATCAAATATAAAAGTTGTTTTATAGCATATAGTTTAAGTTATAGTAACACTACAACTTCAAGTTTATTATATTTCAAAACACTTACACTAGTACACTTTCACTGGTGGTTCTGACTTATATTGAGTCTTATTATTCCCAGACCAGACCTTTAGTCAGAATGGACTGTGAAGATTTGTTTATTTTTTATCACATAATAACTTTAGTTGGTGCACCTCTTATCATACTACATAACACTTTTGTTTGTTAATAATTACAATTTTATAGGGTTTCGGGATGTTATACTTTCTTTAATTGTATCTATTGGTTTGGGGTCAATGGTAGTTAATAATAGGTTTTTTATGGTGTTTCTTCCATCCTATTTCTTCCTTTCTTCTCGTCTTCCTTCTTGTGTTCACTCTTGGGTAAACCAAGGTACTCAGTGTTATCTTAACTGATGGTTGGTTCGGAGTATCTTCTATATTATATGATACTGACTTTACTCTTCTTTCTTGTTTTCAGGGTATCTTGTTTATCTCCTGATAGTAAACCTTACTCTTCTTTTTCCTTGTGTTTGGGGTATTTTGTTTTTCACTACTCCTAATCTTATTCTTTTTTCTTGATTTTGGGGTATCTTGTTTATTTACTGCTCCTAACCTCCTGGGTAATCTCCTGGTTGTTTAATATGAGTTTTCCTTAATTCTTTCTTTGACTTTTATGGTTGTATTTTTTATAATTTAATGATTGTTTTTCTTTTAGTGTGGTTTTTTCCTTTGAAGTAATTGAATTTCATTCGATATTCTTTTAGTATATGTAATTTAATTATTTTTTATTATCTTAAATGAATTAATTATTGGTGGAATATCTGTCATGCTACAGAATGTCTCATGCTATAGCGAGCTTATACCTTATGAATACGTCTCATGCTATAGTAAGCTTCGATTTTCAAATGTAATTGAACGAACGAAGCGAGTTCTCAGTTTTAACTCTACCGTTTGGCATTTGTCTGTCTGTCTATTTGGGGTAAGTCTCACGAGATATTTTGATATTGATTTCCAAAAATAGAGAGGAGCAAAAGATAAGGGGTCAAAATTGTAAAAAAAATATCAAAAATCCATGTGGAATATCAATTTAACGGATACTTTAACAAAAATCTGAATATAGTATTCAGTTTTGAATATTTCAAAATTTTGGGACATAAGGGCCCAAAAAGTGGGCCAAAATATTGATAAAGTCATAAAACTCCAAGTGAGGTGTCAAACTAAAGATGATTTTAACCAAAATCAGATTATTTTGTATAGTTTAAACCAACAGATTGGTTGGGTAAAATAGAGAATTTTAACGCATACCCAAATATAATGTACAGTTTTGGAAATTTAAAAATTTTAGGACACTACAGGATCAACAATTTTACAAACTTGTAATAATCCACATGGATGTCAGTCTAAAGGGAAGCCTAATCAAAACCAAATGTAACATTTACTATGAACAGTTTTTAACTTTCGGGACACCACGGGCCAAAAATAGAACTCAATTGTTTCAGAAAATTCTAAAACTCTGTGTGGGGTATCAAGCTCGAGGAATTTTATTCAAAACAAAATCTCGATATCTTTTACTAGTTTGACAGAATTAATATCTCTCAACACTCTTTGCAAATTTTGGATCGCCTTTAAATCGTTTCTAAGCCATCTTTACAAAAAACCTTTAGATGTGTCCACTTGTGAAAAGATTAGATATAGATATCTATATCCTATAGATATCTATGGAACATACATGAACTTACAAACTAGGACTAAATTATATGTTATTTTATGATGGTTATAAATGTAACTAAAAAAAAATCAATTCAGTAATTTGGAAATTTTAGTGTGTATTTTATAATTGTCTGCTATAAAATTGCTATCTTAATAAAAATATAGGAATATTTAAAAATATAATTATATTTAATTATTCATTATATTTTAATAATAGCGTAGGCGGGTTTTCTTAATCTTTCTAAGAATTAAAAAATTAGCTACTAATAAATGTATTTCGTTGAAAATAGTAAGCGAGTTCTGCAGCTCAGGGAACTTATTACAGGTCTATAGTTTATTATGTTATGATGTAGTGATGAGTATGGTAATTAGAAACTCGTTAAAAGCACAAAAATATAAGAAAACTTTCAAAGACATAAGTCATCATAAAACCACAAAAACAGTTAAGTTAAATATTTTATTACTTGGTTTGTTTCATACAAACTTCTTGCATTCAGACTTTCTGTTTGTTTTGATTATAAACATGAATAATATAATGAATAATATAAACACATTATATTTATTTATTGCGGATATTAAACTATAGTGACTCTACATATTGTATAAAATATCACACACATTGGATTGTGTACAATACTATTGTAATGTATTGTATACAGTACTACAGACAGAACATTTTGTCAACTGCATTTTTTACAATAACGTGTAATTGGTGAATTACAATTTCGTAGAACCACGTGACCATCATCAATATCTGTGTGTCTGATAATAGTGACGTGGTCGATCGAAATCGATTACGCATTTTGGAAAATATCTGTGCATATAGCGTTGTTTGACGTTTATATTATATTGTACAACACGAAGAAGTTATTATTAATGTATTGCGAGATTGTGTGCGTGATCCGTATGACAGTGGTGTGTGAAACCTTCCAATTATTAGATCACACCACCATATGTACTGGTGCTTTCATTTTTGTAAAGTTTTTATCACGTAGATTAGATACTTTTATTCAGTTTATATATGTAATTTGCAAAATACTGTATATACAAAAATCTTATGATAAGAAAAACTTCTTTGAGAACTGTGGACTGTATTTTCTATGGAAATGTTTACAGTCATGTGAAAAATCTATTTTTTTTTTATTAAAGTATGAGGTATTTTAAATTAAAAATAAATTATTGACAATTACATAATTGTCGTTAAAAATCCTCTGAGAATGCGAGAGGATTACAAGTGACGAGAGTACCTTATTGACTTGCAGGTAACGATTATTAAAATAGTTCCGAAAGAGTTGATTGTGGTTCGGTAGTGCGTCTACTTAACTTAGTAAGCCTACTTCAGAACTCTGAAAATATAGTAGGCCTACTCTTCGCAACCTTTAACTGAGCAAAATTGTCATTTCAGATACAGCGGATTGATATTTAAAAGAATTTTAAATAGAATAATTTTAAGTAACGTAAAGAAATACTGACAGTCAAAAGATTAGTAATTAAATATTTCATTCGACTTGGTTACATTTTCAGTTGAGAAAATAACGCTATGCTTTTATAGCCTCATAGTTTATGTTGATAGTTTATCTGAAGTGTTCACATATTATCTCAACTTTATTCTCGTCATAATATTTTCATAATTTTTAGCGTAGTTAAGTTATATTAAAACACTTTTAATCATTTGAGTTCTGTGAATCGTGGAAAAAAGACTTGGGGGATGTATTCTCTCAGCTGTGGCAAGCAAGTGCTAATTGTGATGACAACGACGATTATTATAATAAATGCTGTTTGTGTGTGTGTGTGTGTGTGGATGTGTGTGTGAGTTTAAAATTATGTGTATGTCTAAAATGGTGACTGTGTGGCTGTGTTTGTACATACGTATATCATTCAAACGATACGTCGACCAGTTATTTTCTGAACTGTTGGTGGCCACTGAAACTACAGTCTTCGGTTTTAGAAATGGATGGTAAAAATGTGTACAACCTTTCTTGTTTAGTACACACACGCGCGTGCTCAACGTAGCTGTCTTCAATTGAATAGTAACGAAATTGAAGAACATTTATTTCATGAGCGTAATTAAAACAGTTAAAGTAAATTTAGCTTACAACACAATTACATTATAATTAAAACAAACTTATATAAGTAAATGAACAAGGACAATTGTATCATTTACATAAAATAAACGAATAAAAAGTACAATTTATGTAGGGGATTTACGTTAGCGATATTGCCTACTGGAGGAAATGATGCGAATACGTTAGAAATGATTTAACCATATAAGTCAGGAAATAAACATCAAACAAGATTTCGCTGTAGAACTTTATTAGAGTGGTTTAATGTCATTAGAGTGCATGTCTACAATTCAATTAAGAATTTATAACGCGTTTATAGTATTGTGTAAGTATGAGTGTACATGTAAGAAACGAAGCGAGAGAAATAAAACTGTTATTCTCCATTGTATTAAGATTTCTGTCGTTTTCCGACATACTTATTTTTTACTCTTTTCCAACTGATTAGGTGAGACGTTATGTAAGTAACTTCTGTAATTTATGTAATTATCTTTTAGTTATGTCTATATTTCATACGACTTGATGTATCAAATGTGGCAGCTGATATCGATGAATATCTAAACTCAAGCCCTTAAAAATGCGGAGCTCAAAAACTTCGTTTTTTGTTTGACAACCCTCTTTTGTCCGATTAAGGTAACACATAGTCGTGAAAATCCAGATCTTCTTTACACGCTGTGTATTCCATAGTCTAATAATGTGTTTAACATGCCATAAGGTTAATTAATCTTTTCCCGTATCTATACTATCGGTGAGACTTAATTTGTTTTTAATTTTAAAATCGTTCTTTGTACATTCATACCCTGTTAATTTAAATACAGTTTTGTCTTGTCAGTATCAAGTATTACAAGTGCAATATTTACTTAGTAGATAATTGGTAGGCTATTTGTGCGTAGGCCTACGAGGAGACCGTTGCATAATGATAGCAACCATATACGTATGTCACACTGGATGGGAAGATCGTTGTCCTCACTCTGACGTTACATAACAATGCACTCACATGTGTAACCTAGACATTCTTTCTCAGCACGTGTCCAGTGTTTTCTTTAAATAATAAATACGGCTACTGACACTGGACGGACTTTTTTACAATTTTTTTTTTAATTACGATAAGAAGATATAATACTATAAACTGCTGAATCAGTGTATAACCCTGGTTTGCAAATATAGTGTTTTTATATAATACGAGGGTCATTCAATAAGTAAACAAACAAACAGTTGTAGAAAAGAAATTAATTGTACCAGCTGATTGAAACTTTCAGGAGTGGTGTTACCTGGCAACGTCGTTGTGAGTTTTGATCAACTGTTCAATAATATATTGCATAAACGTAACCAATACAGTTTTATTTACGATGGCGTGTCCTCTTGAGGACAGTACTTTCGAAGAACAGCGTTCTGTTATAAGACTTTTGGATTTGGAACCACTATAACCACTAACTAGGATTCACTGTTTTGAACCTGAGTCAAAGCGACAAAGCATGGAGTGGAAGCATCCCAGTTCACCCGCCAAAAAGAAATTCAAAACCCAGCCATCGGCTGGTAAGGTGATGTTAACCATCTTTTGGAGCTCCCAAGGCCCACTTTTCTGTGATTACCTACAAGACCAGCGTACCATCAATAGTCAGTACTATTCTGACATGATTGTGAACAAAGTTAAGCCTGCATTGAAGAAGAAATGTCCGGGATGGCAGAGGAAAGGTGTGATTCTTCTTCACGATAATGCCCGCCCACACACGGCAAAACTGACGCTCGAAACAATAAAAAAGTAGGTTGGGAGATCTGCCTCATCCCCCTTATATCCCTGACCTTGCCCCATCTGACTTTTTCTTGTTTGGCCCACTCAAGGAGACTTTGCGTGGTGTCAAGTTCAACAGCAATGAAGAAGTGAAGGAAAAAGTCCAAAACTTGCTTCGACATCAAGGTAAAGAATTCTTTGCTGAGGGAATAAAAAAGCTTGTAAAGAGATGGGACAAGTGCATAGACGTTGCTGGAGATTACGTTGAAAAGTAAAAAAAAATTGTATTGATTGAATAAAAAGTTTTTGCTCCACAGATGTTTGTTTGTTTACTTACTGAATGACCCTCGTACAATACACAGGTAATAAAGTATACGTTCCAACAACAGCAGCAGCAGCAGCAATAATGCAAGTAAAGTGTACCGTAATCCATCAAAATGGTAACAATTAGGCCTACTACACCAGCTCACACTGAACGCTGCACGGGCACAATTACTACGTTATAACAATGACAAATGTTTTACAAACTGTCACTATAATATATTAGTTTATGGATAATACATGCCCTTATTTGTTTCATCATTTAGAACCAACAACTAAAAATACAGACTTCAATGTACGAGTTACAAATGTAGTTTATATCAAATAAAGTGTGTGTATGTGTGTGTGTGTACGTAAACATACATATATAATTTAGGCCACACATTATTAGTTCTTATAAATTACTAATTAATTATAAACTCATATTTATTATGTCGTTAATTTAATCGACTTCGTACTGAATTGTATTATTAATATTAAATTAACATAATGTTTATAGTATGACATTATATACCGGTATTATAATGTTCATTCATTCTTATTAATCAGTATTAATTAGATAGATTATTAATCAGATAGATATATACCAGTATTAATCAGTAGACTTTCCGGCAATCGACAGTAATGCTTTAGAGTAAGTGTCACTTGATTGAGTCACTGAATGATTAATCGGTCGGTTTATCCAGTCAACTTCTGAAATGTCTACCCGATTCTAATAAGTCACTAAAATGATATACTGTACACCCAAGCACACATTTCCGATAACGTCGAACCACGATTACAATAGTAACAAAAACTATTACTTATTACAGATGATTCCACTTAAATAACTTATATTCTATATTTCATATGAGCTTACCTAATATATGCAGACCTAATATTATAATTACAAAACAATTTTATATACTTATTAAACTTTTAGTTATTATTTATAAAAATAGTTATTACGGCTAACAATGTAATTTATTATTATTTATATTATATTTTTGTAAAAATGAACATCACTATCATAGACTCCAATCGAGTACATTAACCTAATCCCTGTACTATTATGTGCCGTACAAATATTAACTCTGTAGATATATTTTAATCTATATATTATTATTATTAAACCCTGACGATCAAGCAGGTGCGTAATTACGGTGGGGACTCCTCCTACAGAGGGTCGAGAAAAGTTGACGAGTAATTTTGTTAATTTCATAATTTTTAGGTTGTTTTATTATTTTTTCAGCATTTGCGTATAAGTTTGAAATATGAAATACATGAAAATCAGTTCAGTCAATAGGCCTAAGTATCTTGTAAACAACGTTTCGTAGCTCGTATGTTTATTGTTTTATTACAGTTTACTTTAACATTTGTTGAGAACAGTTATTAGTAACTGGATAACAACGGAGTAACGGACTGAGACTTCATCTTACGCACATTTACAACAGTAGACATCAATTTAACATGTGGTTGTTCATATAACAACGTGAAAATAATTTTCATTTTACGTAAATGATTATCGAATTTCAAAATACTAACAAATTCACTTTGTAATAATATTTTTAGACACTTATTTTTATTAGATTATTTTCAAGAAACTAAAGTGAAAGGGTGCTGAAAAACAGAACGTGTGCTTGCGACAGTGATTTAATAATGCTTGCTGAGCTGTTTCGAAAAGTTAATAAATTCTAAGTCGTTGATGTCCAGCAGAAAGCAACATACATTTTGTTAAATATAAATTAAAACCTGTACATTTAGTACTAGAATAAGACGGTTAAAGAGAATCAGATTGAATATAACTGGCAAGGTCTCTTAATTACAGAAAGTTGGAAAATTTCGGCAAATCACATTGTTCTAAATAATAATTAAACTAAAAGTATAATTAAATAGTCCGTACTTCTGAGTTATTTAGAGTTAGACAGCTAACTGTGTAGATGGAAAGGTGACTGGAAGGTGTGGTACTCATGTTCAGACACGACTGCCAACAAAAATAAACCTTTAAATTGTGCTTGATGCCCTAACTGTTTAAGTTTAGTGCCACAAGGTAACGTTTCTTAATGCTACGGGAAACCAATATATATTGCATAATAAAGTCAAATGTTCATGTACCTAACGTCTATTTTCTAAAGAGGGACGAAATATAAAAAGAAGTTAAAAAATAAATAAGTAGAGGGAAAATGGGGTTCCTGACGCAAGTACCGTTATTCCCCCACCACCACCGCTGGACCAGCAGCATCCACCAATAAAATTTCATGCCGCCTTTCGCGCGTCAAGTTCAAATATATACCGTCTTTCGCGAGCCTAAATCACTTTCACTTTCTATCAGCTGGACCCGCAGCATCCCAAATGGACCACAGCATCCGCGAATTTCCGCGAATAAATTTTTTTATTTTTTTTTATTTGATATTTTTATTTTTTTAATTAAATTGATTTGCATATCCGCGAATATATGCCGCCTTTCGCGAGCCTATATCACTTTCACTTTCTATCAGCTGAACCCACAGCATCCCAAATGGACCACAGCATCCGCGAATTTCTGTGAATAAATTTTTTTAATTTGATATTATTATTTTTTAATTAAATTGATTTGCATAGGTTTACCAACCTATGTATAGGTTCAAACTTGGTGGGCGGTGGGCGGTGGGTGGTGGATGGGGGTTTAACTTGATGCGTTATAATGTATACTAATAATATATGATCAGAGTTACCAACCTTTGCATGAGTTCAAATTTGTTACATGTTATAATGTATATTAAATCTATATGATCAGGTTTACCAACCTATGCATGGGTTCAAACTTTATATGTGTGTGTGTTATATTGTATATTAAAATATATGATCAGGGTTACCAATCTTGCATTATAGTGTATAGAACAGATCTGCCAACATTTTTCTGTGGTGGGAAATTCAAACTATATGAGCAACGCATTCGCCAGAATCTGAGACTCGAGAGAGTATGTTTGTCGTGCATGCTTTATTTTTTTATTTTTTAATGAAGCTGATTTGCATATCAGGGGTGGGTGGTGGGTCAATTCTCTCTTTGAATGTAAATAAATATCTCTCTCCCTCCCTCTCTCTCTACACCAATCTCGTTCTTTCAATGTACGGTAAAGTGTTATGCAATTATAATGTTACAAATATGAAAACAAATATATATATATTTAAACTAGTATTTACAAAATATGTATAAATGGTACACCTAACTATCAAGTGAAAATGGATATTTGTCCGCCAGAATCTGAGACTCGAGAGAGTATGTTTGTCGTGCATGCTTTATTTTTTAATTTTTTAATGAAGCTGATTTGCATATCAGGGGCGGGTGATGGGTCAATTCTCTCTTGAATGTAAATAACTATCTCTCTCCCTCCCTCTCTCTCTCTCTCTCTCTCTCTCTCTCTCTCTCTCTCTCTCTCTTTATGTCCTCGGTTTTACATAAGCGTCAGTAAGTCGTGCTACTTATGGATTATTGTAATTAGCGATACTAAAATGTAATCACCAGGAAATATATTTATCGCCTACCTCATTGCGTTCTACTTCTAATTTTGACACATGCCGGTCATTGACTGCGATTTAGAAATTAATCAGATGACTCCTCAAAAATCTGTTGTACAACATCTCTCGCTCTCTCTCTCTCTCGCTCGCAGACGTCGGAAGAAATTCCTACTTTATAATGTAATTACCTGTGTATGTGTGTGTGTGCTGTTACAGATGACAAATCCATACGTTAACAGCTTCACAGTAAATGTTAGCCTATTGTGTGTGTGTGCTATGTAAATTGTTTGTACATCAATGAATAATATAATCGTGATAGTTTTAATGTAATGTGTATTGTGTATTGCTACTGCTGCTGCAAACGTCGGTAGAAATTCCCACATTCAAATAGTTGACAGCACCAATATAAGGTATGATTTGAATCTTTCGGTGTAGCATTTCACATAATTTAATGTACTTTACAAATAGAGGTTTATAACGAAATAAATTAAAATAAACCATAATTTGTTTTAAATGATTAAATATATATTTACACCACTGTATACAAACTTAAAATATAGTTTATAAACTGTTGTAATACAATTATTCAAAAATACATTTTACATTGATTAAATATATATATCACAAACAAACATTGTTATATAAAATAAATACAATATTAATAATATTGTTTTAAATGATTAAATATATATTTACAACACTGTACACAAACTTAAATATAGTTTACAAACCGCTGTAATACAATTATTCAAAAATACATTTTACATTGATTAAATATATATATCACAAACAAACATTGTTATATATAAAATAAATACAATATTAATAATAATAATATTGTTTTAAATGATTAAATATATATTTACAGCACTGTACACAAACTTAAAATATAGTTTACAAACCGTTATAATACAATTATTCAAAATACATTTTACAGTACATTGATTAAATATATATATCACAAACAAACATTGTTATATAAAATAAATACAATATTAATAATAATAATTTTGACATTGTAAGATTTTTAAATAATAATTTCACGGCTGTAGATATAGTTCACAAGGAAGTTTATCTGTAACATAACAATACAGTCGATATTAGAATCACGGATACGATAAATATTCAATTATCACATGCATACACACACAGTCAGTGGAAAGAAAGAATCAAATGTGTTAAGTAAGTAAACTTTTTCAAGTATGTGTCATTTTTCATAAGTTAATGTACTTTCAATTAATTTCTAATCAAACCAAATATTATTCACTGGAACTTTGTAAATACTGCTTAGAATCAATGATACATTTATCACATAAAGTTAATGTACTTTCAAATAATTTCTAATCGAACCAAATATTATTCAACGAAACTTTGTAAAAAAAAAAAAAAAAAAAAAAAAAAACTAAATAGAATCAATGATACATTTATCATGTACATACAAATTCAATTATTAAAGTGTTAAGTACAGAGAGTTGAAACTACACACACACACATACATCAATAAATTGTTTGTTAACACGATTGCTACTTACGACGTTAGGACACAATCTCCACCTGTATTGTTTGATTCCTTGTCCCTCGATACACTAAATGTAGTTCTTTGGGTTTGATATACCTGAAAAACGTTTTATCTCAAAACCCTTCACAAACACATATTTATATATACGTGTATGTGATGTTAACAATGAAACAAGATTGTCGTACGGTGTCTCTCCTTCGCTCCATCTAAGTCTATGATAATTTGACGTTAACCAGTGGTTTGTCCTAACGTATTTTGGATTCGTAACGGATGTAGCAGGCGGAGTCAAAATCCAATGTCTACCAGCAAATCTCAGAACGTCCATGATTGACAGTTCCTTCACAATATATTTTCCGTTGTCATCGAAAAAGCACTGGAAGTCAATTATAACTGCAGTGTTATCCATAATACTGTAAGACAAAGAAACCACACATTACAAACTCTATATATATATTATGTTTAAACACACAAATATCGTTGCGATATTAATATGCGAACTTACGTTTACAGACGTCTGGACTGAAGCACCTAAGTCTATGATAATTTGACGTTAACCAGTGGTTTGTCCTAACGTATTTTGGATTCGTAACGGATGTAGCAGGCGGAGTCAAAATCCAATGTCTACCAGCAAATCTCAGAACGTCCATGATTGACAGTTCCTTCACAATATATTTTCCGTTGTCATCGAAAAAGCACTGGAAGTCAATTATAACTGCAGTGTTATCCATAATACTGTAAGACAAAGAAACCACACATTACAAACTCTATATATATATTATGTTTAAACACACAAATATCGTTGCGATATTAATATGCGAACTTACGTTTACAGACGTCTGGACTGAAGCACCTAAGTCTATGATAATTTGACGTTAACCAGTGGTTTGTCCTAACGTATTTTGGATTCGTAACGGATGTAGCAGGTGGAGTCAAAATCCAATGTCTACCAGCAAATCTCAGAACGTCCATGATTGACAGTTCCTTCACAATATATTTTCTGTTGTCATCGAAAAAGCACTGGAAGTCAATTATAACTGCAGTGTTATCCATAATACTGTAAGACAAAGAAACCACACACACATTACAAACTCTATATATATATATTATGTTTAAACACACAAATATCGTTGCGATATTAATATGCGAACTTACGTTTACAGACGTCTGGACTGAAGCACCGAGAGACATCAACTGACGAAAGAAACAAGTGTTGAGGAGGGGTTACTATACATGAAGACAAATTTTTTTAGCAGGTGGGGAGGTGTCGTCGTCGTCGTTCTCCATGTTGATGCGTCGTCGTATTCGATAATGACCGTATGCAAGCGTATCATGACCATTGTCTAATATATAGCGCTTATCATCATACGGTGACAACGCTTGCTTATAAGAGCGTACAGCGTATGATGATCGCTACGTAAACAAAGTGCGCTGGTAGAAAACTGACAATGATCAGTGAGACACTTGCGATACATATCGTGTCGCAGACTCCTCTTAATCGCAACTCGAGGCACACCTTTACATACACGTTTTTGACACTCTTTGGTAGGATCTTCGTGGGCCACAAGGAACGAATAACATTTCGCACGGAGACCCACGAATTCTCTAATAGGACGACCACACGTTTCATCCTTGAACAGTCCGACAACCTTTTTGTTCTTAAGGCTATAACAAGGATGAGACGTAGGGTAATCCGATGTGTCAAAAACGTGTAGGTCCTTCTTCATGTCTGCATACAAGTCTGATGTTTGAATGCTATACATCAGACTGTCTGTATCTGTCATTAACAATTTAACGTTGCGACCGTACTTGGCGACAGCATAACGATAATGAAAGTCGTACATTATCGTTTTGCTAACGTCAAGCACCGTGAAGCCGACATACACGGGACGGGAAAGAACAATGGATTTTTTACGGAGTGAGAGCCCCACCAAATCGTTCGTATAACGAATCATACGTTTTAGCCTAGGTGTGGAAACTAGTTTTTGAAGCCGTCGTTCATCCGAGACTAGTTCAAAGTCTATATGTTTCCGTACGTTCTCCAGCGACTTACCGTATACGGCGTTGTTCATCAGTTTGAAAAGGTCTTTTTCAAAGCTGTTGACGGCTGCTTGCCTCTTGCGGGTGTTGAAATCGATAAACGGTTTCAACCAAGCGCTTTGCTTAAAACACAACACCCTATGAGTCGCTTTCAGCTCTAAGCCAAGACTTAAATACAATTTCAAATTTCGATAATGGAGAACGTAATTTTGTTTGTCCTCCAAAGTTGTTAACAACTTCTCTACGGATGACCCTGATTCGTTATACGATGATCTGTATATACTCTCGTGTAAACGTTTGGAAAAGGGAGAAAGGATATCGGGTGTTACGCGCTGGCGCACAGGTGGAAGCGGGTAGTCGGAATGCAGGTCGTGTAAGGTATTAGGATAGTGTAGGTCGACTTCGAGGATGTACCCGATGTCGGAATCATCACTCACATTACGTACGTCCAAGGACTCGATTTCGTTACGATCGAGCCATCGGAAGTCTGCGTAAGGGAGTGGTTGCGACATGGCTGCACCGTATAAATTATTACAGTCCGTATACAGAATGAAGGAGGTCGGTTTCGATACATCGTACTGATCTGGAATCAAAGGATTGTTAGCGACTGCGTGACGGTTGGATATCATCGCGCAGCCTCCGCGGACCCCAGACTCGACGAACAGATGTAGATTTATCACTGTTAACAGCTCTAATTCGACCCCTGTCATTTTTAGCATCGCGTTCCAAGCGAGTCCGGGAAGCGAGTAAAAATGACACGGGTCCAAGCAGTAATCGCGTAAGGCCATGTCTCGGAAACTTTCAAAGACATCGGCCAGCAGCATTACGTCTGTCAACAAATACAAATCGTGGTAATCTCCAAACGTACGCAGATTGAATGCACTCCACACGTTTTGTGCGTGCTCGTAATCTGCGTCCGAAATAGACGATTCCAACAACCGGTTATCAAAGTGTTCACGAGCGGGTAGACTTGTTTCGTTGAACCGATCAATGCTGTCAACGTACTCGTAAGGGTATACCCCCTTGCGTACGAGCAGATTGGTCTGTTCGTCGAAACCCCGTCTAAGCATTTCCTCTCTGAGCAAAGGAAATTGGCTCCCGGACGTGGACAGATTGGTAACGAGTGTGTCCAGAGAGCGATTAAGAAATTGAAAGGAGTCTACGAAACGCAAGGGACCCAGGGAGAACGACACGTAACGCTCACTAGATGTTGCAATGCAGGATACGCGTTGGTCCTTATATTTTCCTAAACCCTGCATTAAAAGGTGACAGTCGTAGCCACGAAGGTTGTGAAAGAAGACGGGGATATGACGAGGCATCTTGTAGCTTAGATTACAGCTATTGTGGGCTGCTCCCAAGAATTTCCCCGTAAGATGACAATGATTGCGTACCTTGTCATCGTCTGTCAAAGGGCGCTCACACAAATGACAAACGGTGGCGTTAGTGAATGCAACATTGTCATCATCGGACATAATTGTTTGTACGTTATGTCGTACTACCTTCATCATATCCTCGGCGTCTTTCATCAACCACGAGAAGAAAGTGTCTACGACGTTTTCACCCCGATAAACTTTAGCCTCTCTCCAGAGTCTGTGTATGATCGACGATAGCATAGGAGAAACCTGACGGAATATGCATCGCTTCGTATGATGTGGACGATACAGGAGGAGAAGTTATTTTCTGACGGGCACCGTTGCTATTAACTGAGTAGAATTCACCTAACTCGTGCACTGTCGTCGGGACGTTGTTACCAGGTGAACACGATTGAAGCGGAGTGATGAGGGACTCGAAGTCGGCGTAGACGGTAAAGGGTACTTTAAGACAGTGCGCGTAATTTTTAAATGACATAAACTTCTCCTCCTCTGTGGGCATTTTGGTTTTCTGCTCGCCGTGAGGTGTGCAGTAGGGGAGATGATCGGACAGACCATGTTCTGTGGAAAAACGATGCAGGCAGTAGTCGCAGTAAAATGATTTTTCTTTGTGTTTTGTAAGGGAAAATAACAATTTATTAATGCTACTGATAAGACAGTAGTGTTTTCGGCTATTTGTATCGGACAGAAGCAAAAGATTAACATGATGTAATCTGTCCTTATTGGAGGTAATTCTTAACGGATAAACCTCATTTTTTGATTCGTTTCTGATATTGTCGTCTATATCATAGCCGAAAACGTTTATAGAAATATTGGGATTCTGTGTTTCAAATTTAGAAAGTGAATTTATAGAAACAGGGTACTCGATACCGGACATATTTATTGTGTTTTTGAATAAGAGGTATTTTGAAACACGTTCTTTATTACGTTCTTGAGGGTGTATGTGAGCTAGTACGGACCATAGAAAACACATTTCATCTTGGGGGTTCTTGATGTTGACTACTGCCTTGGTGAGTGAGAGTTTTCGCGGGGTTGGAAGGTAGGAGGACGCTGCTAGAGGCCGGTACCGTCCAACAACCAGTTCCAGCTTCAGTACAGCATCCACCGACCATCCGCTCCCGTCACGGGTAAAATTGGATATGCTATTCATGATTTTATCGTAGGATTCATCGAGTAGACAGTTCAACTCGTCGTTGTCGTCCGTGAGCAACGTACGACAACGTCCGTGGAAGACGGCGTCTTTGGTTACCTCTTTTTCTTCGCCGCTGTCACCATCTAACACAGTTTTAGTGAAACGTATCCTGCACGCAATATGCCATTTGATACTGCGTAAACGTGCTTGTTCTGCCAGAATATCCTTGCACAATAAAGGTCGCACCTCGGTCATTATCGGTAATATATCTTGATCTTCTTCTTCTGTGTCCGTGTACACAGGTAGGTAATTAAAAGTTGTGAGGGATCCTCTAATACTAGTGTTTCGCACGATATAAAATCGTGTCATAACTGAAACAATAAAAACACATGTATTAGCTAATAGGAATGATGAATAACACACACACACACACACACACACACACACACACACAAATTCATGTTTGTTGTAAATAAATAGATAGTACACGTTAGTAATACGTTAGTTTATTGCAAACTGTGAAGATGGCAGCTACTCCTGATTTTAGCATTGAAAGTGAAAGAAGAAAATCGTTCAAGTATTGGGAAGTGACGTTTGTTAGCCCCAACGAGTTAGCGTTTGCTGGGTTTTACTACTATCCGCTAAATTATGATGTTTGTGGACATAGTATGTCATTCATAGACGATGGAGTTAAATGCTTTTGTTGCGGAATTGAATTAGGTCATTGGAGAGAAGGTGACATACCTATGGTGGAACATGAAAAATTTTCTCCGTCATGTCAATTTCTAAACGATGTCAAGAGACAATACATTGGGGAGAAGGCGACAAACCTATGTCAGAACATAAAACATTTTCTCTGCCATATCAATTTCTAAACAACATCAAGAGACTATCTTGTACATGTTAGACAGAGTTGAATCATATGTTAATTCATATCAAGCAAGTTTTGTTTGCTACATAATTATAGAGAGAGAGAGACAATTGGTATTTAAAAAAATTTTTACCTTGTTGAGAATGTTCCTGTTCCTGCTGATGTTGTTGTTCAGGATTCTGCTGAAGGTCAGACATGATGATATTCAGACGTGAGAGTGAATACTGAAAACAAAGAAACTGTTATAACGCTGGTATTATGTTAGTGTATCTTAAACGCTTTATATCACACAAAGTAAATTAGAATATCAATTTGTAACATACAATTTGTAGCGCAGTAGTGTTCAGCAACACGAACGAGTGTAAGTAAGACGCTGTTGTGAAGTTCACCGGTTATATATATTGTGAAGGCAGCGGTATGCGAACATCTGCTCTCCGGTACCAGCAGTGGACACAGCGAGCCAATCCGGCATCAGCAGCCACCGAGACGTGACCAACTTCGTGTTCGGTGCTAACCAATCAGCGATGCCAGTTAGTTAATAAAACTCGGGCCGGCAGAAAATTTTGAACACTTCATCGCCACGCCATCGAACACACTTCATCTCCTCTCCTCTCTCGGACGACATCGGGGCGGAGTCAGCCGGAAGGAACGGCGTTCTTGCGTCTTCACCCACCAGTTCCGCGCCAGCGATGGATTTCGCTGGGTCGGCAGCCGACTCTACAACCGGTGCCGGAAGAAGAGGAGGACTGCAGTACGCCGCGAACAGCGGGCGCAGCCGCCGAACATCTCAGCGCGGCACTACCAACATCGCCGTTCTCGCAACTCGGTCCTTTTTAGGACCAACAAAAACACTAGAGTGTACGATTGGCGCCAGTTGTCATGCGGCAAGCCTTTTGTCCGGTGACAATATATAGTGCAAGCGTTGATGTGTGTGCAACTGTACTAAAAAGCTGTTATGCGCATACGCAAATAATTCAAATGCACATATGTAGATGACTGAAAAGAGATGATATAAAAGTGGTTGCACTGTAGTAATGTAATCAGTCCTCTTGCTAACACGCGATGGCGATGAATAAGGAGGAACGACTTGCGTATGATATAGACACGATAAGCGACAACATAAGGAAAAAATATCATGCATTACAACACGGTATCAGAGAAGGTGACGAGAAGTTTAGAAAAAATTACCGACCGATTCTGGAACCGTTAGAAGCTATTTCATGAAAGTTAAGTGGTGATATGATGGAGGAGGAGGAGGAGGAGGAGGAGAAGCAGCAGATAAAACAAGAAGAGCCTACACAACACGTAATAACGGAAAACGAAAGTGGCATGCAGAGTCATAACGCTTCTCATTTCAGTGAAGAGGACGCCTGGAACCCTAACGCTTCACATTTCAGTGAGGATTCATTAGCAAACAAATATATGCGTTTGTGCGAATCGGCGGACTGTAAACGGATTATAGATCGCATGTATGGTGTTCGATACGAAGGTGGTAAATTTATGATAGGTGATTCAAATGTAAAAATCGATGATAACGACAACTTTCATGTCAAAGGAAAAATTTACGAGGGTACACCTGGTCTGTATGAACTTTTGTTTATGAAACTACCGAAAAAATACAATAAGGACGATATGAGGAAATATAAGTCCATACTACTAGCAACCAACGGACACAAACAAAAATATAAACACAATACGCGAATAAACAGTAACAGTGGCGTCAAGTACCGACTAGTAATATCTAAATTGTTTACACGAAAACGTACAGGGAGTGGCTATATGGAGATGAAACCGAACACTGCAATCGATTACGTGCATTGGGATGATCCTAACGAGTTGGTTAATAGATTGAGACTGTTAATGGCGTCTCAAAATAGCGGCCATACTGGTCATAGGAATGAAATCGTTTCGATATTGGAAGAATTACGCGAAGTCGGCATTATCATATAAAAGCAGACGCACCGTTCTATAACCAGCAGTTCTTCATAAATATGAGTGTAGACAAGTTCGGTAGACACGACAGCGCTGTAAGAGTGCGAAAAGAAACTCATCGAAGTCTGCGTGAGGATATCGGTTTAGGAGTGACTAACGACGGTCACTTTGATGTGAAAAACAAAAAGATACGCAACTTGGGTGATCCTGAAGAGTTGCACGATGTTGTTTCTTTTACAGTACGTAAAGGACGCATGCTTACAGTACAAGAACGACGACGACGCTACCGTAGACGCAAAAGATCATCGAATAATAAGGCTAAACGATCCGCTTAAATCAAGAGATGCAGCCACAAAACGATACGTAGACGAGAAGAGTTTGAAAAAAGATCGTGCAGGTAACGTAATCGTTAATGACTGTCGACTAACGCACGTGCAAGCACCTGTTGACTTCAAAGACGCAGTGAATTTGGAATTTTTACACGCACACACAATCAGTTTGCAAAACGATTATTTCTACGCTGCCGGAAGAAAAATTACGAATATAGCGAACGGTGTCAATGACAAAGACGCAGTCACTGTGCGACAAATGCACGAATTAAAATTACATATAAAGACCGAATTGTACAAGGTCACTCAGGTATTTCACGCTCATATAATCAATCTAATAAAGTTTGTCTATAAATATCAAGACAGCGCGACACAGCGTTCAGTCCTGTCTGAATATATTGAAGAGGTGGGACGTTTAATAGACGTTCTCGATACGGAAACGGAAATCAAGGATTGGAGATCAGTTTACAAGAATGCACGTACTTTGTAAGAAAAGAATGGGGCGTGGTGTAATTGGAAAAATACTTAAAAACACTGTGCCCGCTATCGTTTCGTCAGTACCTACTTTGATTAATCGAGCGGTGGACGCATTACCAGTAGAATTACACCTACCCGGCTACCGATTCTGTGGACCTGGAACAAAACTCAAAGAGAGATTGGCACGTGGCGAGCGCGGAATCAACGAGCTGGACGAAGCCTGTCGCGAACACGATATCGCCTACACAAGGTACAAAGACAACAGTCGAAGACGTATAGCTGATCGCGTTCTTGCCGACAAAGCGTGGGAACGAGTGAAAGATTGGAATTCTGGTGTTAGTGAAAGAGCGTATGCTGCGACTGTAGCCGCCGCAATGAAAGTGAAATCGGCAGTGGGTGGAGGGGGCTCGCGTAGTGGTTGCAGAAAAAAGAAGAAGGGTTCAGGAATTAAACGTCAATCCGCGAACAAACGCAAAACGACCTGCAAACGCAAAACAGTCTCAAGACATAAACGTAACAATAAAAAAATAGCGTCAGGTCTATACCTACGTCCTTACAGACAAAAAAACTAATTTGCATACCAGTGCGTGCATTGTCTGACAGTGATTTGTATGTGTACGCAAAACTTTTGAAAATACCTTATTTCAGAGGAGTTTTTATGCGTAACACTTTACCACACACACGACCATGGAAGAATGAGAGTGCAGTTGTTAATCTGGACAGTGCAGAAGGACCTGGTACGCACTGGGTTTGCTACAAGAAGCGAAACAAACAAGTTTACTACTATGATGCGTATGGTAATATGCAGCCACCTCTTGAGCTGACACAGTATTTTGGAACCGACACTGACATTTACTACAATTACGAGCGTGAACAGCCACCACACACAGTCATCTGCGGGCATTTATGTTTGGACTTCTTAACGCGCGAGTGATCAGTAAGCGACAAGATGTCTTCGCTGTCGGTCACCTTAACAGGCACGAATGCTGCTGCTCTTGTATGTGACTTTTTCCCGCCTCTCGAACTAACAAACGGTGAATGGTATGTAGGTCTATTGGACTTTACTACATACAACAGTATACCGAACGTGATTGAGGGAAAAAACAATGTGTTTCCAGTACTACGGGACGGAACAACGTGGGACTTGATAACTTTACCTACAGGTGCTTGTGAAATCGGTGACATAGAAGCCTTCCTCAAAAAGCAGTTAGGAGACTCAAAGATTAGTCTACGTCCTAACAACAATACACTGAAATGTGAACTGACTTGTGCATTGGATATTGACTTTCAACAAACAGTGTACGGTATCGGTGATATGTTGGGTTTCAAGGAAAAGCGTCTGCTTGAAGCGAATAAAACTCACACGTCTGACGCCACAGTTAACATTATAAAAGTGAACAGTATACTGATAAGGTGTAATATAGCGCAAGGATCATACAAGAACGGTAAAACAGAGCACACGCTGCACTCGTTCTATCCGTCAGTCGAACCAGGATTCAAAATAATTGAATCGCCTACAAACGTCATATACCTACCTGTGAATGTGAGTCGTTTGGACAACATAACATTATCTTTACACGATCAGGACGGTGACGTAATAGATTTTCGAGGAGAAGTCATCACTGTGCGTTTACATCTAAAACGACTATAGACATGGGCTTGTACTTTGTTTCTTCGCCACCGCTGCTACCACAGTCGTCAGTAATAAAAAAAGAAGAAGAAGAAAGATCAGTTAGGAAACGCATCAGTACTCGTTCGAAACTGAAACGATTAACATCAGTTAACCGTCGTTTCCTGATTTCACTGGGTTTTGTTGTTGTAAACAAGTAACATGGCGAGTGGAATATTATCTGTGGAGCAGCAACCGTTCTTTGAAGACAGTATCACACACTTTTCATTTCACTCACACGCACCGTACGCAACAACAAGATATGGAAACAATGATGAAATACGTGTGCCAATACAACAACAGGACGTCTTTACACTGCCGTCAGAAAGTTTCCTCTACATCGAAGGCAAGTTGGTTAAAAACCCTAGTGCGGCTGCAGATACTGCACTGAATGTGGAACTGGTGAACAATGCTATAGCATTTCTCTTTGAAGAGATTCGTTACGAGTTGGCCGGAGTGGTAGTGGACCATACCAGAAACGTCGGTGTTACGTCAACTATTAAAACTTTTCTATCACTCAACAACAACACACGTAACGCAATGGAAAACGCAGGTTGGGTGGCGCCGACCACGAACATATTAAAAGTGAATGATGACGGCGAATTCAACTTTTGTATACCACTGAAAATGCTAATGGGATTCGCAGAAGACTATACACGCATCGTGCTGAACGTGAAACAAGAACTTATACTCCTACGCACATCTACCGACATAAACGCTATGGTTTTAGTAAGCGGACAAACGACTGCTAATTGTGTTCTTGAACTAGATAAAGTTTACTGGAAAATGCCTTATGTACATGTAGCTAATGCGTACAGATTACCACTGTTACGACTCATAGAGAAAGACCACCCGATAACTATGCCTTTTAGGACCTGGGAGTTGCACGAGTATCCTGCCTTACCACAGACTAAAAGGCAGAATTGGATTGTCAAGACCTCGAGTCAGCTAGAAAAACCACGCTTTGTTGTGTTAGTGTTTCAGACAGCAAGAAAAAATGTACTGACAGCACGCGCCGATGAATTTGATCACTGTAACGTGATCAATGCGAGACTGTTTCTAAACGACAAGTATTATCCTTACGATAATTTAAACTTGGATATTGGGAAAGACCGTTTTGCATTATTGTACAATATGTACGCCAGTTTTCAAAGTTCGTATTACCACCGTTTAGACGGCAGCCCAGTACTGACACCGGAATTATTCAAATCAAAAGCCCCGCTGTTTGTATTCGATTGTAGCAGACAAGACGATGCACTTAAGTCTTCAGCAGTTGATGTACGTTTAGAATTTGAATCGTCAATGAATTTTCCTACACAAACGACTGCCTACTGTATGATACTACATGATTCGCTTGTAGAATATACGCCATTGTCCAACACAGTACATAGACGTGTTTAAGTCTTATTTTATACATATTTTGTAAATACTAGTTTTAAATATATATTTTCATATTTGTAACATTATAATATTGGAGCTGTGTGTGTGTGTGTGTGTGTGTGTGTGTGTGTGTGTGTGTGTGTGTGTGTGTGTGTGTGTGTGTGTATTTTAATTGTAAAACTAGTTTAGATATATTTTAATACTTAGATATATATTTTCATACTTGTAACACTATAATCTTGGAGCTGTGTGTATGTATTTTTAATTGTAAAAACTGTTTAATATAATCTTGGAGCTGTGTGTATGTATTTTAATAAAATGTATATATTACACGCACTTTATTATTATTTGTATAACCCACTCCATAATGTATACTTACTTACTTGCAGCAAACTAGCGAGCGTTGTCCACACACAAACGTACCCTTAAATGACGGACGGACGTTGTACGCTTAACATTCAGCTATACCTAAAATATATCTTCAATTAGAAGTGAGACATAATAATTTGATCATACACACACGCGTGCGCACACATGTATTAAATTCAATAAATAATAATGCGCTTGATGATGTTTTAATACAAATAATTTAGGAAAGTCTACATTCCACTTTCATAAGGAAATGGTCACCGCTTACAGCTATGCATGTCCACAACAGAATTAGAGAGATATAAATGTCATCATTCGCTGTGACCTGCTTTCTAAATTTGTTACATTAAAAATGTTTGTTTAAAGCAATATTTCAGAGAATTGTAACAGACATAATAATAATTTGATCATACACACACACACACACACACACACATACACACACACACACACATGTATTAAATTCAATAAATAATGCGCTTGATAATGTTTTTACGTTTAAATAAATCTGTACACTCACCAACTAGTAAGTGTGTTGTCTATACACCCTTAATGATGAAAGTTGTGTGTGTGTACTGAAGACGTACAATACTACAACAGTCTTTCAACTATTTAAAAAAATGCAGTGATAGCTTTCACGCAGGCAGTCAAATGAGAAATTGCCACTATAAAAAAAAAAAAAAAAATACGGTAATAATATATTTCAGACAATTGTACCAGACATAATAATTTGATCATACACACACACACACATGTATTAAATTCAATAAATAATGTGCTTGATAATGCAAATAATTTTTACGTTTAAATAAAATCGGTACATACAATAAAATTAATATAAAAATACATTAAGAATATATTTCAGAAAATTGTAGCAGACATAATAATAATTTGATCATACACACACACACACACACACACACACACTTGTATTAAATTCAATAAATAATGCACTTGATAATTTTTACGTTTAAATAAAATCTGTACACTTACCAAAGAAGATGTGTATACTGAAGACACGTAAGACGTACAGTATCAGCATGCGCAAGCAGACAAATGAGAAATTGTCGCTAATTTACTTTGCGTATATATATTGTACACTGTAGTGGGGAAAGCACGTGTGTGTATCCGTTTTTAGAGTAATTACTGTCAGCGGTGCTAATGCTTGACAGGTGTCAAATTAGAAAGTAGAGCGCCTGATTTAGACAACGTACACAAGGTCAATTACCTCTGGTTTAAGTTATCGAATAATAACTATATCTAATTCTGTATCGTTGTGTGTGTGTGTGTGTGTGTGTGTGTGTGCAAAAGCTCGTGTGTGTCCGTTTTTAGAGTAATTACTGTCAGCGGTGCTAATGCTTGACAGGTGTCAAATTAGAAAGTAGAGCGTCTGATTTAGACAACGTACACAAGGTTAATTACCTGTGGTTTAAGTTATCGAATAATAACTATATCTAATTCTGTATCGTTGTGTGTGTGTGTGTGTGTGTGTGTGTGTGTGTGTGTGTGTGCACACTGAATATAACTTTTTAATGACGAAATATTATTATTTCATTGTTTACGATATATATATATATTTAATTAATGCAAAAATGAATTTTTAAAATTACAATAGTCTGTAAGGCATATTTAAGTTTGTGTACTGTGACAACGTAATCGCTTTGAATAAGGGAATTCTTGTCGACGTTTGCAGCGAGAGAGAGACATACACAATGTGTGTGTGTGAGCAGCACGTACATCGTCCGTTAGCGATTTGTATGTGTACACAAAACTTTTGAAAATACCTTATTTCAAGGAGATTTTTTTATGCGAAAGAGAGACATACACGCACAGGTAATTACATTATAAACTAGGAATTGCTTCCGACGTCTGCGAGCGAGAGAGAGAGAGAGAGGGCGTTAATATTTGTCGAATAAATATAATGGTGATTACATTTTAGTATCGCTAATTACAATAATCCATAAGTAGCACGACTTACTGACGCTTATGTAAAACCGAGGACATAAAGAGAGAGAGAGAGAGAGAGAGAGGGAGGGAGAGAGATAGTTATTTACATTCAAGAGAGAATTGACCCATCACCCGCCCCTGATATGCTAATCAGCTTCATTAAAAATTAAAAATAAAGCATGCACGACAAACATACTCTCTCGAGTCTCAGATTCTGGCGGACAAATATCCATTTTCACTTGATAGATAGGTGTACCATTTATACATATTTTGTAAATACTAGTTTAAATATATATATATTTTTTTTTTCATATTTGTAACATTATAATTGCATAACACTTTACCGTACATTGAAAGAACGAGATTGGTGTAGACAGAGAGGGAGGGAGAGAGATATTTATTTACATTCAAAGAGAGAATTGACCCACCACCCACCCCTGATATGCAAATCAGCTTCATTAAAAAATAAAAAAATAAAGCATGCACGACAAACATACTCTCTCGAGTCTCAGATTCTGGTGGCAAATATCCATTTTCACTTGATAGATAGGTGTACCATTTATACATATTTTGTAAATACTAGTTTAAATATATATATTTTTTCATATTTGTAACATTATAATTGCATAACACTTTACCGTACATTGAAAGAACGAGATTGGTGTAGAGAGAGAGGGAGGGAGAGAGATATTTATTTACATTCAAAGAGAGAATTGACTCACCACCCACCCCTGATATGCAAATCAGCTTCATTAAAAAATAAAAAAAATAAAGCATGCACGACAAACATACTCTCTCGAGTCTCAGATTCTGGCGAATGCGTTGCTCATATAGTTTGAATTTCCCACCACAGAAAAATGTTGGCAGATCTGTTCTATACACTATAATGCAAGTTTGGTAACCCTGATCATATATTTTAATATACAATATAACACACACACATATAAAGTTTGAACCCAAGCATAGGTTGGTAAACCTGATCATATAGATTTAATATACATTATAAGATGTAACAAATTTGAACTCATGCAAAGGTTGGTAACTCTGATCATATATTATTAGTATACATTATAACGCATCAAGTTAAACCCCCATCCACCACCCACCGCCCACCGCCCACCAAGTTTGAACCTATACATAGGTTGGTAAACCTATGCAAATCAATTTAATTAAAAAATAATAATATCAAATTAAAAAAATTTATTCACAGAAATTCGCGGATGCTGTGGTCCATTTGGGATGCTGTGGGTTCAGCTGATAGAAAGTGAAAGTGATATAGGCTCGCGAAAGGCGGCATATATTCGCGGATATGCAAATCAATTTAATTAAAAAAATAAAAATATCAAATAAAAAAAAATAAAAAAATTTATTCGCGGAAATTCGCGGATGCTGTGGTCCATTTGGGATGCTGCGGGTCCAGCTGATAGAAAGTGAAAGTGATTTAGGCTCGCGAAAGACGGTATATATTTGAACTTGACGCGCGAAAGGCGGCATGAAATTTTATTGGTGGATGCTGCTGGTCCAGCGGTGGTGGTGGGGGAATAACGGTACTTGCGTCAGGAACCCCATTTTCCCTCTACTTACAGTAATGGTGAGTATTTTTTATAGTTTTCTTTAAAAATGTAGCCTGTAATATGGGCTATGTGTTGTTTCTATAAAATGATTTCTTATTGGTTATTTTTTTCAATGTTTTAAAATTTGCTTCTTCAGTTTACTTTTCCATTACTTCCACCGTATAATTTTCTGGTAAAAACTGTCATTCACGCGGGTGGCTAATGTTTGTCTCATTTCAAAAACATCACTGTAATTACAACATTAACAAAACTGTGAGTGCCGAGGAAGCCAATGGCATTTCTTACACACTTTATAACCGGCAGGCAGAATAATATTTACACGAACATGTATTTGACATTGTTTATTCATAAGAGGTATGAATGGATCGCCTTTATTAAGCAAATTAAAGAAGAATAAAAACTTTCCGTTATGTTTAAAACGTTACTATTATAATCGGCATGTTCTTCCTGTATACTTATGGATCAACTCCGTAGTGATAGAATAAAGACGGCAAGGTGGCCATAATATCTTTGAATTTGTACAGTAAAACGGGATAACAAAACAACGGATATGTAACGAAATTACGCAAGTGATATCATTTGCAGAATTAAAATAATAAATAATTAAAATGGAGATGGATACGACATTTGTGGAGGCGAGGAGGCACCTCATGGCCACGAAGATTGCTAGATTAAGAACCAGGATACACCAGCACACCGTGAAGATGACGGCCCTTTACTAGACGTAAACTTCCTGTTTAACTTCTGTAGAACTATGAACTGGACAAGATTTTATGTGTAGAGAAAGGACTGAAGGTTCATTAAGTTACTAATAGCATCTCAGTAAGTGCTAACAAGTACTGTGTGTAAAGAAATTTGAATTTGTACAAGTGTCTCTGGTACGTTTGTCAGAAGCTTTACACTGTTTTATTCAAAGTTGATTTCCATCTTTCGCATTCAAGTTTTGTACAATTTCGAAATTCTTTCAAATTCTATTTATTCACTTGATTGTTATAGTTTATTATTAAAAACTTTGTTTCCTGACCGTACATTGCGATTACTGCTGTAATTTCATTATCATTAGTAAAAACCGTTGACAATCGGTTGTTTACGAGAATCTTTCAATAATGTTAACGGTAAGAAATAGCTGTCGTTTTCTGAAAATACTAGTTGATTGTGATTAAAAATTTTAAAGTTCAAGTGCAGCTAATTTCAGTGTTCAGATGATTTGATAGGAACTCGATTCACTTTCTTCTACCTGTAGAACAATGTACGCCGCTGTAAGATAAAATATTTTATTGTATTTATTTTCAGTAAAATACTAGTAGTTCCTACGGATATCTGTGAAACTGAAAAACGTCTATGTCCTATCTTGTATAATGTGAAGGAGAAGAAAGAAGAAGAAGAAGAAGAAGAAGAAGAAGAAGAAGAAGAAGAAGAAGAAGAAGAAGAAGAAGAAGAAGAAGAAGAAGAAGAAGAAGTCTCGATCTTTTTTTCTCTGTTACTATCTCTCCTTCTTATCACCCCCTCTCCCTCTCTCATTCTTTCCCTCTTTACACTTTATTTACGCCCTCTATCATTATTTTATTTTTATTGCCATGGAGAATTGTTCATTTACATATGAGTTTCAAGTTTTTAAAAAAGTTTCAAGTCTATAGAATTTAAACTTTAAGCTTTATTATCACTGCGGAAACTGTCACTGACACACAGAAAAAGGAAGGCTGTTGTAGATTTACACAGTGAGTAGATGCAAACGCGTAGTGTGAACAGTAGGGCCTATGTAGTTTCGCAAGCATTAAATGTTTCCATAATTAATGGAAAATTTGTATGTGATTACGTTTACAGTTATTGTAAATAAGAGCAGTCATAGAGTTTCTGAGAAATTACTGATCATTGTGGCAAGGCAGTATTATATTATCTGCATTTAAACTCGCAGATTTTTAATTCGAACTAATACGTTTGTTACGTGTATAAATCTGTCAGTTCACCGCAAATGTTAACTCCGGTCCTGTCCTGTTGACGACAGCTTTATGGTATGGAAGTGTACAACAAATAAAATTATAATACAGAAGTTTTCTACAGCGTGGAGGGGTCAGTAAGTTTACGTATGACGGCGTCCACGGGCGTCGTCGCAGAAAGCTTTCACGTGTAATCCCGATCCGTTTCATTAGAAATGCCGCCAGCATCCTGTTTCCAAACATATTACGGTAATTTTAAAATACTGTTTACCAGAAAAGTGGATAGGATTCTTACATCTTTTCCACAGTATGTAATTTAAATTATTCGCTAAAATAAATTTTATTTAAAACAAATGCTAAAACGGCACAACTGCCATTTTGTATGTCTTATACTGAGTTCATATCTCACTTATTTCACGAATACATCTGCTCTGTATATATTTTTCATTGAAATGCTTGTGATAAGACAGTTATGACTATAGAATTAGTTTACTCTGGTAACAATCATGTGAATAGTAGTTTTTATGGAGCTAATTACAATAAATTACAAGGCACACGCATGTGTATAATCTCCACGTGCGTGCCCACATCCTGTAATAAAGTGTTGCGTAATAATTCGTAGATAATATTACTTCGTACAAAACATTAATTACGCATAATAATAAATACAAATTTCAACTTTATATAACAGTATATAAGTTGAGAGACATTTATAATGGGATTACTTGATAGAATCGACGTTATTTTTAACAGTTCCCCAAAAGTAACCAAAGAAAATTTAAAATTAAAAGGACTGAATAAAAACGGGGAAAATGTCAGGTTGTTTATTTGTTCACGAAATCGAAATCTATCGCTTCCAACTGATAAGTCCTAACTTGACCACTTGCAACATTGTTTAAGGACGGGACAGGCCTGCGTGCGTCTAGTTTCATTTTGACTTCACAATTGTGTATCATAATACATTACGGAAGAACCTTAGTATGCTATTGTTGTTTCAATAAACCCCAATGGATTATTAATTCCTCCGTTGATCCGTATGTAATCCACAAGCCCTTGTTATAATAACCACATTGTTGCCAAAATTATTATATTACTGAACGCATAGAATTTAATGTGTATTTAACCGATGCCAATTCAATGATAATCGAAAGAACTGAATGTCAAAGATGGCCTTGTAGTTAGTTCCGCACGGCTTTGCCGTCAAATTGCATCTGAGAATTGTGTTTACAAGGTTCTGCTAAGCTGACAAAGCCAGGATGGACATTGCAGTGCTTAAACGTGACTCATGCTTCGTCATATAAAATTACATTATTGACAGTTTTTGTTGGTGGTATTTCAAAACATACCTTGCAGACGGTTCGCCTGGATCCGGCTCTGACATGCCGCCCTGATCTGGCGTTTATTTACATTGTTGGCAGACAAAAAGTAAAGAAATTTTATGTCTATGCGCAATTCATGTTCTTAAATTTCGTTTTATAATTCATTGTGTGTGGTTTATTTGAGACGACAGGCACGTGAAGGACTGAAGAATGTTTGTAATATCTTATAAGTTATAATATTAATAAACTTGTTGCTTAGTCTGTCGTTGAGATAAAACTATTCAGTAAACGATTATAATCGTTATGTCCGATGGTGCCCCGTGGTAAACTCAACAACGCAAACGCACACGTGCGTGCACGCTACTGTGTAAACAAACACTAAACATTACAGTGTCTCTGAGTCACGGACCACACAAACCCCTCCATCTGCACCCAATATAAAAGTATTCTTCGCTGGCAGTTTCTAGGATGAAATTATTGTTATTTATATTTGGCAAAATTTTATAATTTTTTAATTCCAGGCCATAGTTTATTAAGAGAACTATTTTGAGAAGAAATTTTTTTGGCGTTACATTTTTTTATAAAGAAATTTGGTAAAAAATAGTGGTTTCAGAAGATGTGTGGAACGTTGAGGAAAAAGACAAGGAAATAGACAAGGCTTAAATTTTATAAAACAATGACAGTGCCTGTTTTGCTATAAGGATGTGAAAAAGGGTTCCTATAAATAAGATTAAAAAGCAGATTCAAACTTCGTAAATAACGTTTCTGAGAAGAACAAAGGGTTGCACGAGACAGGATCGTTTGCGCAATCAAGATATTAGAGAAGAGCTAGAGGTATTCTTCATAAATGATAAAATCCAGCCATGTCGCAGGGAATGGTTACAGTATCTACCTAAGGTTACGTTTCGATATAGATCCTTTGGCACAAGAGATGTAGGAAGGCCGAGAGTGAAATGGAGAGATACTCTGTGAAAACGGAGCAGGCAAAATGCCTACTCCGTGAGGTGCAGAAGAAGAAGAAGAAAGAAATTTGGTCGACCGTTCGTATTAAGATTTATAATGGAACTATAAAAATGTAATAATGGTATCAATATTTAGGACTGAACCCAACTTTTCCTAAAAATGTGGAGTTACTGTCAATACTGAGTAATAAACATAATTTTATTGAACTTAAAAAAATGCTTTAATAAGTCGATTATTTGAATGTAAATATAGGCAGGTTCTCTTTTAATAAGTTTTACATTTACTCTACGAATGTAAAAAAAACACTATTTTTCTCTTCCTTGCTTAATTTCTCCTCCAAATTAAATACATTTGGAACTTGTAATTTGTTAAATACGAAATGCATTTTTTCAACTTGAGAAACTTACTTTTATGTTTCCTACTTGTTCGAATTGAGTTTTAGTTGGTTGCTTAAGCACACTTTGTAATTATACTTTCTACACACGTGACTGTAAAGAGAAACGAACTTAGAAAAACATGCGACTGTAGTTTATTGTGTAGTGTAGTGTAAACTACTTACCATGTAGCTTTTTCATGATTCTGTACGGAGTGATTTTTCCAAATCAATGAATTCTGCAACCATGTGTTTTCCATCGATGAAACTGTTCTCTACTGCCTTCTCCAGATACACTAGTTGATCAGTAGGAGATCGATGCTTCTCATATTGGTGAGTGGTATGATCATTTTCCTAGACAGCAGCGATACTGGACGATATTTCTTAGCTTTAATATCTTCTCGGCCTTCAGAAGCGGGATGACGATCACTTCTTTCCATCGTTTAGGTTAGTCCCCTTGCGTCCATATGGCGTTATAAATTTCATATAGTGTAGCCATAACTATATCCGGCAGTTGACGTATATTTCTATAAGGAATATCGTCCGGTCTAGTTGCAGTGTCACCAACAGCGCGGATAGCGGACCGAAATTCCCTCATCGTGAAAGGCACGTTGTACATTCTATATCCTTCAGTTTGGAAGTAAATGTCTTGTTAGACTTCAGCTTTTCTTGTGAGGAAATAAAGGGGATAACTTTCTGCACTACTGACCTCGGCATATCGCGCAGCCAAGGTGTCAGCAGTTTCGTCGGGGTTGTATATCAATTTGCCATCGTGCTCTATACAGGCAATAGGCTTAAACACTTATGTGCCAGCGATTGCTCTGATTTTCTCCCACACGTCTGTCACTGGGGTCGACAGTGTTATGGTCGAAACATATTTTTCCCATTTTTATCTTTTAGCAACTAGTATTTTTCTACGAGCGGCAGCTCGAAGTCGCTTATAAGCGATGCTATTGTCTTCGGTCGACTCTCGTTTATACCTGTTTAGAGCTCGTCGCTTCTTTCTTATTGCGTACTTCACCACGGTACCGGTGTTCTGTGGGGGGGTTGTTACTCCTCTTCCTCCTGCTCCTCGTCCTGTTCCTACTACTACTATTACTACTACTTTATGTTTTGAGGGCTTGGCAATTAGGGCCTTGCCCAACGATCGACCAAGAGTGTTGCTCGACTATATGTTCGGTTCTCACCTACATTCTGGTTATTCATTGAAAGTTGAAATAGGTGTAGCCTACTCTTAGACGCAAACAATCTTATCAGAGCCGACACAATAACCTTACTACTTTTAGGAAGGAGAGAGTTCGGTCTGTCGCTAACTGTTCGTTTCCGATGTCTTCTTCCCTGTGTGTGTTTGTCTCAGTTCAGACAGAGCTCTACACTCTTCATTTCACTAAATGTGCTCCACCACAAGTGTAGACGGTTAGTTCTTGTCCTAGTAGGAGGTCAGAAGCCCAATTCGCAGTCTGGTGATTCAGACTTGTTCACGTCGACTGCCATCACCTGCGATTTGGTAGACGAGGAAAAATAATCAAAAAATTTGACTTTAAAGGAAAAAAATTAGATAAAAGCTAATTTTTTGTACATATGGTCCTTGAACCATAATTATACAAAACCACTGAGTCTACCACTCAAAAGTGTCTAGGGGTGGTTTTACAGGGGTTGAAAAGGTGAAAAAACGATTTTTCGCCTATAACTTAAAAACGATGTGTTTTATCAAAACATGTTTCAAATAAAAGTTGTAGCTCACAAAATTCCCTATAATTTGGTTGGTCAAAGATTCCTGTATGTCAAATATTGTTAGAATAGGCCACATTTAAACTTAGAGTATACTGTATTTTTTGTATTTTGTGTGTATTGCATGTAAATAATCGTTTTTTTTGTTAAGAGGATAATACCTATATAAGCCGAAGCTTGTGCGTAGGTAATGAGATGGGAATGGCTTGAATGATGAACAAATGCCAGACCTTACCGGGAATCAAACCCTTAACCTCTTGGTCTAGAAGCCAGCGCCCTAACCACTAGACCAAACCGGTCGGTCAATATTTAGCTTAAAATATTGTCTCAGGGCGATTTTCCCCATATTGAAATATGTAAAAATTTGTTGTTTTTTTTTTGCTGATGCAAATGAAGAATTTCGTCAAAAAAAGTATCAAATAAAATAGTGTTTCACATTTTTAGTAACTTCTATACAAAGAAGTACAGAAAGGAACTATATAATGCAGACCAAGTGACCTATAAATTGTAAAAGTAAAGTAAAAACATTTTTACTTTTTTTAGTAGGAAGGTGCCACTACGCTAAAGCTTGTCAGATTTATATACAGCAAATGCTTGAATTACAAAATAGAATGAGTGACTCAGAATTTGATAAATCTACGAAAGGTTATTTTACTGTAAGGCGTAACAAAACATTTTTCGGTGGTACTTGAACCGATATTCTCATAGAACATACATCAAATCGAGAATTTAAAGTCCAAGGTGGCGTTGTTCACCGAGGATTCACAGAGGAAATATTACATTCATATTGATCACTACCAAATCAGCATTTTCGGATATTTGTCAAGAACTTGAAAATTTTTGCAGCACTACATTTTTCACATCTGAACAACATGTTGAGTTAAGAAAAACTCGAATTGCAAGAAATGATTCAGATGTCAATAAATTGTATGATTGGCTTATTAATCACGATCTGTTCTCAAAAACGCAAATCGTTACGTCACTTGATACGTGAATTATTGGAAATGATGCTATTAATTGTCATAAATCAAAGGACATTGGTGAAAACGATATAAAAAAATTGTCTGTAAAATTGTATAAGGACACTGTCATAAAACGTGAAAACAGAGTACGTCCTCTGAGTCCCGTTAATTCCTCTGTAACGTTACGTGAAAAGAGTATTACTATAGATCCTTTAATTCTCTATCAAAGAATGCTGTTGTAGAGAGAACCAAGTGATGATATATCAGAGTATTTTAAATTTGAAATTTCACCGTACCCAATGTCTCTTTTCACGAATACTGGAATGGAAGAAACCACCAAGTCCGCTTTATATGATGATTTTCAAAATATTGATGACAATTTACTGAACAAGACAGACATCTACATAACAGATGGAAATTATTTGTTGCACAAAGTGAAATAGAATTTTAAAAAATGCAGTAATTATAAAGAAGTATCCAATATGTAGCCTACGTGCAATATGTTTCGCGTACTTTTAAGTGTGCAGTAATCGTCTGCGATGGATATGATAATCCTGAGAGTACAAAACAATCTGAACAGCAACGTCGCGAACATCAGTCCACAGTTCAGCATAACGGAAGTAACCCCCCAGTCTGTCGGCCAAGAAAAGTTTTTAGCTAATAGTGAAAATAAAAAAACAACTCGTTGAAATGTTGAAAAAAAATTCGAAAAACAAAAGTTTGAAATACGACAGCCATCTGACGACGCAGATACGCTGTGCAAACTGCCATTCAGAAGTATCAGAACTTGCAAGTGACAATTGTTGTTCAAGATATTGATTTGCTTCTACTTGTGATAGCTTTAAGTCCAGCAGACAAAGATATATTTTTCTTGAAACCAAATATTGGCAAAATTGAAGCAAAATTATTTTCCTCTCGAAATTTGCAAATGCAATTCACAAATGTCAAAAGTTTCATCCTTCTAGCACATGCTTTTAGTGGCTGTGACACGACTAGTTCATTTCATGGGAAAGATAAAAAACAATTACTGAAGCTATTGGAGAATAACAGAAATTTGGACAATGCTGTAGCAGTGTTTAATAGTGTGAATTCAAATAAAAGTGAAGTAGAAAAATCTGGTGAAAAATTATTTCTACTTCTGTATGGTTCGAAAGATGAAAGGCAAACATTTAGACGAGTACAGATTTCAGATGTTTCAGAAATCTATCAAAAAGGCATCTGCCAAATTAGAGCTGTTACCTCCAACTTCAGCAACTGCAGCTCAGCATTCTTTTAGAGTTTACTACCAAGTTCAGAAATTGGTAGTAACTACATTAGAACCAGCTCCTGAATCAATTTTGCATTTAATTTCCTGTGGCTGCACAACTGACTGTTCTACGCGTATATTTCGTTGTCGCTGCCTAAAATCCGGATTGCAATGCACAGTTATGTCTAAAAATTGCCACGGATCAACGTGTCAGAATTGTGAAACGCCAGGTTATAATATTAATGTTGCTATAGTGAAGAGATTATTATTGACGATGAAAATGAAAGTGAATTTCTTATTGATGATCTTGAAGAAACAAATGTTAATGAAAACAGTGATATTGAAGACTCTTTGTGACTTAAATTTTTATTATAAAACATTCTTACAAAAGAAAAATCTTACCATATTTTTAAAAATTAGTGTATAATTTTCTTGTATTATTTTTAAATAATTTCCATTTAATTCAATTTAAATTTATCATCTGATATTTCTGAACAAATTATTTATTCACTAATAAAAATTTTACTTTATCTTAAGTGTTTGTTGTCGTAAATCTTTTGTGTTGATTTTACCTTCCTTTTGTGTAATTTACATATTTGATTTCATAAACTGATTGCTTTCTGATTTTGACATTTTATGATATGTGATTAATTATGTAATTAATTTTTTAATTATTATTTTGTACAGTTCAAAATTTTTTTTTTGTATTTTTACATCATTTTAATTTTAGTCATTAAGTTAAGTAAAAATGTTCAAATTTTAAATTCTCAATAATTATTGCATTTGCTTTTTTTATTCAAACAATGTTTTATTTATAAAATTTTTGTTTTATTTTGCGATCCTTTTACTATATTATTCTTACTGTTGTTATTATCATTGAATTTTGTAAATATTGAAAGATACTTTTTCAAAATATTTCACCTGGAATAATAAATTATGTGAACGCATCAAAAATGTGTTTTTTCACTTTTTCGTAAATATTCATCCTCTTAAAAAACAAAAAAAGACCATTCACATGCAATACACACAAAATACAAAAAAATACAGTATACTCTAAGTTTAAATGTGGCCTATTCCAACAATCTTTGACATACAGGAATGTAACACCCACCAAATTATAGGGAATTTTATAAGCTACAACTTTTATTTGATACAATTTTTGATAAAATACTTCGTTTTTAAGTTATACGCAAAAACTCGTTTTTTCACCCCTTTTAACCCCTGTAAAAGCGCCCCTAGAGACTTTTGAGTGGTAGACTCATTGGTTTTGTATAATTTATGGTTCAAGGACCATATTTACTTTTATCTAATTTTTTTCTTAAAACTTCCTATTTTTCCTGGGCTATGTCATTTACAGACGCTCTGCTTCATGGTTGCCGTGCATTCCACATACGTTACCACACATTAAACATGGTGATTGTGACAGCAACTTTTGCGTTGTCAGGTCGTATGGCAATTTCATCAATGTTTGGGCTGTCTGCAGCATGTCTCGCTGCAGTGTCAGATTCTTCATTACCTTCAATAATACCTACACGATCTGGACACCAAACAAAAGTAAAAGATGAACAAGGTCGTCCATCGCATGGCGCATTGTTATTATCTGTTGCAGTAACGTATCCACTGTGCTGCGTTGTCCAAGTCAGTTATAAAACTCAGTGAATTCGTAGAGATAAATTTTCTCTCACCTCGGTGTTCACAGAGTCGAAGAGCTTGCCACACCGCATACAATTCGGCGGTACATACACTTACCACCTTGGGCACTGTCCAAGAGTGGGAGACACCCTCGATAACAAACGCACTACTCATTCCGCTCTCCGTCTTCGAATCATCAGTACATACAACGTTCTTCAACGTATTCCTTCATTGCTGATCTAACAAGTTTCAGTTCAGTTGGGTGGCACAATTTCTTGCTCCTACTGGCGACATCCAGCCGGCAGTTTGGTTTGCGAAGCAGCCAGAGAGGCATCTTGCATGGAACGTTCGCTTGAACCATCAGCGCCTGGATGTTGTAGCTATTCGAGCGCAAGGATGCCGGCTGATCGACTGAACGTACAACGGCGGTTGTATTCTTGCAAGTCTGTTGTTCGCCAGCAACACGTGGTTTATGTGGATCGGTAGTGGTAAAATTTTAGCCACATATCTCAGCAACAGTCATTGATGTCGAAGATGTAATGACGTCGTTCATGCTTCACATTGAAAGCTTTGTGACGGGCTAACATGGAATACTATTATTATACTATAATAATAAGAATAATAATAATAATTATTATTATTATTATTATTATCATTAATAAAATAGACGGTGTGGCTGGAGAAAGGAAGGATTTAGTATCTGATCTGGGGATGCTTATGAGTTCTAAGCCTCACTTCCCTCAGCAGTTAAAAGTGTTGGCTCGAAACCCCTCAGAAATCTAAACCTTATCAAATGGACTGGAAGACACTTTAAGAGTACGGAATTCTGTGTAAACTCTTTATAAATCATTGGTCCGAAGCCATCTATAATATGCTTCAGCGTATGGTACAGGTACCGTGGTACACAGTTAACTCTATTGCTTTTCTGAGTGAGTTCAGAGAAGCTTCTTGCATTGGATGACCAACACCTTATTGAGTCGTGATGTGGAGGTCATGAAAGTTTTTGGTCTTCTTTTACTCCTGATTAGAAGAATTCATACAAACTTGCTCTCCTTTCATCGAGTTCTTGGACTTGAGTGGATTGGCCTATACTTACTTCGGGTAGACACGCAGGATCGTGTTGCCAGCCTCCATGTTCACGTACTCGATTTCTTTAGTGACAAAAAGAAGTTTCGACGGGCAGTGACGAAGGAAATTTTCTTACTACACTTGTTTGACCTGCCACACTAATTTTGTGTCATGACTTGTTAGAGGCATTGTACTAATAATTTCTGTCTTTTATTCTTTCTTGTGACAGTCGTCTTCTTACTTGACACACTAAATCCCTTAAATTTATGTCTTTTTTAAGTGTAATACACTAAAGTTTTAATGAATCATTCTAATACTTGTCCTGTGTTCTTCTAATGGGTGTCCCAACGGGTGAATCGGCAGGGTGTAGGAGTGTGTAGGAGCCCTGCATTTAAAAAATATCATTATTGTTTTTATTATTGTGCTGTTTATTATTATTATACAAATTAAAAATGGATTGAGAACGTACTGAACTGATAATGCATAGTCCAGATCGGAAACTAGCAACAGGGAAGTACTGAAGGGAACTTACTTGAATGAAATTGAAGTGCACACCCCAACGCTTTTCACGTGAAGAGAATGATGGATTCTCAGAGTTGTGTAGTACGTACTATACATTTACCTTTTAAACTGGCAGATATTTATCGTACAAATGTATTTGGCAGACTGATAGTATAAAGCTGATAAAAAAATTTCCAGAACTACTTCAGTGGGTGCTTTAGAAACAATGTGGAATGAGATCAGGCCCTTCGTTCAAGACCATTTGGAAGTTAGTGACGAGAACAACACTGAATCTATTAGTTGAGAACAATCAGTTACAATTATTTGAAAAAATTAAAGTCAAAGACAATGATTGTCTCGTTTGTTGTGTTATCATTCATAAAAAATTGGGATATTTATGGGGTAATAAAGTGTGCAATAAATAGATCCCCCTACCAAGCGTCAACCTCACTTTCTGTTCTTTTGATCTCGGTTTGCGCTGTGGTTGTAAACGAGGCTCTGAAAACCGAGTGACACCCGCGACAAGCGCCAACGGCGTTCGTGAAGCACTGAATGGTAGGTGGAGATTTCAGAGTTAATTATGGCATCGTTAATATTTCATAAATTATTAGCCAATCGATATACCCCGTACCCCGTGCTCTACGCGTATGTCTGTCTGCCTGTCTAACTCTATCTCTGTCTGTCTGTCTCCCCCTTCTCTCTCTCTCTCTCTCTCTCTCTCTCTCTCTCTCTCTATATATATATATATATATATATATATATATATATAAAATTTGTGATGTTTTCAATTTGTTTCTTCTGCAAGTAGTATAATTTCGTGTATTCTTTTTACGTAGAAAGAATACACGAAATTATACTACTTGCAGAAGAAACAAATTGAAAACATCACAAATTTTATATAATTACTGCAAAGAAACATCGAGTTACTTATATAGAAAATGATTTATATATATATATATATATATATATATATATAAAATGTACTGCTGTTAAAATGCAACACAGTACATAATAGGGAAATAATAAATTTTAAAAGAGAAAGATACAAATTTAATATTAAATGGAACATATGTTTTAAAATGTAAACAAAAACATTGGGACTATCGACTCACCCAGTCAACATAGAGGTCGGTTCCTGTATGATATAAAACAATATTAAGTTATATGTTCTGAAAAGAATATATGAAATTGGAGGGAATGTTATAATAAGAGTAAATAGTAATAAAATTATAATTTAATCAATACCAACTAGAATTACGAATATTAGAGATAAAATAAAGATGTTTAATAAGAAATAGAAAAGTGATATATGTTTTTAATAGGTATATGATAAACAGATGTAATGAAAGTAGGGAATTATCAAAGTGGCAAATTTGTAAATTGTTAAAGATTGTATTGTATAGAGATGAAAGGAAATGTTTTTAGTCTTGAATTATATGGAATAAGAGTAGCATGAAGAGTCTCAATTCATATCTAATGAAAGTAGGGAATTATCAAAGTGGCAAATTTGTAAATTGTTAAAGATTGTATTGTATAGAGATGAAAGGAAATGTTTTTAGTCTTCAATTATATGGAATAAGAGTAGCATGAAGAGTCTAAATTCATATCTAAGAAAAGTAACATCATTAGTCTAATTTTATATCTAATAGTAACAGCATGAAGAGTCTAAAAGAGTGATATGTAGATTAATAATTGGTAACATTTAAATAAATCAAATTTGTACATCATCAAGTTTAATGTCATATGTAAAAAGAAAAAAAAACAGTAAAGGAATTTAATTTGTTATACCAGAGTTTTGATTATAAATTTAATAAAGTAAACAATCAGGAGGAGAGATTCAACGTTCCTATTGAGTTTAGTAAAATAAACTAATATTCAATAAATAAATAATATTACAAGAAATATAAACATATGCTTAATAGAAAGCCAATAGAAGAGGGAAATCCTGGACTGAAGAATAGTTTAAGTGGCCATAACATATAATTAAGTATTCCGAGGACACATCTGTGTTGCAGTCGTCCTAGAAAACAACATTCAGCGGTGAAACCAATAAGAAATTTGTGTGAAGGAACGGATCGCCAAGCCTGATATTGCTTTTGAAAATAATAAACATCAACCAGAAGTGAACCCGTGGCAGCTGGAAGAATTCAGAATCAGTCAAGTTACATTTGTTTGGTACCTATTTTTTACATGGTTATTTCTCAAAATACTACATACTAACTGTATTTGGTTTGGTTTAAAGAAAAGAAAATATTATATACAATCGTAAATACGATCAAACAGCTTAATAATCATTAACCCTGAGAGAGAGAGAGTTTCTTTTCATGTACTGATAAACAAAAAACATAATAAAGGTAGTTACATATCATAATTACATAATTACAATACCTGTTAAAATAATTACAGTACAATTAATGACGCATCCAACGTGGTGCAAATATAATAAATATTATACTAGCAAAAAAATAAACGCAGTACAATATATATATATGCGAATCCTGGAATGTTAAAGTTTCTGGCTTACTTTTTTTTATCGTTAGTGCAAATTGGAATGTAATATACTTTAAGTTAGTTATTAAGCATTACACTATCCTACAAGTGCTGTCACAGCTGTAGTGTTTTTATCACGATTACAAACAGATAATCTTCTTTAACTTGTTCTACCATCAATTTTAAAGTAAACTGTAAAACTTTTAACACGTTCCTTCAACAACAAGCACTCTTAGAGGATCATATTCATTATTAAGCCATTTCCCGATATTTTCGTGAATATTTCTTTTACGTTTAATAAATTTATTGAACTCAGAAAAACTTGATCTATTATTATTCAGACTTTGACGTAAATATTTTCTTCACATAACCCATTATTAAATGCTCTTCAGAAAATTAGAAATTTACTCAAATTATCATATCCCTAAGTACTCTGCGACTGTATTGATAACAGCCCGCTGTATTTCCATTTTTCACCCTTGATCCTCATCATACCGTGCTTGTAAGGACGTGGCGTTTTAATTTTTCAAAGACAATTTCTTTTGTAACACTGAATACTTCCAGCATAAAATAATATACGAATTGCGAAGAAAGAACTGTGACATACTTTCGGATATGATGACATGGTGTGTAAATTGATGTAATTTGCAAGGAGAGTTACGTCAATATTTCCCTCATTGTCCAGTATTATGCGTGTAAATACATACACGAGCGCGCGCGCATATGTATAAAGTTATAAAGTGTGTGAAGAAACAAAAATTTTAATTTGTAATAAAACAAGTCTGATGAAATTGGACAGAGATTGGTCCAACTAAATATGGTTATTAGAAAAAGTGTAACACTTGCAATAGTGTACTACTTGCATTAGGAGACATTCTAAATAAACTACATCTGAAGCTCCCACGGCCGCCGTCAACATTGGTCAGATTGTTATAGCCGGGCTGTTAGGCCGTGATCGAAAGTTGTTAACGACAAACTTTTCAGCCCCCCCCCCCCCCCATTGTAGGCCATCTTCAACGTCAGAGATAGTTTGGCAGTTATTCGGAATTAACCCCAGTACTGAGGTAGACAATGCGTAGACCTTAGAACTGGGGTTAATTGACGTATAACTGTCAATCTATCTCTGACACTGAAGATGGCGGGGGCGAAACGTTTGTCGTTAACAACTTTCGATCACGGCCTAACAGCCCGGCTATAGCTAATTTTAACAACTAAATAAAATTATGCATGTGTGTATACAATATCATTTGTTTATTATTGAATGATAATAATATCGAAGCAATGTTATGTGGCTTTGTTATAATTAAAGGTATAGAAAAGACAGTTACGCATTCATACAAATAAAGTATAAGTTTTATAATAATGAGTAGGCCTAGTATACTGTCTTACTGCATCATAATAAGAAGCGCAAGAGGTATGTAAGATATGTATAAGATAAGATATGTATGTAAGCTATAAGATTTACTTAGACTGACAAACATGAGGAAAACAAACCACGGAGTAATCATGGAAGACTGTAATGCAAAATCGGGAAAAGAAAAGTTGGGACGTATTATGACCCATTATGGATTTGGAAATAGAAGTGAAGCAGGAGTTATGGACATTTAACACTTCAACGATTACACTAACACTTCTAAAACATTAATAAAAATTATGAAGACCAAAAAATGAGTACAGAGAAGCACAAACAATAGACTAAAAATGGCTAGTATAAATTGTAAGAATATTATGATTGTAAGAAAAAATCTGAAGAAAAAATAATTGTAATTGTATTTATTAATTTTAATAAATTTAATTATCATAAGACTTGTAAGAGCAAAATTTCCAAAAAGATGTCAGTGATGTGAGATGTAAAGTAACAAAATGATTATAATAGATATGAAAGCCAACAATATCTCAATAGGTTTCTACACTTCTCAAATAATAGATAACTCAGGAAAACTAATTATAAAAGAAAAATAAAATAAAATTCATGATGTAAACGGCAAAATTAGATGGACAACCAAAATTGGTTTGACAATTATTTGACAATTATCTGACAATTGTATTTAGAAATTCGACGACTCTAAAGTTGGGTCAGAGCTTTAAAGCAAAGAGAGAAAGTTGAGAGACTGTTTCAAAGTCCGACGTTTATAAACTCTTCACCAAAAACTTGAATTTATATTTTTTTTTAATAACTTAAAAAGTGTGAATATTAACGGAATACTATAGAATAGCATTTTAATACGCGTATCTTATGAAACCATTTTCTACTCGTTTTTTCATGAAAATACATTAAATTGACCAAGGTATAACGGTCTGACATGTGGAATCTCATATAAAAACATCGATTAGCATCTGTGTTTTTGTTAACCACATTGAACCTAAGCGATAAAAACTAAAAGTAAAATAGCAGTACGCAGTTACCTTTAGTTTGCCTTCTCGGCCATCTCTGTACGAAAGTTGGCCGAGTTACGCTAGTTTCAAATGACATACATTTGCATCCGTACTAAAACATAATATTATGCATGTTTGCAGTACAAAATTTTATAAATACTGACGGCATTATTGTAAGTTATAAACTCACTTTATTTCGGTGACCAAGCCTTTGATATAAGTTATAGTGATTTCGAAGTCTGCGATTCCTCTATCGCCTATCAAATATGTCTGCTGATTTCTGCGTTTAACTCGATTCCTCGACCACAAACTCTTTTCAGCGTCGTATAAAAATGTCGATGGCGATTAAATTATCTTCAATTCGGTGTTAAACGCTTTGGCGTTAACTCGAAAAAGGGGAAATTAAATTAGTCGTATCTTTTTAAACATTGGGGTTTTACATACCTCATAAAAATTTTGAATTTTGTTGTCCATAACGTGTCCGTTGATTAACTAAATATAAGTATATCACTACCGACTCAGAACACAAAGTTTTTTTGGTAAAAACCTAAAAGTTTTACCTTATAGCCTGAACCAGTTTTCGCTTATTATAAGCTAAATTTGCAAACCACCTCATTGAAGCAAACCACACATACACAAACATCGACAAGAACATGGATATTCTACACGTACACATAAAAGGCCGAAAACTAGACACTCTTGAACAATTGGAAGTATACAAACACACAAAAACACATAAAAACGACATCCTAAACGAACAGACACAATTCAAATCACACATATTATTCGAGCATATCACACCCCACACACACAACATCGATCCTTGAAAAGTCGGCGCCGTCGCCAAGAACAAGACGGACAGCACTCCCAGTGGCAGCCTTTGAAGAAGCTTATAATAAGCAAAAACTGGTTCAGGCTATAAGGTAAAACTTTTACGTTTTTACCAATAAAAAGCTTTGTGTTCCGAGTCGGTAGTGATATACTTATATTTAGTTAAAAATTTTGATTTTACCCTCAACTTCTGGTTTTATGTAAAAATGCACTACATGATTTTTGTAGGTTGTTTAGATATCTTCAATTTTTTTATTACATCTTTAAAAATAAAACTGGTAGAGGTAGACGGTCCTAAGGTTTCACAGATTGTCAAAAACTTTAACGTCGATTACTTACCGTCCGCTACCATAATTCAAAATTTATAACACAAGAAAATTAATTTTTATGTTTTTATTTTTATTTTAGTTTGGTTTAATTTGCGTTTAGTTTACTCATATACGATAAAAATTAACTGACTTACGCCTACGACAGGATAAAGAGTCTTCGTTTTAGGATATTATTTCGACTATAATACGAACTTTTTGCGCGAAATACTCAAATAATGACGTATTATTAAAGCAGTTTTTCTACACGCATTGTTGTTATCGTGTGCGGTTAAATGTGTTTGTAATATTAGGAAACAGAGTATTGTGAATGGAAGCAACAAGTGTCGCAGGCGTAGGCGCACCTGCGTGCGTACATGCATGTGTAAACTGAATGGCGTGCTCGTGTGCCAGCATTGTGTAAGTTGTGCCCTAATTGGAACTCGGTCAGATGAATCTGCCAAAACATCTGACTTAGTAAGTGTCTGTACCAAACTGTAGTGCACAGCTGGTCAATACGAGACCCTATAGAGATAAGTTAATGTGATCCAGAATGTGGAGTTTTTTACAGAACAGGAAACTGTTTTACCACAACACCCCCACTATACCACCGACACGGATATTTTTTTGAACAAAATATAGTTAGCTAAGAGATAACAAAATAAAATCTGATCTAGTTTCACACAGACAGACAGATAGACACACAGACACACACACACATACACACAAATATAACAATTATTTTGTCGAAGAAATGTGAAATTTGAACTTTGCATCTGGGCATTTAGCCTACTATTTTCACTTGATGTTTCGCATAATTCAGTGTTACTTATTGTAGATATGCGTATGTATAAATGTAGGCAGTGCGAATGGAAATGCAATTGTATATGCACGTAACTGACTGGAAACAGCGGAAGCCGAAACCTAACACTGCACAACCTGACAGTAGGCTGTTCTCAACACTTACACTGTAATGAAAAGTATTAGGCAAGATACACTTTCCTACATTTTGCATATAACAAAACTTCATCATCATCGTCTACTCCAGCTATTAGGCTCCAACGCCCGCTCCGGCCTGACTTGTCTTATTCGATCCACCTTGTTCTTGGCCGTCCCAAATACGTACGTCTTCTTGGACCGTAATGCAGGACCGCATCACCATGTTAGTTGATGATTGTCGCTGTAGGTGGGCTATCCATCTCTCTCTCTCTCTCTCTCTCTATATATATATATATATATATATATATATATACATATACACAGTTCATCTCTAACATCTACATTCTTTTGGTCGATAAACTTATATCCAGCAACAGTTCCCAGAAATCTCAGTTACGCGGCCTGTATACGCTGGTAATTCTTAGTTAAATACCAGCCTTACACTTACACTAACTGAATTCCTTAGTTAAAAAACATCAATTACTATATAAAATGAATGTTAACGTAAAAAGAAACTTGTAAGAATTATTAAAGTGACTTAAACAGTCAAAATAGACGAGAGTAATACTGCTGCTAAGGAAGGCAGTTGGCGTAATGCACAATGCAATTCAACAGTGTAAGGCGGAAATTATTTCGCCAAAGAAAACGTGGTTGCTGTGCTGTGGTGTACACGCCGTTATTGCATAACGCAAACAGTAATAATAATCGACAAACATTTCAACAAGGGCAATCACCGGTCAATATTGCATCAGTAAACAAAGATGTACCTTACTCTTATAACCTATTGAACAAGAAACACGAATTCACTCACATTGTATTGTATAATTACTGTATGTTACGATGCAATGTAGGATATACTAAACGTTTATAAATAGCTTATATTAATTAACCTCTGGGGTCATATTCATAATGATGTCCCCAAGTTGTGACACGTCGTCGCATGTTGCAACCTTGTTACTACCCTGGAGTATTACCTGTTGTACCTGTTTGCAATTGTGCTCGTGACCGCGATCCCTATTTATTGTTCTCTGTACCGAATTTAACCGAATAAGGCTCTGCTATTTCATTCAACTCTTCTTTCTTCATAACTCGTGTTTCGTCCAAAGGTCAAGGATACAATCTTAGATGGTATCAATGCACTTGACGCGTTTACAAACAAACTGGCCGATTTTGACTGGTGGTTAATACATTACTGCGGCCTCCTTTATTGCTAAACAAAAACAATAACATAACGTTCCTAATTGGTTAACAATAACCTAAATAAAAGTTGAATACCTGCTAACTAATTCTGTTAATAATCTAGATGAAGTAATTTCGTGTGCATTGTCATTTGTAATGTGAGTAATTTTTATTTCGTGTCTATGAACATTAAAAACTTAAAAAGCAGAGGTTATTTACAAGATTGCGTTCGAAACGACCATTTTATGAACATCACTACAACGTCTGCTATGATGGCGAGTTAAATTAAAATTTTGAGATTTATTTCAGATCCTAGATACAGTGAACAATACTATAAACAACGGAACATTCTTAAAAGTTAAATGTTACATTTAATATTTTGCCTTTCTTGTAATTATTAAATTATTCGAAATAGATTATTGGGTACACACAATGAACGTATTTTGTATTTACTCACACTTAGTCGACGACAAATTTACCTTTAGATTTGGTTAATTTTTCTATTCTTATTTGTGAAATTCTAAAATCTATGTTTCACGTATATTTGCATTATACATTTCAAACAAACAATCTGTCAAATTTATCATTTATAAATCTGTAGATTATAAATTTTTATAAACAATCTAATCAGTGCTTAACCTCGTTTTAACTTGTGGTTCGGTCTTCCGCCCCCAAACGTTAGATTGTAGACGAAACGTTTCTGCCTCCCGATCCTCTGTAACATTGATTTAATTGTATAAGTTACTGTAACTTTCGGTATATTACAACGTTATTTTTAGACACTTACTTTTACACATATGCTCTTACTCATTTGTGCGCATTTACCCACGTCTCGGAGGTATACTCTTCTTCTGCAGTATTTACCTTGATGTTCCCCGGCTGGGTCGCAGGCTTTCGTCGTTGATTGAGTGTGGATAAGCACGTGAATATCGTTATATAAGTTTAATACAAGTAAAGAGTACAGAGGATTTAGTACTGGTTGTGAAATTAGTACTGTTTTAATAAAATCATATTCATTTGATTTATTCTTTAAAAATTCAAATTATCATATTATTATTTGTTTTGTGTGGGTTAATTATTATTTGAACCCTTATATTCGATCTGAATATAATGCAATTATAACGTGTTTAAATCGTATTTCTTATATTTCTAAGACATAGTATACACATACATAAATCACATATGACCTGAAATATTACACAGACATATAATACATAACACATATAATTATTATAAAACGTGATTAATACGTATAAAATTTAATATTCATCTTGTCTTTGCAAGTGTGGTTTTTAATATAGGCTATACCACTAATAAAAACTTTTAATTAATTAAATATTTATTAAAATATTAATAGAGAACATTTATTACTTTAATTGATTCTATTATTTAATGTCTCAATTAATTAACAATCTTCTAATTACGTAACTCTCATATTTGAATTTAATTATTTAATCAAATACAAAAATATAATAAAAATATGGTTCTTCCTTGACCATTTATTTATGAGATTACTACAGTTATATTCTCTATTATCAATTATACTTTGAACATTTATTTATTCATTATGAAAATTTAAAAATATACTAATGTTTTTGTAAACTTGTATATGGAAACTAGAGCTTTTTTCGATAGACCTCAGGGTCATTTATAATATTAAATAAATGTCTGACTTCACCTGCATTTTTCTGCAACCATTTAACTTTGTCGTTACCGTCATCTGGACTCTCGAGTTTGTTGATCCTCTTCGGTATCACCTTCTCTGTCTGCGTCGTTGAAATTCCTCGCTCCGTCTCCTGGATGCTGAGTTCTGACGTGGACCTCTGGTCGTGATGATGTACGGCTGGATGTAGCTGCATGTGGCTGTCCCTGCGTCCTCTCGTCTTCTTGTTCTAGTTCCTCTCCTCTTCTTATCTTGTCCCTCGTGGATGTCTCGAAGTTCTATGTTACTTCTTGAAGTTTATCGACGATACGACTTCTCGTATATTACGATTTTATAGTCTTTTAAAACAATCGTGTTCCACTATTACTTGCACCGACGTAATGCCGGTTCCATCGCACTTCACTTTATTGAATACTGTTTAAAAACCTTACATGATTTTGTAAAATTCGCGGTTGCGAGATGCGTGGATCTTACGAGTCTAAGATGATAAATGTGTGTCGTCCTTTCCTCCTTTGTAATAAGTAGGGTCCCTCGTACAGTCTGAAAAGTTTCTTTGCTGTATTGTCGATTCGTTTTCCCACTGGATTACTTCTTAGTAGCACTCTCTCTCCTTCATGGAATGTGATGAGCTTGTGCGTTCTGTTGAACCTCTCGATCCTCTTTTCTCCAAGTTTTTCCATCCTCTTCTTCGCATTGTCGTATTTGTGACTCAATGGAATTTACAGATTTTGGTTTGGAGGTTTGTCAATGTTTCTCGACCAGAATCTATTAGATTTTTTATTTGTTTCCAGTTCCACCGGTGTATATCCCGTAGCTTCACTGTATGTAGCATTTATAGCTTGTTCAAAAAATGATATGTACTCTGCCCATCGGTTATGTTGTTGATTACAGTAGATGCGTAAATGTTTTCCTAACTCTTTATTTACCCTTTCAGCAAGGTTTCCTTGTGGATGTCGTATTGACGTTAACATTGGTTGTATGCCGTGCTGAATTAGCGTTTCTGTCCATGCTTTATTTTGAAATTGTTTACCTTGGTCACTCAATATCTTTTTGATTTGACCATACTTCGGTACATATTTGCGCAGTATGACATTCAGTACACTTTTGGTGGTGGGTCTTCAAATAGCGTAGAGTCGAACTGACTTGATGAACACATCTATACATACAAGTATGTGCTTTGTATCCCCGTGAATAGCTCTCAGAAATGGGCCCAGGAAGTCTACTGCTACTAATTCTCCCTTTTCCTGTGTCTTGATATTTTGCATATCTACGTATGTGTGAATATTCGGATGTCGTGCTGTTTGACATTCGTAGCATCCTGTTAAGATTGCTTTTATTCTTCTAAACATATTATTCAAAATGAAGTCTTCCTTCAAAGCTAAATGACATTTTAAAGCAGACGCATGTGCTAAACTTTGATGACATGGTATAGTTAGTGTTTTTAGCATCTCTGGTGATAGGACTATTTTCCAATCATAATTAACGAGTTTGTACAATATACTATTTTTTATCGTATATCTACTAGATAGTGGTGATAACTTCATGTGACTTATTTGAAGATCTTTATTTTGTTCATTTGCTATGTTATTTAGCAAATACTTAACTCTATAATCTGTTTGATATGTAATGTTTGATATTTAACCGCATTACACTTATTTATATTACTTATTGTTCCCCCTTGTGTAGGACAATAAGTGTTCGACAACATTCTTTCCTGTTGTGTATTGTTTAGGGTGGCACGCAACTCATGTGTGAGCAGGTCGTTTAACAAGCCTGTCCGAGCTGGCGCTTGGCTACCCTCCTGTAGTCATTCATTTTTCTTCTCAATTGTTCTACGATCACCCCCTTCCTCCTTGGATTTTGACGGGCGTGTCGATTGTGCACAATTTTATTTTCATAATTGTTTTTATTATTATTATGATTATTATTTGCATTAATGTTATATACATTTGCATTGTACGGTTTTACGTGTTTTTCGACGTACCTGGATGTGAGTACGCTCCTTTATTTGGAGTTAAATTACATTTTTCAAAGGGTTGTTTATATTCTTTCCACTTATCTTCTTTCTTCGCGAACTGCGTCGATTTGTGTTGTATTGGATTTTGTGTAGAGTACTGCTGCTGCTGCTGCGGCTGGTTATCTCTTCTTTCGTATTCTTTATTAACAAATTGTGATGATTGCGTTACAAGAATGAGAAGTTCCTCAATGGATTTAACTCCTTGGGTATATACGGCAAGTCTAATGTGTCTGTCAAAATGATAACTTAGTTTTAATACTAATTCGTGCTCCGTGAAACTTGGTCTAAGATGCTTACACCGTTCGACGAGTTGTATGATGTAGTCTTCCATGGAACGTTTGCTGTTGACGTAATACCGCCTTGGAATTTAATATTTTGCCCCGTTCGCACGATTTAGGCCCTTTTAACTATGCCTTTTCGTTGACGCGTATAAAGATGTCAGCAACACCATGGAGACCAGAATTAATTACCATAGTAACAAGTAAATAAACAAATGATATTTAGCGGCATCGGAACTGTACCTTTATCAGTTCCTGCAGTTTTTAATGTTTTTAATATGCGATTGTATCGATATATTTTGTAATTTTGTATACAGATAGGTCTATATATTTCGTAATTGTCTTTAACGATTATAAAATTTATGTTTATACGTATTTCTGATGATGTAATTAATAAGTAATGAAATATATTAAATACTACTACTAAAGATGTCAACAACACCATGGAGACCAGAATTAATTACCGTAGTAACAAGTAAATAAACAAAAGCTATTTAGCGGCATACGAACTGTACATTTTATCAATTCCTGCAGTACATTTTCGATGTTTTATATAATATGCGATTGTATAGATATATTACGATGTGGAAAAGAAGAAGCGTACTAATTGTAAATTGTCCTATTACTTAATGCAAAGCGAAAATGCGTGTTCTTTTCATCTGTGAGGTTAGGTGACAACGGTTTTAGGTTTTTAGTTTACTGCTGAAATAAATAAAAGCCATGGTTGTGAAAACATAATGTTTAATGTGTTATACAATGCTTCTGACACAGTAACACTTATTATTTAACAGGTACTTTATAAATATCTCTAAAGGCTTTACAAACGGGCACTTTTAAATCTCCAAAGGCTGTCGCACCAGCATAATAATTTATTACAAGTTAAAATAGTACAAGTGTTGAAAACAGATTTGGAGAGAATTTGACTAATGAGTACAAAATTGTTATACGAGCTGATAGAACGCCATATAGACATAGACAATAAAAATTATATTAAAAATACTTATTAAAAGTCAAATATTCGCGTGCAAAACCGCGAGTAACAGCTAGTTTATTTATAAATTTCAGCAAGTTTGGTTTTTTGCTAATAATAATTATTTGCGTACGTTTTGTAAATATGATCTTTTGGAAGAGTTTAGACACAGCCGACAGGATAACACACGATTGTAGCCTGTATTTCTTATCAAATTTTAATTCTTCATAGTGATGTATGTGTTTTTTCTTAATTTCAGCGTTTTTTACCCATGGATGAAATTTTAGAGCAAATTGTATGATACTTCTTACATTCTTGTAAATTCATATGAGATTTTTGCTTTGTTTTGGTTTTCCGAGTGTTAGTCCGTGGCCCGTCGTTTTTCTTCAACCACACACATTTCGGCTACAACTTGCCATGTTTTTCTATTTGGCTGATGCCTGACGAACCATCTGGCAAATGGTTATTGCCGGGCCCTGTTATTGAGTTCACCGCTGTCGCTGACGAGTCTGGACAATTTCTGAAGAAGTACTACCGCAAATGTAGCCGAAATGCCCGGTTACTGACAATAATGTCATGTCATGTCAACATCCATCAAACCAGAAAAAAAACGAAGATTAAACTTAATTCGTAAAAAACTATACGAAAAGATGATATTATGTTGTCTAGTGAAATATATGCTTTAGAGATACGACGCGTCGTCACTTTCACTGTTTAGGAATGTCTGTAGTTTCTGTTAGCATTTCATGGTCCCACTTGCTTTGAAAACCATCGTTATAAACATGATACTCAATAATTTCACTTAAGATATACTTATTTCCTATTTCATAAAAAATATCAATTAGGCTTGTTAATGTGAATTACACTATTTTATCGATCCCTTCATTTTGCTGCCTACCTTCTGCATTCTTAATGAGGTTCGTCGTAGTTTTGTGAACATTTTTTGTGTAGGCTCTTAAAACTTTCCCAATCAGACTTATGTTTCATCCTTGCCGTAACGATTTAGCTGTTTGGCATTGAGGTACTTCTGTTAACATATTCTCAATTTTTGCAGTCCAGTGGTTGCACTTCAGTTATCTGGTTGTCTCGCCACATTATAGTAGTACCTGATTACTCGTCCGTTTCTAGCAGTCCTCAGTGCCACGTTGCCAGTATATTTCACACATCTTTCTCATTCCCTCATATACCTTGCATTGTTCACGTTCCAGTATGAATTTTTCGTTTTGCATTCTCTTAATGTATTCATCAACACTGGACATAAACGCGTTGTACTGAAGTTCTTCGTTCTCCCTACTTTCAGAGTGCTTATATCGACTGTACCATTGGGTTACACCGATGGTATACATACGTTCAGATTAGTATAAGGCATATACCGCAAAATTAATTTACGCCATTATAATTACTTAAAACTTCCGGGCTGAAAGGCCGTGGTCGAATGCTTGTTGATATGGTGGTAATTGTTGATAGCACCATATCAACAAGCATTCGACCACGGCCTTTCAGCCCGGAAGTTTTAAGTAATTATAGTGACACCGGCCGTGAAAGCTTACGCCATTATTATTTGTTGGTATAGCATCAACAAATAACAGTATCTCTAATTGATTCAATTGTTTTAATTTCATAAGAACGTTCATAAATTATTTTCTCTCTAAGCAAACGTTTTGGTAATTTTTCTGCAAGTTTCTCGATCTAACACATTTATTATACAGCATCTCCGTTTAGCTCAGTTTAACTCCTGATGTTGGAACAGACGTATGTTTCCCAGTCTCTCAGCTTGCGTGGTACGATTTTATATCATCTACTGGAACTGGTAGAAATGATACTGTTTTACTTTCTACTGAGTTTGTCAGGACTCGCTTATTTATTTTTTTAGGCAAAGTTGGAGATGTATTTTTTGCTTTTTATTATTTTATTATATTTTCTTCTTAGGCGGTCATTATCTTGAGCTCTTATCTACGTGTCAACAGTTTGTAGAAAATGTTTTGATTTGTGAATGGAATTTGTTTTTGTCTTTCAGATTTATTTTTTCGTTTAGTTATATGAAGGTGCTGTTCCACACTGTCGTACAGAAAAGACATTTTGTCGGAGTCGCATTCTGCCGTTCAATAAATAGAATTTGTTCGTTTTAGAACGGAGATGGTTCTCTCGAAGCTAAGCGTTATTTAGCGTTGCGATAGTACAGTTGTGTCTGCTGCATTAAGTTGACAATAAAGCTATCCTACGTAAATAGCCACCTCACTCATTTTTTCCACAACCAAAGCTATTAGATTTCGTTTCCTTAAATCCAACGAATTCAATAATATGAAATGTAGTCACAAATATACTACACACATTTCCAACGATGCTGTTTGGAACATTCCATGTTGCTTGTTATTAAATCTCACCAACCTCCTTATTTTTAACTATCGATTGTTATTATTTGTCTTTATTATTTGCAATAAGGATGATGAATAAAGAAATCCATAATATTTAAGCAACAAAAACTTCAATACCGTTTTCGCAGGCTGTTGCTAACAGCGAAGCCAGACGTCAATCAATAAAGATGTCAATTCTTATTAGGCCTATGTAGTTGTGTCCGTATACGTCTGTCTGTAAAACGTTATAATTATAGGTAGGCAACTATACTTGTAAAACTAGTTAAAATTTTAAACAATTTTTGGGGGAGTCGCCAAAACATGGTATTATTGTTGTACAATTATTACGAAACCCATAAGAAGGTCTATACTGATGGAATGTCGAAAAAACAGAACAGAATATAAAACTGTATCGAAGTACAGAATTCTTTCTGTAACGTTTACTACATTACACTTGATTTGGTGTTTTCCTTCCTTAAACACGCTACTTCTCCAAAGCAGAAGCGTATTTGGGTTAACACGTACTACGGCAAGGCATTAACATAACTCACATGTTACATCAAACCAAACAAAATAAAATAGTAATAATTACTAAAAAATTAAATGAAATTTTAAACTTATTGCATTAAATCTGTTTATTCGACTCAGTTAAACGTAAACAATTGGTAGCCTATTGTAGACATTTGTATAAATGATCAAATTAGAAACTCGTTGAGGTTCATGTTGTATAAATATTTTTGTGAATATCACTTAATATTTTCTTGTAATCACTCTCATAAATGTATAAAAACACTAGTAAACCATTAAATACCATTAAGTGATTATATCACAAATTATCATTGACACACATCCGTAGCCAGTCTTTAAAATACTAGCATATCTTAAAGCCAAGTATAAGTCAAAAACAGAATTATTCAAAAGACAAATATATTTTTGTACGTATGTAAAAAGTAAACTTCAAACACGTTTTTTTACATATGGAAAAATTCATATGAAATATAAATAACAGAATGTAACATACTCAGCAAAAAATAGACTTTCTAATACGTTTTGAGCATTCCTAAGCGCAAACGCCTATTTCTGAAAAATGTGTGTGTGTGTGTGTGTTATAAAACAATCTAATCACACAACAAAATATATTTAGAATTTTTAATTTCTCTGAATACTTGAATCTGATAAGGAACAATCGCGATAATGAATTTAAAATTTGTGTGTGTGAGTATACACTGTTAATACGGTTTATAACGGAAAGTCAAATAAGGGTTTTCAGGAATTCGGAAAATTCACAGAACTCATGATGGAAAAATACTCCTAGTAATAATTCAGATTATTTCAGAATCTAGATTACAAGAAAATAACAAAAAACATTATTTTATATCGAAGTGTAATAATTATATGATGAAAATTAAAATCGACTGTACCAAACAAGACATGGAATGTTTTGCTATGTATTTAGACTATTTATGGTATTTATTCAGAATTATGAATTTTAAACTAATGCGAATAGAGATTGGCTAGGCCCAAGCATTTGCTCATTACGGGGTCATTTATGAATTTGAGGCCCTTTCCTATCACATCGCTGTTCAAATTACACTGATAGTTTTTAATGTCCAATTACAATAGTGGCTAATAATTTATTAAATTATTCAATGTTAACATAGTGCTGTTTACAAATTTATGATTTGTAATCTTATGTCTCATGTAGGCCTATTTTGTTGTCAGTTCTTTACCTTCATCCTTCTAAATTTAGGTAGGAAAATTAAAAATTAATCAGATAGTACACTCCCATGAGATGTTTGGAAGTATTAATGTGATATGTGTGTGTTCAGAGAATACCTTGTGATATGTCCGTACTCTCGAAATATAATGTGATGCGTGAGACGTTTGGAAGTATTAATGTACGTTTGGATACATTGTACGTTTAGGAATATAATTACGTGTACCACATACGAGCTAAAAGTACAATATTCCAGGTTTTAGATAAGATTCGATTTGCCATTAAGTACATAATTAAGTGTGTGTCACGTATGGTTTGAACGTGACTGGTTTAAATTTTATGTAGACCTACGTAAGTGACTAACAAAAAGTCGAAACTGTGTGACGAACTTGGTAAATAAAGATGAACATGTTACATATTTAAAAAAAAATTATACAATATTCAGTAATCTCCTAAATACTGCAGCAGACTGAGATTTACGACCAACGTACAATCATAGGTAAAAATACGACTACAAATAAGGATTTACAGTAGAGTTCGGGTACGGTTTCCAATGTATGTAGCGTACATAATGTACATGTCGTCACCTTGGTGTCCCACAATTGTGTTAATGTTCACCCGACATCTGAGTGGTATGGGTGATTGTATCTTGGCGTTCTGTCGAGAGACTGTACGAACTTGAATTAAAGCGGTGACCAACGAGCGCTAAGTTTCTGTAACTCAATCGAAGTGGTCGCGAAAACAGGAAGGTGATAATGCAAGATTTAGGGGTTATGTTATGAGCTTATCATACAAGTGAATGAAACAATTGTAAAGGAAGAGACAATATAACTCACGTTGAGAAATTTTCAACAAAATTATGATAGGAGCACTGTGAAATAAAAGGCTGGCCGTCCAGCAAAACGAACGGGAGAAGTTCATCAGAACAAATGAACATTAGTAGAAAATCAGAAAATCAGTAAAAAAGTAAAGCTAACGACCTGAACCAAAAAATAGGTGCCCTTTCTTGAGACATAAAATGATATTGTAAATAGTACAATCGCAAACGATAATACGTAGATCGACAATACAACAGTGAAACGAAGCGGCGGTGAACGTGATGGAAGATTGCCAATCTCCACGCCTCGATGAGTTTCGCCAATCCAAATCAAGAGGCAAAACAATGTTTTTATATTACGTTTTAATTATAAATTTGTTTTAATTGGACGCTCAGTTACTCAGACATCCTATTTGAAGGTTATGAAGAAGTAACGTGAAACGTTAGACGGGAACTACCGCACATAACCGAACAGCTCACAACTCTTGCGTTATGACAACCGACTGTTTGCAGGAACTGTCACATGGAAGTTGATAAAAAACAACTGTACTGGACTACTTGACTTCTCTTTTCGTTCAGCTCATCTGGTCCATGATTTTTTTCCTGTTCTTAAGGTTACAGGGAACACTGATTTATGATATCGATTTCATCAAAAGTAATGTAGGCCAACCAGCAGCTCAGAAAGTCATTCCATAAAACCTCATAAATCCGTTCCACAAAGGCTGACTTGACACTAACCACCAGGATGTAAATTCACAAAGGGACTACAGTCAGGTAGGCACCAATTTTGTAGCAATGAATTTGCAGCTTTCGTGTTACCTCGTACGTCTTGCGCGCACGACAAAGAGTAAAAATAGGTAGGTAAACATCATAGAGTAAACATTATGTAGTGTAAACATTAATTTCATCACACGTGGCACCCTGAAAGTAATATCTTTTTCTGCCTAACCTTCTCCTCTTCCTCTTATTTCATCTTGTTGCAGGTCCATCAAACCTACAACAGCATTCTCGCACAAAATTTAATACTATTATGAACAAATAATTAATAACGTACGTGCTCTAAATGGCCGCGAATATTTCATAAGTACGTTAAGAAACATAAATGCTTGTACTCTTTACTGTCATATACGTAGCCTATACATTATATAATGGACAGATAGGCCTGTGTGTGTGTGTGTGTGTGTGTGTGTTAGAGGGGGGGAGAGAGAGAGAGAGAGAGAGACGTAAGAGCGATTATTGTTAAATTTATAGTATGCAATATTATTGAATTGTTTAGTAATATATTGTGTTAGAATTGAGTATGAATAAAAATAGCCTACATAGAATATATTGTAGGGCTGTGTAGGATTGAATGTAAATGGGTATCTATGTATACATACTTGTGCTTTTATAATGTGACTCATATAAAAACCAAGCTCATATAAAACTTTCTCAGTTTTGAAAGTAAGGAAACAATTTTGTTTCACTAGTGAATATAGACAGAGTCTGTGTCCCTATAGGAGCTCAAGATATTCCCTACTGGAATACGTCCCTATTGAAGCGTTGCCAGTTCCTGTTACTTATAATATAATACCTATTATATCGACAATAGTTGTCATTTACATAAGAAAAAATCGGCATATATAATGATGTCCATATTAAAAAGATTCTGGTACTTATAAAGTTCATAGTATATGTTTAAAAATCTACTACAATTTTTTAATCAAGCCTAAACATTCTTACTTAGTTTACATAGAAATTTTATATAGGTCTATTAAAACATAAAACTCCATAGACACAGGCCACATTCATGTATTTTGTATTTAATAAAAGTTTTAATAGACACTCTATTTTAACAGAAGTTCACGATTTTTTTATAATATTATAAAATGGAGAAGACGGAGATTAAATTATCTTCAGAGAGTTTTAGGAAGGATAAAAATTCACACAAAACATGAATAATACAAATGTAATCCATATACGTATTTAGTGGCGCATCTATGGGGGTATCTGGAGGGTAAAGCCCCCCAAAGCTATTACAAATTTTAGCGAAAATCCTTAATCACTTAACGTGGGCCTGTTTCTAAGCCAATTGCGCGTGTTAAAATATGGCTTACAATTAACCATAGAAATAAAAGGAATTACGATATTTGTAAATTAATAAAATAAAGACAGATTCTTAATAACGACAATTACTCAGTATTTAGTACATAAATTACATACCTGCAGCCTTACAAAACAATTACGCGCGCGCCAGAAAACGAAGCCAGAGCCTATTAATCGACCTTTATCTTTTTCGTCCACACTTGCCTTTACAGGACTGATATGACTCCTCCAGTCTAATTTATCTATGATTTGAATATCGTCTTTGCACAGGTAAACTAGCAGCTTGGCTTTAATTCGAAAAATAAAAAGATTTTATTGCTGGATTGTACATAAAAAATAACGAATTTTAATATAACCAGCCTATAATTTATTTAAAACATTCTTGTGACAACATCGTTAATAAATGCAAAGGAGTAATAAACCGAGGTTTTTGAAACATCTCACAAGGTTTATTAAGAATACACATTCAGAATTAAAGTGATTCCTAATGGCATTATCTTTAATTTGAATAACTTTAATCAAGATACAAATACTTTGAAATCAACGTTTTCCCATATTTTCAACCCTTATACCTAAGGTTGGTTTACTCAAAAACGTTCAGGCGCAAAGAATTTAGAAAACGTACTTATATCCTAAAATTATATGCGAAGAATCCTGAATTTCTTATTCGAGCTGTCAAAAAGGGGGGGCCCAACATTCACACTAGTCTCCCCCCCCAAAGCTAGTCTCATCCCTCTAGGAGCAGCTTCGTCCTAGTTATGCCACTGTACGTGTGACACGCACGCGCGCACACTCACACACACACACACATACATGTGTATATGTAATTATGTATATTTGTAGGTAAATATGTATTTCAAATACAACATGTAAAATTAAGAGTCCTTCAATAATAAAAGATAACTGTGTGTTCAATCCACTGAGTCTGCAAACCACCAAAAAATGTTTGTCACGTATCAATTCAGTTGTTGTTATCTCTTGATGTCTCACTTTACCCACACATAACATAATTAGCATAATAATTATTAATACGGTATTAACTATTAATGCATATAACTAATAATGTGTAAGTTTACATTTTTAATTTTGTATTACACAAATATTATAACGGATTATATAAGCCCTTACACAGTGGGGCATACTTCATAAGACCTAAATTTGCAAAGTGAATTTCCTAGAAAAAGTTACCCTGTTAATCTGTTGTTGAAGAGGCTGCTGGGTATTAATAACCATGAGCAAGAACGTGTTAATACGAGCACAGCTTTGCTTTACTTACCGTCAGGTTTGTAGGCTATATTACTACATTTGGAAGGGGGAGGTAACTGTGTTGGAGGATGGACTTTGTAAGCAATAAGCCGCAACTAACAGTGCCTGTAACTTGAATCATCACATCGTGACAAGTGAGAATAAGCAAGCCGGTCAGAGAGCCCAGTGACGTCAGAGACAGAGAAGCTCAACTCTATCGTTACGCCCCTGCACTTACAGCCAATCAGACGACTGCCAGGGTGGTCCTTACATCTCAAACGATTATTAATACAAACTATATCAATTATAAGAAATGTCAGTTAACAAAGTTGACGCATTTTACAAGTTGTACATCGCTTGAAATCATCTATGCTTAGTAGGCTTCATTAACGTTTACTGAAATATTGATCCGCTTTTGATAGTGTAGCCGCTTAATTTATGTAGGTAGCAAAACTAATTCACACATGTGAGTGTGTAGGCTATATATCGCTGAATGTTGTATCACTTTCCAGACCTGTTTACTGAGTATGTTTCACCAGCTGAAGTAACCGTGTGTGTGAGTGTGTGTTGAACGTAACATAATGTACATATTTTACGTTATTACTAGTATGTGGTGTCCTTGTTACGGTAAGGTGCAATTACATTGCATTAACGATAACAGATGCTTATTACTTGCAGAGATTATTGCACTCAGCTAGTACACGCATATGGTTACTGTAGCTCGTACTACCTCACAAGTACAACATACTACAGTACTACAGTTGTACATAAACAATGCGGAGTGTGTTCGTATGGGAGAGGACGAGACAGTGTATTCGTAATTGCCGCTTTTATGATGTCAAACACAGGAAAAAAATGACTCGTCTTTTGACATAGTTATTAAAATTACTGTTTATTTATACATTATATTATGGCGTAAAATATGGTTATCCATTAATTTAAAAATCGGTATCACGATTATTTCGGTTCTGATAAATTCCACCTTGACATAAGTTTTATTAAGAATCTGTGTTCCAAACGTAATAAGAATTACACTGCAGTTGTTTTCACAATGATTTATCCTATTTTCATATTATATCTGATTAATTCAGTTTAAAAATTGTGTAATGTCACGGCACTTATCTTTTAGTACATTCCTGAAACATTCACTACTTCGGTCGACTCTCTTACAGGCAGGTTAACTAAACGTTTGTCTGAGGGGTTGCCACAGTTGACTCGTCAATATTAACTTTTATTTTAACTTGCTACAGTATTTCTGAGTGTGTAACAATTGACGGGAGTAACTATGAGTCTCTTACGAGCGTGGCTGCACTAGTGGCTGCGTCTCTTTTGGGGGTTTAGCTCCCCGTTCTGAGGCTACCAGAACGCCGCAAATCTGAGTCTTTGCCCAGGATAGTGCTTTGTGCTACCTGGATGCTAAGGCCAGGTTGGTGCGGGCCGGGCAACATCGGTTAGGTTGGGGGGTATGAGGCGACCGGTTCCAAGGGATTAGCGGAATCTGGGAGCGTCCAGCTGCTCCCCGTAATCTCCTGAATCCTACCTGCAATTGCAGGTCGGCGGGCGCAGATTCCTCGGCTGAGGATGTGGCTAAATGGATGATCAGTGATCGGATCCGTGGTCGTCGGTTGGCGGCCATGCGTCGAAACTGTTACGGGTCACTCCGGCAGATCCCTCCCCCGCTGGCAATGATGCATACGAATGTGCCAGTTGAGGGGACCGAGGCCTTAGAGGTGGGTCTAGAAGGTGTAACACCGATGACAAGCGCAGTTGGCTCCAGTAGAACTTTGAAACCCGACCATCAAGGCAGTTAGTAGCAGTATTCCCAGTAGTAGCAGGGTATTTAGTTGAACATTATTGGTTTAAGAGTTAAATAAATAAAAAAAATCCTGCTATTTAAAGTACTTCCCTTTCAAAAGCTGTTGCGACCTTGGACATCTTGCTGTTTGGTCCATGCTTTTAGATTTTATGATACTATCGCCTATCTATATTTAGATTATTAGTAAGTTAAGAAACAAGATGTAGTTGGGTTTCAGTTTATTTTTCTTACAGTGCCACTGGTGACGGACATGCGGGGCGAGTTGTCACACGAAACACTATTCGCTGTTGCGGTAAGCATGACACCCTCAAAGTGTCAAAGTATACTGGCACTGACGATGAGGTAAAGACGCAGTCTTCGTAACCCAGAAGGCCCACGGTGACAATACGTGGCAAACCAAAACTATTGATATCATTCCGTTAGTGTGAATGATGTAGTCAATACGTTATCAGTCAGTAATGTTCAATATTTTGTCTTTTACTTTCTTTGCCAATTCGAACTGTTATGCCGCGTAAAACACTACATATTTTGGGCACTGTACATAAAAACGAAGTATTTGGTTGGAAGGTAAGTTACACAAAACAATTCCTCGTCTAGTCTCGTCTGCATTTTCCGTTATTATAGTCTTAGCTGTTTCTAAACTGCTTTACTTATGGCATTATGGAGCAACAATCAGTCTGCGTACCAGTAGCCTATGGTTTCTACCGTTTGTCTTCCGCTTTCATTCCTTGACTGTATGAAATCTCCCGAGTCGTATCACCAAAGGCATCTAGCGTTCACAAAAATAACTGCCACACAGCTCCTCCTTTTTGTTACTGTTGTTTGCTTAACGATTTCTTATTCCACGTGATATCTGAAAATTCTATTTCATAGGTATACTACTGATATTTGTCATTTGTGTGGTAATATGTGAAATGATCCTTATAGTACTTGTATAATAAACACGAGAAAACTACAAACGATGTGAAACAATTCTACAAACATAATTATTTATTTTACAATCAGACATACAACTAAATATACATGTACAGACATACATTCACATGTACTGATTTGTTAAGACTCTAATTTGTTGTTCACTTCAGTTGTTAACTTTCGTTTCGTTAATATTGATTCGCTGAACACATGAAGCTCTTGGTGATATAGTAATAAATAAATTATAAGTTGAATATTATTTTTGGACCAGAGGTTGTGAGGGACGAAGCCTGTCGCCTGCTTCTGTGACGCGTCTCGAGCTTCTTATAGAGCGGGGACCACAATGCTCTTGATTCCTAGATGTGCCGTGCTACCGGCCGTGAAGTTGATGTTGCTTTAGACTGTAAAAAAAAAAAAAAGATTACTTACTTAAAATTATATATGACTTGTTATGGACTGTGAAATACGTAGCATGTACGTATTATTGATGTTACAACTAAACGTTTTAAAGGAATCAAATCGTTTAGTACTAAATACTGACTAAATGATGTTGGCTATTAATCAGCTGTCCGATTTTTATTTTATATTTATTCAGTAATATTTTTAGTTAAAACTTAAATATGTTGCCCAGTTCTAATCTTATTTCATCCTAGCGGAATTTAGTTTGTTAAAATGTAGGAGATTAATATATTTGTTTAACACTATTTACAAAATTTAATATAATAATGTATTTTCTGTTTTATAATAAATGTTTTAACAATAAATGTTTTCGTACAAGAATATAGTTTTTATTACTACTTTTTGAATATAACAGTGTTTCGATAGTATAAACTATCATCAACAGAAATACAATTTTGTAATTTTTTTTTTATGTAACCACTACATTTCCATGTCGTTGATAAGCATTGTTATGTTTTGGATTGGCGTCCTAAGCTCCGTATTTTTTGTAAGCTCCGTAAATAAACATGTAGTTTATTTAGGTTATACAAAATTCACGCTCTCAGGTAAAGGTGATAAACATAGCTGTTTAGTCACGAATTTCGTGTCAAAACCGAACTCATATCTGTAACAACAATAGGTAACTCGTATCGTTTGATGTGTAAATCTCTCATTTAAAATCTTTTTTTCGGTGAACAAACCGATATAATTCTACGACTTCTTTGGCGCCCAGTAAGAATAATAGCGATTAGTACTACTTTCACTGTGACATCGTATGTACGCCTACTTTTGTTAGTGCAATAAGTTTATAAACACCGCGTCTATAGCTGAGAGGATGTAAACAGTCATTAGCCACTATGTGCAACTTCCCCTCCATTTCAGGGATTAGGCAATTTGCCTGCCCTCCCTACCTAATTCCACAGCTAAATTTATTATTTTTGGGCCCGTTTTAAGATTTATTAGCTTTACATAGTTTTATTCAGTTTTGACAGTAAAACGATGTCTGAATTTTAACATTAATGATTCGAACCTGCTGATTGCGTGTGAAGTTCACATATTTTTTTATATTCTTTTTGTTTATAGTTTATACAAATAACTTTTTAATTTCGTTCTTTATGTACAGTTTTTAGTTTGATTTTTGGTTTCATGAGTCTATTTTTCCTTTTTTTTGAAAAATAATCGTACCCCAATAATTTAGTAAATTTAAATTTTAGCGACGTACGGTAGCTCATAGATTTCAAGGATTTAAACAAATCTTTGTTTCAAAATATTTGGCCATGACTTTTTCCAACACGTTTCACCTACGTCAATTTATTTTGTTCCATCTTTTGTTTCACTGGAGTTCAGTGTCCTATTTTGTACACTGAACAATGAAGTAATTTAAAATTAAATTAATTTTTTGATTTTTGAGGCAGTTTTCCAAGGTGATATTCAATTTGTTTTCAAGAAACACAAAGCAATACACACAAAGATAAACACAAATTGTACATATTAGTCTAAAGAATAATGCGTGATAAGATTTAGAGAATGTTATTGTAAAAACATTTGTTGTGAAGAAAATATAAGAAATTGGAAAAGGACTTCGAAAAACTATGGCTAAATACCAAGGGACTGTAGAAGCAAGAGCGGTCTAGCTGCTCTAGACGTTTTACTTGACCAGATTACACATGTTCTTGTATTAATGGTTTTAATACTTTCAAGTTAAAACCGCTTATGATGTTACTTTGTCCATTGTCATTCAAGACATACGTGTTAGACGGCACAGACCAAAACGCAATCATCATTCTTCCTAATTAACACATCACTGCCCTTAATTTAGACTGACTACTATAAAGTGACCTAAAGTAAATTTTGTACGTCAGCTGTAATGATGCAAGTTTATTACGCGTATTGAGTATCATTACAACAACTAAACCGATTAACCAGTGCTGTTCTATACTAATAGTTTACACGTTTATCTCCACACTAAGTTTAATGAGAAACTTTAATTGGTAAGTTCTTTATGGACTTCAAATTGGTATTATTAGTAAGGATCTGATTGTTTGATTCTTTCTTTCATTGTTATCTTGTTATTTTAATTAGCAGTCTCTGGAACTCCAACTTCGTCGTGCTTATTTGCTAAACTGCTAAATGCCATGTTCTGGACGAGGCCTTTCAGTGTTTCCATAATTTTCAAGTCCTAAAGCACGGCCTTAGCAAATAAGTACGACGACGTTGGGTCTTTCTTTCATAATTATGAAGTATCTAAACGTGTGGTTGATGAAGAGACGAGACCTAAATAACTTATGTTATTATGTTCATTATTTATGGCATTATGTTCTCCAGCTGAATTATCTGTTGTATTTGAAAATTAATTCAATTTGAAATCCTAATTTTGACCTGAAGTTTGTGAAATTACTAACGAAAATATGTAGTAACCAAACGACATCAACGTTTGCTAGCGTTTTGAAAGATTAATAATTTGTTTTTAATCTGTTTCGTACTAACTAATTATGCTGCATCCAATTTTATATATTTTAAAATATCAATAAAACAAAAATTAATTTTAACAACGTATGAAGCTTAGCTGAATTTGTAAGTTTTCTACTTAAAAAGTAAATGTAATAATTGCGTATACACTGAGCAGTTCTTTGTTTTTAATAAAACAAAACGTTCTGTAAAATACCTAATTATCTTGCTACTCCAGGAGCTAACTTGCAGAAATCAACATAAAGTTAGCAAATATTTTTTTATTTTGAATTAAAAATAAAATTTTTAACATTAAGTAATGTTAAGCAGTAAATAACAAATAATGTTGTTGGTACAATTGATATACTACTACACACGCTCGCGGGCGCAATAAAAACTCAGGCTGTAGAAACTATGTAACAGGAAACCAAAATAAGATAACAAAATATGGTACATAATATTCACACCACACTCTCGCACTGAATTTTTACAAAATCCGTTTACTCACATTGTCTTACTGCAATAGGCCTGTATATTTTCTGTCACATTTTTGGACCGTTTGTATGTACATGTAGGTAACTTTATTCAGAACTAATACATAGGCCTAATATTTTACGAAGTTTGGCACGTAGGATTCACGGTAATTGTTTGTGTGCTCTGCTACGCATAGAGTCTACTTATTCTCACTATTACTGTGTTATAATTTCGAGCCAGAGTATCTATTTCCGATTAACATTTTATTTAGAATGGTTATTTCGTACGGAAACATTAATGTAAAACTACATACATCAAGATAATTGAAGAGAAAATTGACATTAATTTATAGGGCCAGCGAATGCGTTCTCTTTTATTTTGTACACATGAAAGTAAGTAAAGATATATAAAACAAATATATTTATACTTTCAGTTTAAAACTATTACTGATCATTGATACCAGGGGAGTATAATACTTTCCAAACGCGATCAGGTCATGATACTGTAGTCCAATTGCTTGTGTGGATTTTCATTTTTCCACTACAGATAGTTCTGATTACAGCCAACATGGTTTATGACGTACTTGAGAGATACAGGTGAATGCAGCAATACAGAAGAACATTATTGATGACTCTTCATGCATCTGTTTATACACTTGCTGTAGACTGTGTTTACATATTTGTATAGTGTTCTAGAGATCATTATCAAAAAAACGCTTCCCCCAAAAAAAAAAAAAAAAAATACCCGAAAAACGATCACGTATATATTATTTTTAATTATGTATATGATCTTCTACATTTTAAATATCACTGTTCCACGCTTGACTTACAAACTGCATTTCACCAGAGAATTCTGAAAAGAAAAACTGTTGTCTTATTAGATTTTTGAAAACATTAGTACAGTAATACAGTAATCCTTCGTTATCCTCGGGAATTGCGTTCTTCGAGGAATTCGGGATTAAGGAAACCACGGTAATAAAAAAGGTTTTTTATTTATAATAAGAAAATCAGTCACCAGAAAAATGCGTACTGTTCCAAACTTTATGCTTAAATTTTATGAAAGTTTTACAAATAATATTCTACAAAAATCGATTTGTTACTTTCTGTAAATACAATATACAGTACATAATTTATATCGGTACCATTTACAATGCAGATTACTATAAATACAAATAATACCACAACTAATATAAATTATAGGCTACAAATTAGTACTAGAATAGTACGCTGTATAATAAATACAGTAATAAACTCGTGTTTATATTTGCTTTGGTTTTGAATAAATTTTGTTTTTTAAAGATGCTAGTACCTGTATACTGTATCCTGTTATCTCGTTTTGTTCTTTGTATTTCCCTGTACATTTGTAACAATTCCTACACTTGAACTTGCAAACCCCGCTCATTATCAGGATCAATAACATTGAAATACTCAACTGCATTGCTATGGGTATTCACAACATACCCAACGTGCGTTGGAGACAGCTATCATTAAGAAATACAGAAGATGTAACCGCGGATACACGAGACTGCTGATAAAAAGTAGGCAGATAACGAGAGAACGAAGGACTACTGTATTTACTTTACTTTACTTCATAAAAAGTCACTTCGTTGAAGGAAACTGACACAAACACAATTCATGAAAGTGACAATTCAACGATTAGGTCTTGTGTGTGTGTGCGCGCGCGCGCGCGCGCGCAACTTATCTGAAACTTTATATTAGCTTTCTTTATCTAGTTGTAATAAACTTAACATTTGTTTTTATATAAATTAGAATGTAGGTATGGAGTTGTAGCAGTAGTGATGGATGGTCTCACCTTGAGATAGTCAGGTGGTGCATAACGTGTCGATATTACATTCACCCTTGTTTCGCTACGGCACAATCGTTCGCAGATAATAGAGGCCATTTTCCAAGGTTTTTCTGACTTATAACTTTTATGGAACATGCCTTCAGGATTTATAATTCTGAATCACTTAGTTTTCAAATAGACCTACCCTACATACCATCGTGCGTTCTTTGGCCTAGTGTAGTTCCCATATATATTTTATTGACGAACCTAAACGGTTTCTGAATCCAGTGTATTTTACTGGATTCATAAAAATTATGCGTTGTTATAAAATGAAAACAAACAATATTGTATTTATGTTCTACTATCATATCCTTAAGGTTAATCTGACGCAATTTAGCGCTTTTCTCTCACTTTTATGACATAGATTCTAAATATAAACACGTTGTTTCCATATTTTCATGAATTCCAAAGTAAATGTCCTATTTTGATTTTGGTAAATTTCCGCATAATTGAAGTATTATTGAATGTCGTGTAAAGCGACTACGGAAATCATATGGCTTGAATAAGGAAAACAATAAATTATTGGCAATCATTTAAACGAGGTGGGAATACGCTATTGTTACCAGGCGAGTACCAAATAGAATAATTTTTTTTTTTATTCGAATTTCAACTAAGTGTTACAGGATTTAACCGTTTAGTCATGAGGGTCATGAAAACTGGTCTCGAATCAGTGTTGTCCATGTACAGTTGGTTTGTTCATGACAGAAAAGTAGGGCTATACTTAAGCTTGTAATCGTAGGGCAAGAGGGAAACCCTACATTAACATAGTCTGCGTTATTAGTACGATACTAAACATTTTGTGCCAGTACAAACACATCATATAACAAACACATGTATAAAAGTGTGTAGAACTACTTTATTAAATACACAAAAATTTGATATGGTATATACAATTCTTAATGTATGAATATGTCTTTCTTTGTTATGAATATATTTATTTAGACGTGCTACAGATTTGCGCGTCAGTATAAGCGCGCACGTCTGCAAACCATAAACGTAATTAGTCACTGTCAGTAGAGCGAAGGTGAGGGAAACAATGCCAAAGCAAGTGGTTGCCAAATGTGGTAATTTTCTGACGCGGTCACTGATCTCTTGATCGGTTTTACGTGACAATTAGTTGCTGCTACCGATGAAACGTGTTCTCCGTGTTACGCCAGACGCTCCACAGGTGCGCACTTGTATAACGCCATTTTAGAAATTAACGTCTGTTTTTGTTTTGATTTGCGCGCGATACACGTACGTACACAACTCACGTATAGCCTCAGTGTACAACCCCGGTGTTAGAGTAAACATTAATGTAATGCAACATCTCGAAAGTATCATTAATGTCCACAATGATCCAGTCATACTGCTACGTTATATAATTCAGAAAGCACAGCTGTTTGGGTCACTAACGACGAGAACAGCTGTGAAAAGGAAACTACGTACGACTGTGACTGTGACGCACGTACGGTAAGTTTTCCTTGAGACATTAATGCAGTACTTCACACGACAACAGCGTAACCGAGTTCTTCACACGATGTGTCATCCCCTACGCAAGCTGGATTTCCTTGTTCGAATTTCCGATTCAAAACATTCAGTTTTTTTTTTTTTTTTTTTTTGTTTAATTAAATGCAACTTTCGATGGACACTATTACTGTACGAATCATACGTGCTATAATTTGTATTTTGTCCCCATTCGAGCACGTGTGTTAATTTCACAGTCGTGTTTGACTTTTTGAGAAGTAAAGAAAACAATTAAAATCAGGATTATATCAAGTTGCAATACATCCATTTCTGCCGCATACACTACTGTTGAAAACGAGAAATATATTTTATACAAATATAAATACGCCTATGGGTTCAAGCGGGTTGTATCAACTATATTTATTAAGAAATTTTTATTTAATTTACAGCGTACCTTGGATTGCACTATCTACAACTTTGGCTGGCTCCTCGTCGTACATTATAATTCGCACTATTAATTCGGCACTATCCAGAGGCGTAGCTACGGGGGGCCAAGGGGGCAGCCGCCCCGGGCGGCATAGCCAGGAGGGCGGCAAAGTGAGCATAGACTTGAAAAAATAGTTTTCACTTTATAAAACTGAAAAAATTGTTTTCAGTTTATAAAACTACAAACTACTTGTTTCTTTGATATGACTATTCCTTTCATAAAAGAAGCATAACCAGCCAGCTTAGCTGTTGTCATAATTCTTTTGTGATACACAGTATTAGTCAATTTATACTCAAAAATCGTAATTACGGTTAAGAAAAACGGCTGAGAAGCCATTTCAGTAGTGAAAATGAGTTTTCGTCGTGGCAAAAGTTAAATTCCGTATTCAGGATCAAAAAAATAGTCCCGCTCATTGCTCTGCGTTTTTGGAACGGAAGGCATTTGAACGTTCTTTAAACAGAGGGGGACTTATTAATAATCTACTTTAGGAACAAATGAGTAAATGAGCTAAGACATGGAAAGAAATCCTCGAACGGGTCATTTCCACATTACAAACTCTTGCACAACAAAATCTGGCACTAAGAGAACATCGAGAGTCAATTACTAACGATCCAAATCATCGAAACTTTCTGGCTTTGTTAAAATACTTAGCTAAATTTTACCCTGTCAGAGATCTTATTTGAATTCAGTCTCTTGTAAATCTGGGTGTATATCGTATCTTTTGCCAACTATTCAAAATGAAATAATAAGCTTGTTAGGAGAAAGAGTGCGCGAATATATTATTACTGCATGTAAGAAGGCGAAGTACTTTAGTATTATATATTTAACACAACATCAGATCTGCACATGTAAAACAAATGTCTCAGATTATAAGATTTGTTAAAATTAAACCCAATTCTGTTGATTTCAAGGAAGCCTTCATAGATGTTATTCCTTTAGAAGTGAAAACAGAGTAGGGGATCACAGAAGCTATTACAAGTAAACTTGAGAGAGATGCATTGAATCTTAACGATTGCAGAGGTCGGTCGTATGACAACCAAGCAGCAATGGCTAGTATCCATTCAGGAGTTCAGAAGATAATATTAGATTTGAATCTACTAGCTGTGTTTGTTCGCTGTGACAACCATTCACTTAACTTAGTTGGAGTTCATGCAGGAACAGCTTTTCCAAATCAATATTAAGTGCACAGTGCTTACAAGCTGTATCCACATGACCTAAACAGGGAAGAATTGTTCACTGACTTGAAAGACGTTCTTCTTGTGAAATATCGTTTAGTAAACTTAAATTGATTAAATCGTACCTACGATCAACAATATATCAGGACAGGGTAGCGATACTTTCAATTGAAAACAACATTTCTTCGTCTTTAGATTATAGTGATTTAATAACCGACTTTGTAGCAATTAAGACCAGGAAAGTTACATTTTAGAACGTCTCGTTTTAAATATTTATTAAATATGAAAATAAATATTAAATGTTTATTAATAGAAGACGGAACCATTAACCTGCAATGGTAAATGATTTATTTTATTACTTTTAATGTAGTTCTTTGTTTAACTTTATGTTGTTTTAGAACATTGTTTTGACGATGCGCTTTAGACCTACAAGGAATTTGCGTGTTTATTAGAAAATTTGTATGTTATAAATTTGTTATATTACTACATTTGTTACTAATGAATGCATACAAACTGAATGCCGGTAATATTAGACTTATAATATGTAATTTCTTAATTTTTACTTAACAAATATTCTTATGACGTCTCTGGATGTGCTTTCATATAAAAATCTACACATTTGCATTTATTAAGTACTTTGTTCACTGGATGGGCCTTCGTTTTTGCTTTTTTGTCCCCTTTTAATTGTGAAGGCGAGGCGGCCGATCTTCTTGCCCCGGGCACCAAAAAGCCTAGCTACGCCACTGGCACATCTACAGTATAATTTGTTAATTTAACGTTCAACAACCATATGGTAAAGGAAGATACGAAGATGCGGCCAAAACAGGACTTTGAAATGTGTATACTATAATTATGTTGAAACACTTATATTTTTATTTCCGATATTGTCCAGCCCGTGTTATAAAGAGGTCATTCAGGTCACGTTTGCCGGTCATCCTCCATGTAGTAGTGGTTGGTTGGCTCCCTGATGATGATCACTGCAGTCTGTCGAAGTGCAGCCGGCACGTGTTCAAGAGAAGAATAAACATTAAAGTACCACAGCGTTATACCTATGCACACGTTACATTTAGCCTATGTATTACCGCGCGCATAAAAGACACTGCGTACGTACACATGTAATACACACTTTATTATGTATAAAAGAATACATACTTTATTTATCTAAGTATAAATAATCCGTACATTTATTTCTAATGTTTTATGTAGAGTAGCCAATAAGTCGCTTGACAGAAAAGCATTTCTTAAATTCTTCTAGTCATGAAATGTTTTTCGAGTTTCTATCATGATGTACAGACAATTTTAAAACGTTCGGACAATAGCGTATAGGAATAACCAATATACAAATAATGAGGATTTTCATGTATGAAGTGTTATAATTATATCTTATTTACATAAAACTAATAACCTAATAATAATTATTATTCATTATATAATTTAACGCGCGCGCGCCCACCAACATACACGCGCAAACACATTTTCACACAGAAAACACTCATTAAGTAAGCAGGCCAATCACTAATTTCTGTATTGCCTCCATACAGGTTCAGATGACGACAATGCAGCTTCTCGAAACTTGGGCATAAATGTTTTAAAATTGTATCCATTTAACGATCAAAGCTCATGATCAGTTATTAATTCACGGACAGTACAAAACTAAGTAAATTATGGTCCATCCTGTACGTTATTATATTTTTTGATAATATAAATTACACAATTCGTATTTCGATAATAGGAATTATCGTCATCAGAAACGTGGTTTTGAAAAGATATTTTTTAATTAAAAATATGAGTTGCTAGAATAAAATTATTATTATGAACTTTTGTTTTACACAGCAGTTGTTATCAGTAAATAAACATTTTTGTCTAAAATAATATTTTTGACAATGGTATTCACACTTTTGATAACTATATTATATTATATAAAAAGATAAAATAATGTAATAATATATATATATTATTATTTATTACTTAAATTATACCACCATACATAACTATAAATTGTGTATATGTGTATGTGTGTGTGATATAGATAAAATTCCCCTCAAACACACACACACACACACACATAATTTATTACAAACCTGATGCAGCTTTATAAAAATTATATGTCTTGAAGGCAGTAAATGTTAATTATTTATTAATAGACATTACAATAAATACAGTGAGCAAAATGTAATACGCGTGCGTGCGCAAACATGTGTATATGTGTGTGTACATACAGTATACATATATGTAGGCCTATGTAAATATGTATGTAAGTGTGTAAGAATTGTTAATTGCAACTTATTTTTAATAAACTGTTGATAAACAATAAAAATGGAAACTCTTACTTTCACATGCTTATCAGAGAGCTGATAACAGCTTATATTTTAAAAAAACTTAAAACTCTGAAAATATATAAAACTAAGAACTGATAAAAAAAATCATCTCAAAAAAATAATAGAAAAAAGTCACAAAAAATAAAAGCTTTCATCATATTAACCTTACTATTTACTTTGAGTGTAGCACTTGCTCGCCCATTAGAGAATGGTCTTGTAAACATAAAAACCTAAATAATAAACACTAATAAGTAATAGACCTACATTTAATTTATTTATATAGAAGCATAAAAATTAAGTATAAACTTACTGAGTTCAGTAAAATAAGAAAAGCGATAGGAATATGTGTGTCTAAAAATGTGCACACGCGTGCGGTGCTTATGTGTACATATACACACACAACTAACACTTTAATAATAAGGAAAACCGTGAAAATTATATGTGAAACCACACATATAGAATCTGCGGGAATCCTAGGAATTCTAATCTTCAGCTTTCCTAACTTGTTAAATTTTCCTTGAAGTTTTCCGAAGAATAGAATTTTTAGTTAATAAATTGGTTAATAATTATACAATGAGGAGTTCACATTACAATAAATACATTAGAAAATACAAGTAAACTTGTTCAGTATTTATTTATTCCCATAAATTTACAAATTTAAATGATTCCAGAAATTTAAAAAATTAGCCTAAGTAGAAACTGTATCGGACTGTACCTTAGAAGTATTCCATGAGTCTATAGAGTGGCCTGGTCCTTACCTTGACTACTTCATAGATTTCGTATTGACAAAGCAAATGGTGTAGCCTATAAACACATAAATACTGTATAGCAAAGCATAGAAAATACTATATGATTTTAGGTATAGAATCACAAATTGTATTTGTTAATAATCTACGATCCTTCGTGTCCAAATAACTCCGCGTTCATCTTAGACCTATAGTAATCTTAGAGTGGAATAGTAATACAATTGTCGTTGTAACCTAGTATCGTTTAACGGTCGAAACGTTTGTAGTAAGGCCGAACGTATAATGTGTAAACAAACTGACTCAATCTGTTTCCATTGAAATAAATATAAAATTTAACTTTTCGAAATATATACAAATTTTAAACAACTTAACTGAAAAAATCTCGTTGTACCAACAGTACTTTGACATGTCACCGTATCAACTAATTAACGTTTGTTTTACCGAAATATGCTAATGTTAATGTAGCCTGTACAGTAATACACTCCACTCGTGTGTAAACAATGCACTGTAAGTAACTAACATATAAACTTTAAGTATGAAACATGTACCTATCACGCACAATCCAAACACGTACTCGTTTAACCAAAAACACAAAAATAAATTTACGAACGTTGTTTTTTTCGTAAGCGTTATTTCTGAATAGTATGAATCAGCTTAACGGAAAATCCAATCAAGGTTAAGTGAATTTCAAGAAAGCAGGAACAATGCAAGAAGTAAGGTCATTTGGTAGTGCTTGCTAGTGCGTGGTGGGGCGGGATTTCCTTGCAACAGGTTGGCAAAGGGTTGCCAGAACCCTCAGCTATGTCGTAACAGTGTGGGGGGAGGGGATCGCTCCGCGTTTATAAGCTAGCGCTCTTCATTGGGGATGGCTGTCACCGTCTAGCTTCATCGCGAGACCAATCGCAGTTACGTCGACATCGTCAAACTTTGTAATTTTTCAAAATAGAAAACTAGCGACCAGGAGTTCTAGAGGAAAGTCAGTGTGTCGATTTTCTTAGTTTGAAAAAGACAAAGTCGTTGATTAACCGCGATTTAAGAAATTTTAGTCTCGTGATTAGTTGTACGAGTGTCTGATAAGGCTGGAGTTTGGGGCTTTCGGAGTATACAATTATAGCTGTAATCCAACACCCTTTAGTCTTCCAATCTTTAGATCAAATACTACATCTACCAAAATGATGGCCGTAGCTGCTGCCCAGAAGAACAGAGAGATGTTCGCCATCAAAAAATCATACAGCATTGAGGTAAGTTCGCTAAGTAAAATTTATTTTATATATTAAAAAAAATATTTAGCAAAGAGAAATTAAATTGTAAAAGTTGTCGTGTATTAAAAATAAATAAATTTACACATAGATTACATTGTCAATCATTAGTCGCAATAATAAAGGAATACAGAATTGATAACGTGATTTTTAAATACCATTTTAATTGTATGAATTTCAACTACAGTGTAAAGTAACAAGTGATAGTGTTAAAAAGATCTGATAAACGCGTTTACAGACATATATATTAACTGGAAAAAGTACGTAATTAAATTGTACACAAATTATGAGCACAACAATTATTGGCGTAAAAAGTAAAGAAACATTAAAGTAGGCTTCCAAAATAAATTAATTAGAGAGAGGAGAGGCTAATGTGCACACAACGACCATAACCTACATACAGTACAGTACTGCCGCCGCTTGCATTCACACTTGCATTACATAATCGCACGCTGCCAAATGTTATGAAAGAAATACATTTTCACATTGCGATTCCATTCCTTCTGGATGTTTTCACGGGGTCTTCTTGTTTACAAACACAAATATAAATATTTACCTAAACTTCAGATATTTCAGCTATTTGTCAAGTAAACTAACACGTTAGTCATTTTAACAAATATTATATCGTTTTATTTTAACTAATGACGTGTATTACTTACACGTACAGTGGTTTTCACTAAACAAACGTAGGAAGCTTCTCGCGTCTTAATTGTGCCGGGCAATGCATTGGACTAAACGTTACTGTTTTACTAAAACTTTATTTTTTCTCGTATTTAAATACAAGAATTCGGGTTTAAAAATTTCTCTTAAGTCGCTATTGTAAAATTTAGATTTCAAAAATTAACGGAACCAAACACACGGTAATATGTGATGGTGAGAAACATCACCGTTAGGTCTGAGTTCTGTCGCACTACCTCGCGGCTATGTTCACTTAACTACGGCGGCACTAGCCAGTTCACAGACATGCCGATTGTTTTGTAAATGCTGTACATTAAAAGTTAATTAAATTGAGTTAGTTGGCCGTCATAAACACAGAAGTATTGATAATAAATACGCAAATACTACGCCCAACCGCCGTACAAGGATGATAGGACGCGCGTTATCACAATGACAGCTTCAAAACCATCATGCATGATTTGGCGAAAGCGATTATTGTTGCTGAATGCCCGCTTACCGCTAGTTTAAAATAGTATTTATCGATAATACGATTCTAACACTGTTGTTCCAAACAGAAGTTTGATCTTTTAAGTTATCTGCTTATATAGTGTGAGAAACACAAAAGAGGTCATAGTTTTAGGGGTCTGAAGATTAATGTTTCAATTAGTAATGTTTAGAGTTAACACAATGTAATTACTTTACAACATAAAAACTGTAAATTATTGAAATTTCTACTAAATTATTGAATTGATGTCATAATAGCAGTATTTATTTGTGGTATTTGAAAAGCAAGAATAGTATGACAACAGTACAAATCGGTTATTCTAAGCGACACATACCAAATGTAGAGCACAAGATGCTCTAGTCAGATAATGTTTATGGATACAAGGTGTGTGCAATCTAACGTTGTCACCAGAAGGCTCTCAATGACGGAATAAAAAGAAAACAAGTAACATTTATTCAAAAACGAAAACAAATGTGCGTCGTATGGAACAAAGGAACATTTATACGCGAGTATTAAACAAAGACATATATCCATATATTTAATATTATTTTCAGTGTTGTGTATTTAATATTATGCACCAAGTCTAAATACATTCCTAAATATATTTTGTAATATTTTTGATTAGAAAATATTTGAGCATAATTGTTATTCTTGATAACTGCTGCATTTGTGGTCGTATTGGTGAGAAAAGTATTGATACGAATTTTGGCCATGAAAGTAACTAATTGTTTTTTGTAATCGTTAAACAAAGTTACGTAACTCGCGTACGTAAACAAGCACCAACGGACATGATTAAATTAATTCTGAAACGATGGTTTATTTAATGTTCCGGCATACAAGTAATTGCACGTCTTACAGAATGTTTCAAGGAAAACAACTTCAACTTTTTTCTGAAAATCGTAAATGAAAATTATCTGAGTGAATTGCTTGTCAGGTATTTTTCTTAACTAACGCAACGGTTTAAACCTGCAGTCAGTTACAATGATAATTAGCCTATAAACGCGTTTCTTATTAATTAAGATTATGAATTATAAGTACGTCTTCAGTTTATTAATTAACACGATACGTCTTTCTTAAATTTAAATTTCGTAACGATTTAAACTAAGACGGTATATTTTGTTGTTAATTAAGTAAACGTGTGGATGGCCTTGCTTTCAGGAAGAATTAATTAATACGGTGTACATAGAAAATTGGCTCTCATTGTTCTTGCGCTATTACTCAGTCATTCGTGATGGGCAGTGCTGATACTTGTACGTTCTGACATTACGTAATATAGCTATAACGGTAACTCCTATTGCCAATTGTCCGAGTCTCTTACAAGGTGTGTTAATAAAATATTCACTAGTGTTCGTTTGTGTTTTTGTACGCTGCTGCAATAAGCAATAGACATAGGAAATAATAAAATAAATTTCATTTACATAAATAGAAAAATTACGGTTTAATGAGATGTATTCAAAGCAGACTTTATCTGAGATTAGCATTTTATGCCCTTTGTTGACAACTAAGTTTCAGTATATAGTTGCGTATGTCTACTATTCAGTGATCTCTACGAATTTACGGACATATTTACACACATTTCTGATATAGAGGATTTACAGTCTGTTAAAACAACAAGACTCGCTGCTTTAGCTGACTATGGAATAGCTGTCAAATCTGACTATGGAATAGCTGTCAAACATAACGAAACAATACCTGAGAAACGCATGATTCAGCGACACAATAACAATCCTGTACTAAGTAAACATAGGGTCGCGGTCTAGTGACTTAAACGAGTGGAAGTGATGCTTATTAATTACGTCATTCGATATTAATACAGATAAAAAATGTTTGTTAGAAAAATTAGTAAATCGTAAAATCAATGGCGCGAACGTGATATAAAAGCTATGACTGCACCCCAGCAACGCTCTTCAAGCCGTCAATCAGATCAGTAACATGAGTGGGGTTCCACTCACTGATATCTATTGTCCTGTCATACACACGAGCGCGCGCGCGTGTGTATTTACCGCATCATTTATATCGTTTATACTTTTAACAGTCAAAACTCGAATAGCCTAGTGGTCAGGATCTTGTACAAATTTTTATTTGGCTTTGGGCGTTTGGTTCTGAAAAAAAATTAATCAGCTGATTACTTCTCGGATTAATTGACCTCGTAGCATATTGATTCATTGAAGGATATGCGGTGAGTAATGGTCGCTTAAGTAAATGCCCGTTGTTGATAATGTGGCTCCGGACCGGACGCAGCTCAGTCAGCAAGACCACGTCTTTCCCCTGTTCTGTTCGTATCCGTTAATTGTTTATCAAATTTGTTATTCGTAGATTCCAGGATAAAGCACTATGTCTAGCGAAAGGTGTACATTCCATTGTTAGGTGTGCGGGTTCTCTTTACTCCTTTCTCACGCAGTCCTTTACACACACACACACACACACACACACACACACACACACACACACACACACACACACACACACACACACACACACACACGACACTGTGGCAGAATACGTTTTTGTGTGAATGTCTCAAGGTCTGCAAAACCAGTTAGGTACTGGACGTGCAACACGTCCTAACAGACTTACGGTAGGTCTAGGTGGACTTAGCAAAGGTCACTCTACACTTGCAACGACGGCCTTCAAAGAAGACAAACAACGGTGGATCAATTGTGACGTAACTCGTGGAAACTCCGTTGTTTACACAAACATTGCTTGTGCCTGTAAGCTAGTAGCCTTACGTGTGAAATGTTAGGAAACGGCTGTATATTTACTTCAGAATTGATTTTTATTTTATAGACAAATGCAGTGAGCGTAACAAGGAATAAATTGTTTGTGCGCTGCGAACCACCTGAGGCCTGTAGATGTAATGTGTAACGCGTCGTCTCACTGTAGATGTATGTGTTTGTTTGCAGAATGGTTACCCGGCTCGCCGGAGATCCCTTGTCGACGATGCTCGTTTTGAAACCCTTGTCGTCAAACAAACCAAGCAAAGCGTACTGGAGGAGGCGAGACAGAGATCCAACGGTAGGCCTAATTACACTTCACTAACAACACTACATAATAATTATATGCAATTAAGTTGTTTCATTTTTTTATTTAAAACGTCGTAAAACTTCCTTTCTTATTTTTTTCTTTTTACTTTTGTGTTTTATTTTTTTAACAAAATACTTTTATTTAGAATTTTGATTGCATGTGCTTGTGTGTATTTTAGATACTACCCTGGAAAGTAACATTGCACCCGCAGTCCAACAGTACACATCACAACCTAAAATAGGTAAGTTACGTCAACTGCCGAAGATTAATTTTAAATAATTTCGAGTTACTCTGAGACATTCGTTTACTTTAAAATTAAAGACGTTTACGGTCTAAAAGCAAATAATTATCTTTGTTGTAACACTCAAAATTATATATCACTTCCTCCTTGAATGCTAAACGTGTACAAGCACACACACAAAGAGGTTTTGAGAGAAGTCATAATCTGTAACTCGTTAGCACTTAACTTCTGAAAATGGAGATCCCATCAGCTTGATTCTGCCGTAGATTTCTGGTGCGGTAAACCAGACTTATTGGTTCTATATTATATCTGCAATTTTTGTAAGATTCTAGATAACAGAACAACAGATTTAAGGATTGTGAACATAAGATTAGCTCTTCATCACTAATACGTCCTTTCCTGGAAGACTGAACTGATGGTGCCTTGTAAAAATCCTATAACCAAGTGCACCGGTAGTACATAATAAAATTATAAACTATAACCGAAAACTTTCAGCATATATTTCATTTTTTTATTATAGTTTTATTTAATTATTTTTATTTAAGTTCTTACTAACACATTTGCAACGGTTCGCACAATTTTTTATTTTTTGTTTATTCAATAGAAGAAACCTGCAAGCTAGAAGAAATAACTAAAGCTGAACCAATCATTCAGGAAACTCACAGTGAAAAACCAGGTATTTTTATTGAATTCTGATTTTCATATTGTTATTTATGTTTTGAAATACAAGTTTAAAAAAGAAGTTTGATTTGATTTTCTTTCTTGAGTTATTTAATTACTTTCTTTTACAACAAAATAATTATCTGCACGATTCTGTTTCTGTAGCTGAGAAGAGTCATGAAGCCACTGGGGTGCCGTCTGAAAACAAAGGTAAGCAGCATGCCTAATTCACTGAACATATAGCTTTTAGCGATACGAACACACACGCACGCACACACACACATTCGAAACATTTTGTTTTCATGAAGATCCAATAGGTAGAGAGATTATGTTTACAATGCCGCCTCACGAGCATATGAGTTTGTAAGATATTGCAAACAAATTCTTGTAATACAGTTATCGGTTGACCTGTTTACATTGCAAATGACTAATGTGAAATAGTGTGGCTCTCAGTGTGCAGTATTAGTATATTATAAAAGTTGTGTAAACTTTTATTAACAAATCCTTACTTATTTTGAAAATAGAGTGGTTTAAGCTTGCTTTAAAATACAGCATATCGCGAAAGAGCTAAATAAATAAGTACAATAAAATGGAGGCGATAGCTGCGGCTTTCCAAGTGTGCCCGAGGTGAAGGAGGTTTAATGGAGAGGGTGGGTGCAATTTCCTCTCCTTTAAAGAGTAGCATTTGCCCAATGCTTCTATTGTGCTCTTCTTAGTTCATACTTCCTTAACTCGGGCTACAATTTATTCGGTCATGCGTGAATCTCTTTATTTCTCTGTAGAGTCGCGCACACAAAGTGCGAAGGTCAGACAGTACTTTGAGTAACTCGCACTTGAATAAATAATTTCATCACGTAGGAAATTAGAATATTTGCTATCTTAAGAAACAAACTAAAACAATAATTATAAGTTATGATTATCGAATTTTTACATAAACAACTCTGACTGAAATTTGTACTATCAAGCTTAATTGATCTACAGTCTTTATGAGTAACTAACTTCTTCCATAGACGTTTACACGTGTAGCCTATGCTTCTACATATGTTCACATTTGTTTACTACAGAAAACAATGTTAAATTATTCACGACATTGTTATAATTGCTTTGTAAAAATCGTTTCCAAACTCAGCAAAAGTGCAAGTTCCCGGTTTACCACATACATTATTCGCGTTCGCCATTTCCGGAAATCATACTGACGCATTCTGAGAGTTGCATAAAGTGACCGCAACACGTTCTGCGTTAACACTTCTCCGCCACACATAAAACTCTCTCCGTATTCTGTTCATTATTTTCATTTATTTTTGTGGCTCAAAATTTATCCAACTATTTACAGAGAACATAAATGAACAAAATTTCTCAAATTTTGTGTACAAATGTTATTCTAAATTTTTTAAATTCTGTTTTAAAAATTAACAAGCAAAAATTAAACATTTTGTTTTGTATTTAAGTGAGTTTTTGCTAGGCAAAATGTACGAAAACTAATTTAATTTTTGTTGGAATTGTTTTATTTGAGGTTACATTTAAATTCACTCGGGGATTTGCTTAAGGCACCAAGATACTGCACTGTCACTCCAAATTGAATAACGTTTTGTGGGCGTTACGCTGGCATTTTTAACTTTGCTTCAACAATAGAAGCAACACAAGTTTTATTTTGAACATCCTGATTGTGTGAATTCACCGATTGAAAATACGCCAGCATGATGACAGAAATTAAATGTTTTTGTATAAATTGAACAAACTAAGCGTACGCAGTTTCTCCCACTCAGAGTTCAACAAAGTGGTTTGTGCAAAACGATGCACTCACAATAAAGCAAGATTGCTATGATTAATTTTCGTGGTCGGACATTTACCGACACTCTCGCTTCGCCATTCTGGTGAGGTGTGCATAAATGCACAATAAACATTCAGTTAGCTCCAAAACATGAAAATTATTATTATTTTTTATTTCTTATATCACGTAAATCAAGAAATTAAAACGTACACTATTCTGTTAATAAGTCAAATTACGCAGTGTTAGAGTTTATATCGATCTCGACAGTCGTGATCGCTAACGGTTTTTCTTAAAGCTTAATATGTATTCTGTGTAACGAAATAATATTTAAAGGGTCAAAGTATTTACGTCGCGCAGAATGCGCTGTGGATATTTAATTTTCCTCGGAGTCGACAATACCTATGTACATTTTACATAACATATTTACATTTCTGTTACGTTCGTACATTGACCTATATATTTTTTGTAACACAATTTATTATATACTAAACATTCATTAGACAGAGAAGTAAATTGTTAGTTTGTATTTTCTTACAGACAGCGGTTTAACGGAAGAAGAAGTACTACTTCAGAACGCCGCTAGTGAAAGCAAAGAGGCTGAGCAAGCAATTCAGAGGGCATCTCTAGTCCTTCGAATGCGAGAGGGAATCGGATCACTTGCCAGAATTCTGAAAACCATTGAGGTAGGTTTCTAACTACCAAACGACTTTTTTGAAAGTTCCGGTTCACAATTTATACGGTATTAATTTTAATCTTATCGTTTTTTTTAACTAAGTGGTGAATACATGCACGAAAAATGTATTATAATTTTTTCTCATTAAGTTATATAACTTAATGTTTTATGATAATAAAAGCACAATTTTTTTTAATTTGTAAAGATTCACGTGAGAATACATCCAGTATAGTTAGAATACTAACTTTGATTATACTTTCCAGAATTTCAAAGGTACAATTGTGCATTTGGAATCTCGTCCATCCAAGACTGAAGGCATACAATTTGACATCTTGGTTAAAGTGGATATGTCTCGTCAAAACTTGCTTCTTCTCATTCGTTCCCTCCGACAGAGCGCGTCTCTTGGAGGTGTAACATTACTTGCCGATAACAGCTTTTCCGTCAAAGGTTAGTGAAATTATATCTGTTTTTAAAAGAAGATATGCTTCAGAATAAATATTTCGACGACGCTTTCATATTTACAAATTTTTCATTTTAAAAAATTGTTTATACAGATCCATGGTTCCCACGACATGCTCGTGATCTTGACAACTGCAACCATCTTATGACTAAATATGAACCAGAATTAGATATGGACCATCCTGGATTCTCTGACAAGGCTTATCGTGAACGCCGTAAATATATTGCTGACATCGCCTTCCAGTACAAATAGTAAGTAACAAACTTGTTGTTTAAATGTTAGCGCGAGTCAGGTAGAATGAACGGTAATTAATGTTGATCTGGTGTGTTGTACAGTGGAGACCCGATCCCACGCATTGAGTACACGGAAACTGAGGAGGCCACTTGGACTGCTGTATTTAAGACTGTTGTTGACCTGATGCCAAAACACTTCTGCCAAGAATACAGGAAAGTTTTTGACATGTTAGTTGAGGATGGAATCTTCCGACCAGATAAAATTCCACAACTTGAAGACATGTCAGCTTTCCTCAAAAGTAAGGAATTTATATTTTTATAAAATTTCATACTTTAAATAATAATTTAAAATCACATCATATATTGTTAATTTATTAATAATAAAATCTTATGTATCAAAATTATAAATTAAACATTCATATGTTTCTAAATGTAACTAATTTTCAGTATCCTTTTTTTTTTCATGAAACTGTATAATTTTATATTCTGACTGCAGATCAGAAAGCAGATGAAACATGTTGCACATAATGTAGCATGAATCAATGAATAATTATGGTCTGCTTATGTAAAGTAAAAGTTTAGTTGAAAATAATTATACTCAAAACTAGGCTTTCAGGACATTGGAAACTGATAATGCTAATAATAATAAATAAATGTGTTAATTTTCAGAGCATACTGGATTTTCCCTTCGCCCAGCTGCTGGTCTCCTAACTGCAAGGGACTTTTTGGCAAGTCTGGCATTCAGAGTATTCCAGAGCACACAGTATGTGCGACATACTACCACCCCCTTCCACACACCTGAACCGTAAGTATTACGTTGCTAAGATACATAAGCTGATAAGATGGTATTAACTTTTCCTCAGATTGACTTGAAATATTAGTTCTATGATTTAGATCCAAGACGGAAATATATTCTAATATAAAATATAATTTAGTACTTGAATTATTTACTAATTATTTTTAAATAATAGTTTTTACAATAACTTTATTAAAAAAATTTAAGTTGTATATAAATCTACATTTGTCATAAATAACTTGGTTTTATACTTCGAATTTGTGTATAAGTCAGTATTTGCCAGTATCTTACCTTTATTTAAGTAGCTAATGATTGGTGTGAAAAACAAATAATACATTTAGCAAAACAAAAATTTGCCAGTATTTTTCTTATAAACAGTTATTATAAAGAGAATGTAAAAATGAAATATTGTTTTGTGTGTGCATGCACACACACGGGTGTACGCTGATATACTATCCCACTCTAATAATAGATAACATCATGCATTTATTAAATAAAAGACATTAAATAGTGAGAAGTGGTAATATTAATAGCTTTTACTTAATTATTTCCAGATACTGGACATCTTATAACAGTACTCAATAACTGAGAAACATGAAATTAACGTGTCGACATCATCAGAATTCCATTTAGTTAAAATTAGATTTGACCAGTTAAAGTGGGCTCTCAATTCATAATGGAAGTTATTTTACTGTGCTTCCCTCCCTGTCGTTGTAGAACAGTGATAATGTTATTACGTGTACCCAGTGTGAACACTGGAATATGAAGCTGCTTCTAACTAAATTACATGCTTCATAAATTGCACCTACTTTAAGTGTTCATTTCCATGCTTTATAAAAAATTGAATTAATCCATTTACTATCCATTGTCTGATTGAAAAATTATACATAACATCACACACACACACACAAATTTATAATTCATTGAAAACCTAAATATGTCAAAATTGTATTCGAATTATGCATTTAAAACATAGTATATGTAACATGTCAATATGATAGCCAATAATTTACACATTACTTACACATTACACATGATTACTTTCAAAAAATATAAAAAAATAATCACACACACACACACACACACACACACACACACACACACACAGGCACACATTATAAACTGACAGCATACATTTAGCAAACATACGACTCTCAAAAGATAAAAATGTGATCAGTAGTTGGCTAATGAATTAACATTATAATGATATGAATTTCTTCTTTTCAGTGATTGCATCCATGAGTTGTTGGGCCATATGCCTCTGTTGGCAGATCCAAGTTTTGCACAGTTCTCTCAGGAAATTGGTCTTGCATCCCTTGGGGCATCTGATGAGGAAATTGAAAAGCTCTCAACTGTAAGTTTTAAAAGTTTTTAATTTTGTAAAACATGTTCTATTAATAGTAGTATTGATTTCACTATACCTGTCATACTAACTTAATAACCTGCTTTTATGCAATTTCTTCATTGTTTTAAAAGTATTTACTTAGCATACACATAATATATATAGCAATAAAAATTACAGACTGCTTGTCAGCACTATTTTGTAAAAGAAATGGTTACTATATTTCCTGTTACAGATTTCATGGACATAATGTAATTATCATAGGGATTATAATTTTATTATGTGTCTTTTCATGTGTGTTTGTGCTTTTACTTATAGGTATACTGGTTCACCGTTGAATTTGGTCTGTGCAAGGAACATGGTGAAGTTAAAGCTTATGGTGCAGGTTTGCTCTCTAGCTATGGAGAATTGCTGCATGCTATCTCTGACAAACCTGAGCACCGACCATTTGAACCATCCAAAACTGCTGTTCAACCTTACCAAGACCAAGAATATCAGCCAATCTATTATGTTGCAGAAAGTTTCGAAGATGCAAAAGAGAAGTTCAGGTTAGATGCTTTTACATGTCAAAAAAGATGTTAATATTATATTTTTATTTCACTTAAATGACTAAATATATAATTTACTTATTTAATTAAATAAATAACTAGAAACTTATTCATATGGTACAATACAATTTTTAATACGTGAAATACTGATGATGTGAATAATTATGAACATTGTGTCATGTTCTAAAGAAATGTTATCTTATATTTGTTTGCTATAAAGTAAACTTGTAATTTATTTAATAATTTTAAATGATGTACAAAAAATCAATATATTACTTTCTAAATAAGGCCATCATGACCTCTGTGGTTTTTTAAATAGTAATGTGTTTATTTTTTTTTACAGACGATGGGTAGCAACAATGTCCAGACCCTTTGAAGTGCGCTACAATCCACACACTCAGCGTGTTGAGATTCTGGATTCTGTTGACAGACTAGACAACCTTGTATCACAAATGAATCTTGAAATGCTTCATCTTACAACTGCTCTCACAAAGCTGAAGGCAACATTTGCTTAAACGTACTTAAAATACTGTTTATTGGCAATTCAGAATACAATATTATATTACATCTTGATTTACTTCATGAATTTATGTCATGAGTATTTCAGTATAGAATTGCCAGATGTAGAGTCTTTCCCTAATATTGTCTTTAAATCCAAAGTTCATCTCCATCGTTTGCACCTCTCATTTGTATAAAGCTTTCATCCCTATTATACATAATTAATTATTGTATTATTTGTTAGGTGTATAGTTGTAATGTGAACTCTCCTCATATAATTGTGATTAATTCTGAAACAGCAATTTTGTTACTATTTTATTTTTGTCAGAATTTCTTTTTGTAACTAGTAATGGAATATATAGTTTCATTCATGTTATGTTGTAATTAAAATTATACAATAAAACAGTAGGAGGGTTTACAGTTTATCACCATGATGTGTTTAATATTTATATTTATAAAAGCCAGATATGTAATCAGTATTATTATGTATTTAATGCTTCAGTGACACCCTTTACAATTGATATGATTACAATGTCTAGAAACCTGGGTTTTCAATGCAGTTGTATGAATAGCTTACTCTCGCACTCAGTCCAAAAGTTCCTCAGCATATATAATATGGGATTCTAGGGTATTAAAAAAAGCATTTGACAGTAAAATTTATTTAAATATACTATTTATTGAAATCGTATTTAGATGTAGTCTTTAAATTGCTGTTTTGGTCTCATTAATGTTAAAAGTATTTGATATGTATTTATGTGTATTTTATTATTTGTTTTATTTTTATAATAATTTAATTTGGCTTATATTTCATGATTCAAAAGTGTATTTAATATTTTATATTTAAATTGTTCATATTGTATAGATGTGAGAACAATAAAAGCATTGAAAACAAATTAATGTGTTTTTTTCTACTGAACAAATGCTAATTTCAAATAAGATATGTTGAACTTGAACAAGTTGTAAAAGGTATATATATACCTTTACAAAGACATATAGAATCAATATACTTTATAGTCCCTCTCTCTCTCTCTCTCTCTCTCTCTCTCTCTCTCTCTCTCTCTCTCTCTCTCTCTCTCTCTCTCTCTCTCTCTCTCTCTCTCTCTCTCTCTCTCTCTCTCTCTCTCTCTCTCTCACACACACACACACACACACACACACGCGCTTAGAAAAAACTTGAATTTTCATTCAACCTTACTCATACAAAATTATAACCCCAGCAATAGGGGTGGTTCCTCATGTTTAGGGTTCAACCACCAAATCTTTTCCTTCATAGAAACATTTTAAAATTAACTTCAGTTCACTTAGGATTTTTTTAGCTTATTGGCCACATAACTTCTACAAAGTAAGTTTCTAATAACAAAATAGAATAATGTAACAAAATTAAATTTATTAATTAATTAAACAATAAAAAAATTTGTTTAAATTCTCTATGGTAACAACATTTTAACATAAAACAAATTTAAAAATAGAAAATATGTATACTAAATTTTTCTTATTACTTATATCTGCTGTGTTATTCTTTGTGCTCAAGATATGGAGTGTTCTCAAAACCAAACATGGTGAATGGATGACTTTATCGGGTTTGTATTAAAAATGAATCGTAAACAATAAACTGTAATATATATTTTCAGTTACCTACTTAAAACCAAGCAGTGTACAAATTTAAGACTTAGAGTTCATTAAAACTTCCAAGTAGGCTGAAGTTTAGCATGTTTACCTCAAAAGAAAAGAACAAACTAACAAGATAATTAATCTGAACTTTATTATGGTACAGAGGATGTGACTTCAAATTATAAATTGTATAAATAAGTGAAGTATTGCAAAGATAAATAAGGTTTTGCCAATTAAGGTTACACATAAATCCCTTATCAAAATAAGGGTAACATCCCTTATATAATTCTTTTACTGGGCAATTATATTTTATTTGAAAGGGACTATGCTAATAATGATATCACTGTTCGACTTTTGTACCCACTTTTCTAAAAATTAAAATTATAAAATGCACTTATTTTTACAATTACTGGTAGTAGTAGTAAATAGTACCTGATTGATGTTGATTAGTGTTATATGTATTTGAAGTTCATAAATTGCTATATTTTACTGATTATAAACCATCAAAAAATCTGACCAATAAAACATACATTTAATATCATCTTTTTGAAACATAACAAAAGGAAAGTAATATTGGTTGTTCTGGGAGATGAATTAGAGTATTAAATATTTTATAGCTTCATTAAATTAATAATAATTGAGATGTAAATGTAAACGTTTTGTGCAAAATTTAAAAGATTTGTTAATTTCAGCCTTTACAAAAATTGATATAGTAGAGGAAGAAAAGAATTTCAATGATGATTTTGCACCACATTATTATGAAAGCTATACAAAAATTCTTCTGGCTGCAGTGATTGCAACTTCTATCACACTACTTATTCTTTGGATCTTTAACAAAAGAATTGGGAGGAAATGCATGTCTCCAGCACCTAGTACAAGTAATACCACTAATAATGTAGAAATCATATGGGAAGGCAATGATGAAGTTGATGAAAGTGAAAGTAAATTTGTAGACAACCAGAATGAAAAAGACAGTAAGTAGTTTTTGTACAATATTAATATAGCTCACATTCGACAGAAGCACTGGGCACATTGAGAATTTTATATATATTTTAATTTCAGTTTCATAAAATCATTGAAGCCAGATTTCTAGACATTGGTTTATAGTTTAAATTTAAAAGTTCCACTTTTAAATAGGGCTACCTTTTTATACTTGTAATGAGTAATATAGAATACCTTGAAGATTAAGAGATGAATACATTAGTGTACTTTCTTTTATGGTAAATAATTATTTTTTTCATTGAAAGGGCAGTGCATATAGAGAAATCATCACTCTGATAAAAGTGAAAAATTAGGTTAGAAATATTATATGCAATAAAAAGAATTGTGATTTTACTTATTATATGCAATAAAAAGAATTGTGATTTTACTAAGTAACAATTTTAGTTGATAGAATTTTTTACTAAAATAATGAATTCTTCTTTCTTACATTTCCCATCTTCTTAATGATGTGATGTGAACTAATATTATTGTAAACCTGTTCAAGTTAATTCTTCCATTTGTTTAGCATCTATTTTGATAAATTCTGTTTCCATTTATTCAATATGTTCTAAATGCTAAGTTTTCTGAGGTTTATGATAGTTATAAATATTTTTAAATATTTTGAGAGAATTACATTTTTTCATCTGATGTCATCAGTTCTGTTTCTTCACTCTGTCCCTATGACACTTTAATTTCATGTATTATAAAATATATATTTAATATTTATAATAACTTTACCTCAAGATGTTTTTTCCTTATTTGGAACATGTTTCGGGACACATAGTGTTCCCATCCTCAGCCTTCTTAATTTTGAATCTTGTGGAGAGTACTTATGTTGGTTGGCATACATGTACATATATTTTAAAATATAATGTTGTGATGTTATACGATTTTTTCTTCTGCAAGTAGGGTAATTTCGTATATTTTCTTTTTAACACCTGACGCACATTTCACTGAAAAATATCAGTATCATCAGAGGTTTGTAAGTAATATGACTTACAGACTTACAAACCTCTGATGATACTGATATTTTTCAGTGAAACAGGAGTTAAAAAGAAAATATATGGAATTGTATTGCAATCTACTTGCAGAAGAAACAAATTGTATAACATCACAACATTATATAATTGCTGCAAGAAACTTCGAGTCACCTGTATAGAAAATTTTAAAATATGTATACTGGACATACTTTACTGTCTAGAATTATTTTACACTAACAAACAAAACTCTCATTGTAATATAAAACTTCCTTTGTACATCCCATAACATTAATCTGATAATTCAAAAATTATGGAAGGCGATATTAGAAATATTTAAAAAAAAGATCATTATTTAACAATCAAATAAGTACTTTATATTACTAATAATATAAAATTTGAATAGTGAAGCTACAACAACTTCATTGCTTATAATTATAAAAAAGACAAATTAATAGTTTTTGTTCAAAGTCTAAAAGTGTAAGTTTTGATGAACAGTAGTATTCAGAATCTTACTGTTGTATGGAACACTTGTATTTGCATTATATAATAAGTCAATAAAATGCATTTTAATTTAATTTTTCCATTACTTTTGGATTTCATGACAATGGATTGATGGCTCTCCTATTATTAGCTCATTTAAAGTGAGTTTGTTTAGGCAGGGAATAAGTAAAGGTAAAATAAATGTAGATGGGATGTGTTAGTTATATGGTCACTTTGCGAACTTATGTTGGGTAATTACTTATTTTATTCTTAATTTAATAATAAATTGGTTAAATTTAAACAAAAACACAAACAGCACATTATAATCTGTCACCAACTGCAAAAAATTAGTATATTGTTTGATATTTGAGATATTCTCAAAGTAAAGAATGAACAAATAATAGAGAAGTAATTATTATTACTTATTGTCTTGAACATTGAGTCAATTTAATTATCCCTACTTGAATAAGCAGAACATGCCAAGACTGCATGTAATCATTCTTGTCCAAGTTATTTGAGGACTCAGGAGTGACAACGAGGGATAAACTACCTAGAAAAGACAAAAATTGACAGTAATTTTTGATAAAGTATATATTTAGAAAAGTTAAATTTTTAACTGCCTGTATGAATCCCTTCACAAATCTCATTTTTATTGCAAAACATTTATAACACTGTTAAGAATATAAAAACATTTAAATAAAATAAATCAATAAAAGAACCACAAAATCAATTCACAAGTCATAATTACTTAATTACCAATATGGGCATACTACATATTATCTAACATCTGTAGGTTTATTGTTAGAAATAACAATAGTAAACAGAAATAATTATCTTAATCAACCAAGTTTAAAATAAAATTTTGTGATTCTGACTTTTGTCTTTTTTTTAATATTCTTAGTTCCCTGGCACTGAAGACATACTAAACTATCTACATATTCAATGTTACCTATATATTTGTTAACATGAGATTTCCTTCTTGTTGTGAAAAATTAGTTGTAACGGTGATTTTATTTAATATTTCCTTACCTGATCAGCATGCAACACTAAGTCCACTTTTTTTGTAATACATTTTTTGTAATAATCCTTTCCAACTGTTATTGCCATTCTAGTGGTGTACAACACTATGTCCAGTCTCAATAAATGTGGATGTCATGTCTTTTTAAAATGACTCTATGTTCCATTTTGTTTAAAGGTAGGCCTATACAGTATTATATGGACATGAATTCATGTCTTGGGGTTTTGTTTTAGTTTTAGTACACCACTTGGATTTAGCGGTGTAGTGTCCCTGCACAATGTACAATCTAGTGGTGGATATTTTCGAAAATAAATCTAATAAACCACACTACTGCTAAAAAAAAAACAAATATTTTAAAATGAAGAAATTTAATTTTAAGTTGTATTGAAATGAGGTAAAGAGTATTGGACTTAAAAGATAATTCAAGGAAAAGAGACAAAAATTCTAACTGGTCAAAGGAAAATTTTTGTTTCTTTCATTTTACATTAAATGACAAAGGGATTAAAATTTTTAATGTTTTTTAGACACACTGTGTGTTTCCAGCACTGCTGTAGTCAACAACCTGAAAAAAATTCAGCCAGGTGGTTAAGGACAACAGACAAGAGAAGTAAACACACTCCCTTACAATAAAACTCCTGATACTATTGTTGACATACAGCACATAATATCTGTACTGGCTTATTATGAGAGTCATTATATTAGGGAGAGGATGATAATATTTCTGTATGTTCATGCCAAGCAAAGTTTCATTTTGCTTTCTAGTATGACTTAACTGAGTTACACTGGTAAAATTCAACTTATGTATGTAAACACATACATGCGTACATAGTAAATTGTAATGTAATGCTACCCCAATTGTGCTCAACCCCAAGATCAATTTAATTCAATACTCAATTTAATTTCATTGCATATAGAAATGTAATTTGAACTGCAGATCCCTCGCTGCAACAAGACTCAGTCCAATCCTTGAAAGGAAGATGGTAATGATGATAGGTTTTGATAGTTACTAGTCAAATTGATAACTTGTTACTCATAGAAGACAATATTCTTGTGTTCTAGACGTCTGTGTTTTTATTAAGTGCATTGTTTTAGTTTAAAGTTGTTTTTTTGATCGTACAAAACCAACACATAGTGATAGTTAACACATTTTTAATACAAATTATAGGTAATGACATTTATATATACTTAGTATTTAAATAAAATACAGCTGTACCTGTGTTTTAGTTTATCTGTAGTAGTTCTCTTTCTTGTTTAAACTGTACTATTACTTTAATTTTAGTCACTCCTTCTTGTATTATAACTTACACTTAAAACATCCTGTTTGTTATACTTTCTACTCAAATAAATGTTTTTAATGCAGATGATGACATTGATATAACAACATTACTTGAAATGCACAAGCAATTAATACATCAAGACACATCATTGTATGAGTTACTAAGCAATCGTGTTTCAGTCTTGGAACAATCTCTGTTCACCATGAGAGATCAGGTAAACCTATATTATGTTTTATCAAATTTAACCTTCTTGCCAAATTAACATTCCATGATTTTGAAACATATGATCTACTACACAAAACAACTACTAACAACAAACGTAAAAAAGATATTTATTATTATAAATGAATTAGGATTATAATTGTTATTTTCAGAATTCTTGGTCAGTAACTGTTATTTCTTGTCTAAAATATTAGAGCACACGACATTATTCTATATGTATTTGGTTGGAATAACTACTGTCATGTTATTACCAATCGCACATGTAGTGGAGTACTATCATTTTGGTGAATAAGAATCAACCAGTTTTGTTTGGCAAACTTCATTAAACAAAACTTAAAATGTTAAAAATCAGAGTCCTACAATTAAAATAAACTTTTCAGATTTTCAGAACAGTTTCTTGAAATAAGCACCAACAACACTGAAAAATGCCAACAAGGAACAAGGACATTCATGTCTTAAAGTAAACACCAGGGTTTCTTAAAACACTGTAAATGTAATACCTAAAGTTGATTTTAAGAGCATTTTTTTTACATAGCCAACATTGGAAGTGTATGCTCTATGAGACTTCAAGTGCATAAGATTTAAATGAAATTTTTCTAGATGAGTCAATGTGTTATGTCAGTATACCTTTGATAGTTTTATATAGTAATAATATTAAATAAAAAGAATAATAATTATTATTATGAGGATTTTTGAAACTCAAGTAGAAATTATTTTTTGTTTACTTTAGTCAGTAGGATGACTACACATCAAATCCTGATTCACTACTTCAAAAAGTATGAATGTACTGTAATCTGAAGTACATCTGTCTTTTCTTATAATGTTTATGATAAGATTTTCATGATTGCAAAGCAGAACTCCTCGTTTATAGTATGTCTACTGGGTAATCTACAAGAAGACTTTACAAACCAGACTAAAAGTTAAAATAGTAAAATATTAAGTAACATATATTATTAATAGTTATTTATATGTATAATTGTTAATAATATGTATCAATTTGTAATAAATTTTAATTCATATTAATATCAAATATAACACAATAAAATTAATAAACCAATTCTTATTTAAGTTTTACAAACATGTTCCCATTAAAAATCAGGACTTCTTTTCCAATCTACAAAAATTATGAAAGATGAGAATGCCAAAAATCTAATTTGAATAAGAAAATTTTCATTTTTTAATAATGGACATAGTTTTTCTGTAGCCAAGTAGGAAACTTTAGTGAAAAACAATATATATTTCAATGGATAGTAGGCATGCGAACTTTTTAATGTTGTTGCTTACATATTAAAAAAAAACTGTACAAGTTGGCATGAGATATTTTTAAAACAAATCTTTACAATAGTTAGAGCTTTTACACACATCCAAAATCCTCAATATTTTCTTTCAAGTATGTCTATATGTACCACTTGTTATTATGTGTAGCTGTAAATTACTTTTTATGTATAATTATTATTGTTATTCTCACTTATTATGATCCCTTTCATTATATGCCACAGAACCACCACTCAAAGATTGTTTTCTGCATTGGATCAGAGTGCATTAATTATTTGAATACAAAAGTCAAACATTTGAAAGAAACTAAACAAAGCTAGATAATTTGATAAACAACAGGATATTATGTAGAAATTTGGTTGGTTTTTGAATATTTCAACTGTTCACTTTCTTGGCTGATATAGCTTACTACTGTAAAGGTAAATTTCTTCTATAAGATCTGTTATGTAGGAGCACATATGTGATGTAATTTTTTGACAGTTAAATCAAGCACACCATTTCCTTTTACAGTTCTTTATATGTCCACAAAAATTATTTATATTTCCATGTTAAATTATTTTGTCACTGGTGTGTTAAAGCTTAGTGATTGTTTAACTTCAATTCTTTTTTCAGGTGGATAAACTTAACAAGGAATACAAAAGTCTAACTGAAACACAAGCTTCCCCGATTGTGTCAAGTATTTCTTCGTCAGGAATTGTCGACTTGAAGGTAAATGTTAGTACAAAAATGTCTGTTACCAGAATATCAATATATGGCAGCTGTTTTGTTGATTGAGATATAAATCACTAATCCAAATGTACTCAATGATATCAATGAAACTCATTTTCTTATTTATATTTTTACAAAGTATGATCAAAATAATGTGTGTGTGTGTGTGTGTGTGTGTACTGGCAAATACATTAAAAAATACTAAGATAGACTAGGCTGTTGTGGTTATTTTTTCCATAGAAATGTGGTTAATATTATAATTTTTAGATTGACTGATGCTAAATGACACTAGGTTGGCAAAATTCACATAATATACATAATAACTAAAACAAAATTTAATAGTAGAAGACAATGTGGTTATTTATGCATAAGGTAATAGAATCAACCACACCAATTATAAACATTGCTTTATGAACAGTGTGTATTATCCTGCAACTGCAATAAATTTCATTAACAATTATGTTTTATCATTATATTTTACAGAAACTATAGGCCTACTTGCTAAATACCATGATTCATAATTATAAACATAATTATGATAATGAATAGAAAAAGTTACCCTGGTGTTTAAAAGAATACTCTTTTATGAATTGTTATTCATTAAGTGTAATAGATAAAATGACATTTTTGTGGTATTTTGTAATATACAAAATATTATTATTATTATTTGTTGCTGATGTTTGGCACCTTGCAAGGCAAACATCTTCAGAGCAGGGAACCAGATAGAAAATTGGCCAAACACTGATAACAAGGAATATTTCAAACACTGGAGGCAACATCCCTATACTATTTTTTTAAACTCCACCTCTCTCATGCTCTCTCTCTCTCTCTCTCTCTCTCTCTCTCTCTCTCTCTCTCTCTCTCTCTCTCTCTCTCTCTCTCTCTCTCTCTCTCCCCCTCACACACACACTGATCACATAGAAAAAGTTAATCAACAATACTAAATAGTTGTATTAATAAAATCAGACAAAATAAAACAGTACATGCATTTATTTTCTATTCACAGGCACAATATATCATCAAATTTCAAAAGCATTCAAAAACCAAAATATTTAAAGATAGCTTTTCTTACGCTGGCCTTTACAGCCTGCCTGATACCCATCACAGTCTCCTTTGAAAGATTCCTATTTAGAGGAATAAAAATAATAAAGAATTAATAATAAAAAAACCAGATATTGATAGTTTAAATTGTATATATATACAATTGAATCTCTTGACTGAAATAACTTAAAACATTGAAGTGGCATAATTATTCATCACTGAAACTGTTATTTAAAACCAGAAACCTATAAGTCTAATTTAGCCACCCATTTGCTTAATAATAATCACAAATTTATAAATTTACTTTGTTAAAATAAAATATATTTTGATATAAAAGAATTGTTTATTATTCACTAGTAAAATATGTGTGCTTAGAATACCAATTATATTTAAGGCAAAGATTTAAGCCAGACATATTTATAGCATATATAATATAGAATATAGAACTTTCACTTGTGAAACTTACTTGTTTTTTCTTCCCGTACGCGTTTCGGCGTGATGTGCACCTTCGTCAGCAGTTTGAGACAGACTGGCCAGTAACTCGTAACGTTTTTATTTGGAAGGTTTAGTGGGGGTGATGTGTATACACAAACAGACGGTCTCCCGATGGGATCCCCCATATCAGGAATACTGCCAGAAATATTCATACACAACATAGAACAGAACCACATAATAAACAACAAAAAAATCATTTATTGGCACAGGTATGTGGATGATATATTACTTTTATTCAATGGCAATACAAGGCAGGTCGAAAACTTCCACAAATACATAAACACAATACACCACAAACTAAAATTTACACTGGAAATAGAACAAAACAATAGTATAAATTTTCTGGACCTAACAATTAACAAAACAAACAATACACACACATATAAAATATACAGAAAACCAACCACAACTGACATGGTTATACACAACACATCAAACCATCCAACACAACATAAACATGCAGCCTTTAACCATATGCTCCATAGACTAACTAAAATACCATTAAGTAAACAGGACTATAACGATGAACTCAACACAATCAAATATATAGCAATAAAAAATGGATACAACCCTAATTTAATAAACAAACTACACAAACACATCATAAACAAAAACAACAAAACACTAAATACCAACAACACACAACAAAATAAATACATCACACTCACATACTCCAACACACACAAAATCGCCAACACATTCAGGAAACACAAGTAGAAAATAGCATACAGAACAAACAATACCATCAAAAAACACATCAATGATACAAACACGGACATAGACAAATACAAAAAAACAGGTGTTTACAAATTAAATTGTAATGATTGCAATAGTTTCTATATAGGCCAGACGGGAAGATCTTTTTCATCTCATTACTCTGAACACCTAAAAGCTTTATCCAACAACAATATACATTCTGCGTTTGCCACACACATACACACAAAAAATCACAGTTACACCAACATAGATACTAATCTTGAGATATTACACTACTTACCCAAAAGTCGAAAACTTAAGACAGCAGAACAATATGAAATAATACAAACACTACAAAATACAACCAAACAACATACTTAACGACCAATTAAACTATAAATCACACACACTTTTTGACACAATTATACATAAAACTAACAATAATTTGGATCCCCGCGCCAATCCCCTTCCTCCACACACCACCCCCACTAAACCTTCCAAATAAAAACCGTTACGAGTTACTGGCCAGTCTGTCTCAAACTGCTGACGAAGGCGCACATCACGCTGAAACGCGTACGTGAAGAAAAAACAAGTAAGTTTCACAAGTGAAAGTTCTATATTCTATATTATTTAGTAATATAATTATCCTCTTCTTTCACTTTATTAAATTTATTAATATATATAAACTTTCACGTATGAACTTACTATTCGTTGTCACTTCCCCAAACGTTTCGAGGTGATGTTCCTCTTCCTCAGTGGGAATAATACTGTAATCTGACTTTTCTGTATTTGTGGATGTAATACGCTGTGTTGGCGGTATTATAATTTCTTGTTGATTCATCCTCTTCATTCACTTTATTAAATTTATTAATATATATAAACTTTCACGTATGAACTTACTATTCGTTGTCACTTGTCACTTCATAATTATAATACGGCCAACACAGCGTATTACATCCACAAATATAGAAATGTCAGATTACAGTATTATTCCCACTGAGGAAGAGGAACATCACCTCGAAACGTTTGGGGAAGTGACAACGAATAGTAAGTTCATACGTGAAAGTTTATATATAGTAATAAATTATTTAGTACTGTGAAAAAAGAAGATGAACAATCAAAACAACTATATTTATAGCATTTATGTCTTAATTTAATAATTTTATGTTCAAAACCAAGATCTTTAACTCTTAAAAAAATAGTAGCCAAAACAATTTTTCCATTTGCTAAAAATCCTGTGGAACTGACAAAGAGCCAAAGTGTTCTGCATAACGTTTCTCTGTGAGAGTTTCCTAACCTGTGCAATAATCAGAAGGGAGTGTACGTTTGTGGCATTTGTGAGGTATTTTCAGACACTGGATATAAGCTGTTATCTTATTTTCCTTACTCAGTATCACATGCACTCTTAATAAACAATTTGTCTTACTTTAATGTCATTAAACATCCTCTGTTGTGCCTATTAATCTGTGCTTGAGTGTACTCCAAGGTATGTGAGTACTGTTATAATTACTGAAGTTGCCATTATGTATACTAATTTACTTTTACGTTCTTTACTAATTGCTATCAATTATTAATACCAATATCAATATTCAATATTCAATCAATATTTTGTACTTTTTGTATTTTTATAATTACATCAAGATATAATTACATTAAATACCAAAATGTATCTTAATTCAGTGTGTTGAACTTAAAGGAGCTATGTGTCTAAAATGTTAGTTTCAGTTATAAATTCAGAGTACTATACAGTATACGTATAAATGAATCCCTGTTCTGTTTAGCCTAACAAAAATATTCAGAAACATTCAGGTTAATTTAAGAAAAGTTTTGTTAACCAAACTATGCTGAAAACAATTTATATTGGAATAATCTCTTGAGAGCATACTTAATCTCTAAAACAAATTTTGATCCAATGTTATTTTAGTGTAATAATGGAATTCTAGTAAAAATATAGTGGAATTTAATTTTAAAAGCCAAGTAGCCATATATGTTAAATATAATACTAAAGCATATATATGTCCTCTTGGAACCCAGTAGCAACAATTAATAAATTACAGTAGCTATACAATGTGTTATTTTCCACATACAATCTGTTATTGTTAGGGAGCAGATCCTCCTCTTTTACTGCAATAAACTTGGTAGCAGTTAGTGATTCAAAAAATGTTGATTTTTATGTATAAAAATATTCAACAGTTTATAAATGTTTGTGTTTGAGAAAATATAAAGCATACAGCTGATTGGATTAAAACAATATATTTGAGTAGAACATATACGTTTACGTGTTTACACTATATATATAATTTCATAATTCTACTCTGTTCTTTATGTTTCCTTCTATGACAGTTCACAGTCACGAAGGTCAAAAGCTATTCAGACTCACTTTTTCAGTCACAAAATCTGACTGTCTTTTATTCCCACTTTCATTTTCTCATATCCATATACAAGAGGAAGTAACATGTTCATCCAAAACATCTTAATACAAGTTATTGCTCAATATTTAACTTGATAATAATGTGTTTGTCATGTTTTATATGATAAATGTCCAAAAGGGGACCCATGGTAATTTATATTATATTTTTCCAATGAAGGCAATTTATATTATTGACATTATACGAGTGTACACAGTTTTAAACATCAACAATAAATTTGTAATGCTAAACACACAAGTGTTATTATATATTTATTATATAACAATGAACCCATTTAGTGTATCTAGATCTATTTGTAAAATTTCCATAAGAAAAATAGTATATTATTATTTTTTTTTGCTGTTATTCTAAAGAATATTATGTCAAAAATTTCTGCTTTAAAATAAGATTTTCACTATTACTAAATTTGAATAGTAACAGTATACGTTGAATAAGGCAAATATTAAAAAAATTAGCACATTATAATTAATGAAAATTGATAGGAGTCAAATCTAGTTTAACATTGATTTCAAAACATCTAACAATTTGTTTTCTTAGATTGAATAAAAATTGGTATATTACATTGTAAAGGTTACCATTTTATTATATTAAACACAAATAACTTTATATAATATAGAAACTTTCTCTTGTGAAACTTACTTGTCTCTTTCGTCAAACACGTTTCGGCGTCGTGTTCACCTTCATCAGCTTTGAAACAGACTGCCAGTACTTAGTAACGGTTGTTGTTTGGAAGGTATAGTGGGGGTGGTGTGTAGAGGAAGGGGATTGGCGCGGGGATCCAAAGTATTGTTTGTTTTTTGTATAATGGTGTCGAAAAGTGTATGTGATTTATATTGTAATTGGTCGTTTAGTATGTTGTTTGGTTGTGTTGTGTGGTATTTGTATATTTCATACTGTTCAGCTGTGTTGAGTTTTCGACCTTTGGGTAAGAGTTGTAATATTTCAAGATTAGTATCTATGTTGGTGTAGCTATGGTTATGTGTGTGTATGTGTGTGGCAAACGCAGAATGTATATTGTTGTTGGATAGGGCCTTTAAGTGTTCAGAGTAACGGGATGAAAAAGATCTTCCCGTCTGGCCTATGTAGAAACTATTGCAGTTATTACAATTTAATTTGTAAACACCTGTTCTATTGTATTTGTCTATGTCCGTGTTTGTATCGTTGATGTGTTTTTTGATGGTATTGTTAGTTCTGAATGCTATTTTGTACTTGTGTTTCCTGAATGTGTTGGCGATTTTGTGTGTGTTGGAGTATGTGAGTGTGATGTATTTATTTTGTTGTGTGTTGTTGGTATTTTGTGTTTTGTTATTTTTGTTTTTGATGCGTTTGTGTAGTTTGTTTATTAAATTGGGGTTGTAACCGTTTTTCATTGCTATGTATTTGATTGTGTTGAGTTCGTCAGTATAATCTTGTTTACTTAAGGGTATTTTAGTTAGTCTATGGAGCATATGGTTGAAGGCCGCATGTTTATGTTGTGTTGGGTGGTTTGATGTGTTGTGTATAACCATGTCAGTTGTTGTAGGTTTCCTGTATATTTTATATGTGTGTGAAGAAAGTAATCGTTTTTGTGATAATTATGAATTAACTGATGGAAACCTTAAAGCAAAAGAATTACATGTAGCAGCTAACACACAAACTCATATATTACTACTTTATATTATCCCTTGATTAATTTAAATTTCAGTAGTTTCTTTTCCATTTCTTCTACCGTTTTTAGTATAAGTTCAGAGAGTTGATGAAATCTATTGTTAAGACTTAGAGTCTATTTAGTCTTACAGTTATCTTGATGTGATACTCAGTTTGGTATTTTTTTTTGTATTTGGGGGTGCATTCGGGGGGCACATGTTCTCTTCTGTCAAATACTTCTCGATAATTACTTAGTGTGATCTCTATTAAACTGAACTTCCTAATAGCTGTCTTTAGATTTTGGCTTCACATTGTTATTATAAAAATTTTATTCTACATACTCAGTAGAGTAAAATTTATGTTTGCCCAATGATTAATTTCTCCAACCATTCCTTAATCAATGGTTCCAGGCAAACTAGTTTTTTAAAATTATCATTAACAGATTACACCTATCATAAACCAATCTGGATTATAGGTGTAGCACTGTACAAGGCCAATTTTGACATTCCTGTATTAGATCATGGCTATTGCATGCAAGATGATACTAACATTCATGTTTTCAATACTATTTGAACTCTCAGATCTGTGGTACATAATTATTGTCAACCTATTACAATAGTGAATTTCTCAATTTGGTGATATATGAATTCTAGCAAACTTTGTAATTTACATAAAAGGTTTGTGCCTCTTTTTGGGATACCCTGCATGCTGTTACAGGTTAATTCAAACTGGTCTTTATTAAACTGTGCATGGTGAAGATTCTAAACTATTTTGTGTCAAAATTCTAGCATCCTGACCATTAGCACAGGTAATAAAATGCATAGGAAATATATAACGCAGTTCACTATTTTGTGTACTGAATATCTGTATAGTGTTGTTCTGGATCCAATCTAGTTTTGTCAGGTGACTTGTATTGTAACCCATACTAATTTATAGTTTGACCATTGTTTTTATCTTTGGGATATATATATTTTCAGCTTTTCCATAATAATGTTCTTCATGATATATTCTTGAGTCCCTATGGTGATAGCCACTAGCAAAACTCATAGTTTGATGTACACTTTCTTTTAAAGATTAGTATGGTCCAGTATTTCTTATGAATCAATGTCTGAATGTCCGATGTTACACACAATTTTGGGGCAAAATATTTATATGTTTACTTTATGTTCGTCTCTCTTGTCAATGTGGAGAATGTGACTTGGCTTGTGTTTGTCTAAGTCTAATAATCCCTACAACTCGGGGACTATGGTTTTAATGTGTACCAAGTCTATCCTGATATCAGTTTTGTTTTTGTTTGATTTAAATAAATTCACAAACACAAATTCTTTAGAACAATGTGTATTTGGCAAAGTGTAATGAAGCAAACTTAATACCCATGTACAATGAAAGTATGATAGTAAGCACAATGGTTTCTATAACTGAGCTCAGCATACTCAGATTTATGGAAATATGAAATGCAGTTTCAGTGAATTTTTTAACAATTTATCATTATGTCTTTCACTTCCTTTTTAAGCTCATTCCTATGAAAAGATGGCAGCACCCATGGCTATAGTGGATTAGTCCCACCTAATATCTAATATATGAGCTGAATAAAAACCGAATTCCAAAACAAAACTTATACTCTTGGATTTCATTGCCCATGACATGTCCGTTACTTAACTAAATACAAATATTTCATTAACGACTTGGAACACAAAGTTTTTTAAAAGTGAAAACCGGTTCAGGTTGTAAGATAAAACTTTATGTTTTTACTCATAAAAAACTTTGTGTTCCGAGTCGTTAATGAAATAGTTGTATTTAAAACTTATACATTGAAGGTAGCTTGTAATGCACTGTTTATACCTGGACAGCCTGATAGATTCTTGTAGTACACTTCCTTGTTTCTACTTTATAGCTTCTTTGGCATATTTATACAATATTAGCGGTGTTGGTTACATGTATACTGGAAACCAAAAAAAGGCATCTGGACCTCATCAAGAAGAAACAAGGTAGATACTTGATCTTTTCTAATTCCTTGTATGATATAGCCTACAGTGTGCTCAAATAAATTAAGCTGTTTTTGAGGCTAATTCAGAAAAAATGGAATAGAAGATTTTATTTTAATAATATATATAAAACTTTCACTAATGAACTTATTGTTGTCACTTCCCAAACGTTTCGAGATGTTGTTTATCTTCTTCAGTGGGTGTAATACTATTATGGGTGTATTACACCCACTGAAGAAGAGAAACAACATCTCGAAACGTTTGGGAAGTGACAACAGTAAGTTCATTAGTGAAAGTTTTATATATATTATTAAAATAATAAAGTGAACGAAGAGGATGCAACAACAAGATAAGATTTTATTGTTAAAATAAAATTAATAATCATGTACTTATTGAAAGTTGTGCAAAAAATTCTTGGAACGTGTCTGGAACTGATAATTCTCTCACTTTAGGGCGTGAAGGGGTAAATGGGTTTCCAGAATGTCTACAATAATCTTTTTCACAATCTTTGTCAAGAAAACAAATTAAAGTTCGCCAAACGCCACACAAATTAAATCACACACCAAAAAAGATCATTTAATTGTCTTGTCTTGAAATTGAGATCTGTCACATCCTCCTATGACAAAAATTGGCCAAAGTAATGGTCAAAGTATTGAAAACATTATAATTATGTTTAATAATTTTTCATTCCCTTGAAGCAGTTACCTACTATTTTTAATGAATTTAAATATTTAAAGATTCAGAAATATGAATTACTCTATATGGTGTTTGTTCGTTACTAATATGTGTAATTATACTATGAAAAATGTAAAGTAAATAGTATATAACGGACCTTCCCCTAAATGTTTGTTTTATACTTCCTAAACATCAGGAGTGTTTTATTTTATACGTAACTTTTAGAATTCTTCATCCAGTGTTTCAGAGGCAGTATCCTTGTCTAACCCTACTGAATTTAGGCTGAAAACGCCATGATAGGTCTCATTGGTAAGACTATTAAGCTATTAATGGTAATGATTTTGCAATTCTCTCTCTCTCTCTCTCTCTCTCTCTCTCTCTCTCTCTCTCGTAATTATTGTCCAACTTTAACGATACTGGCAATGTTTATCCAAATTGAACAATACTCCTCTAAAATGATCAGAAATCACCTCAACTTTAACTTTACACCACTGATGAGTTTAGATAAAATAAAATGTATATTTTCGAAGAGTTCATTTGAACAGTTTTAATCCCTTTCATCACTGTTTTGAGGGTATTTTTATTGAACTTTTATTTACTTGTAAAAGTATGCCATTTTCAATGTGTTCCTAAATAAAACTTTTTACTTTCCGAATCATCTCTAATTTACTTAGACTTAATTCACTTTATCAATTAAAATGCGTGCACGTGCGCGTGCACACACACACACACACACAAGCATACCCCTGCGTGTTCACAAAACACACACAATTTATGTACAGTAAATAATTATTTCATTGGTATCAAATCTGTGGCAGTTTTGACAGTCCCTTTTTGGTAACTAATTTTACATGCAAAGATGAGCGCCCGATTTTGTAACTTCTCTTGTCAAATTTTGAACCTAAAATGACTTAAAAATGCATTTTAAGTCAAATCAAATTTCTTGTATATATAAATAACAGTCAGTTTTTGACTAAGGTTTGTTCAAAATTATCGTACAGTAAATTAAAAAAAGGTAATGAAAGAATATTCTGTTAGATTTAATTAAGATATTGTGAAACAGATTCTAAGATGCACCATTTTAATGTAGTTAGAAAAAAGCTACATATTTATCAAATTATAGAAATTTTGAGAAACTAGTAGACTGTAAATAAAACTGGTTCCCACAGTACAAATGGATTTAAAAAATTCTCTGAAATCATCCTATAACTATGGTAGTTTACGTTATGATAACATAGTGCTTTTTTCCAAATACACATTAAAAATTTTTTAAATAATTATTACAGCTATTACAAGTCATTAAAATAAAAAATTGTTACATTTTGTTTTGAAAATTTTGATTTCAAGTAGCCTTTTCCTCAAGATATTGTAAGATAAATCAATGCTGCATTTAAGAGGCAATTTAGTAATGAGTATAAACAAACATTATTGGTGATTTAATTGGTTCAGGGATTGGTGGAGGCCAGGGCCCGATTTGGGCTGTAGCGCCATAAGAGAATTGGTTCAAATATGATTGTTTTTAACAAAGTACTAAAAAATACAAATTTCTCATAAAATAACTATTTGTTTAATACAATGCAATGTTTCTGAAAAACTGACTATACAACACAATTCCACATCAAAAAAGCATTTGTGTTTTTAATTTTATGTACTCTAAATGTTAAATAACAATACTAATTTTTTCAGTCATAGTTTTTCTGATGTTTCTAGCAATAACAAAATCAGTTTCCATTGTATAAGTATACGAAGTAAACGGGTAAGTATTCAAGAGAAGTAAGTGGGTTTACAGATATTAAAACACTTTGTACACAGGACTCTTATTTTTATAACAAACAGTAAAAGCATTGTTAAAGAAAAAAATTTAAAAAAATTTACAGGCATTGCACAAATGCAATGCACAGAGAAGGGCATTGAAAATGCTTCAATAAATCTAAAAAATATATATATTTATGTTCATTCACCAATCAATGAATTCATTCTTCATTTACCAATGTAAAGATTATAAGTTAAATGTAGTCGCATTCATAAGCGAAGTTTTATATGTGTACTACGTTATTGACAACAAAGAAGTAGTTTCTATGGGAACTCACCGGTTCCCATTTTCGATAACGCACCAGCGATCGGTCGCAAATTTGTGACACGTCCTTATAAACATTTTCAATGTTAAAATACCAACAGAGAGATTTTCAAATATCTATCTCAGTCAACTGTTATTCCAATTAAACAAACAGACGTTACATCAGCTTTAAATTCATATTGTTGATAAATTTTTTCAAAAGTACATATTGAAGAGACTTTCAAAAAATCTTGACCACCAGTTTAAAAGTGTGTCCCAAGAATTGTTTGCGTAGCCTTTATACATGCTGTAGTAGGCCTTCATCGTGTTTAATGTACTCCAATAGTAAGACTTTCTTTCCAGTACTTGTTTTTTCTGAAGCAAACTCTGTTTTACCTAGACTATCAGCATAACTGTCATGTTTTTACTCATCACACATGTGACATTTATCCTCTTATCAGTCGCGTTTATTAATCCCCCTGTCTCATGTTGTGGCATCACTTTTTTATTTTGATAAGATTTATATTAAATCTTTAAGTATTAAGATTTATATTAAGTCTTATTCCTTATGATCTTGCATAAAATAATTATATAAAATAAAATAAAATCAATTATTGTTTGTGTAACACTACTGTTTTGGGTTTATATAAATGCAACAAATGAGGTTGTACGTACATACTTCCTAGTAGGACTACTTAAAGAAAACATTGAAAGTACAATTTTATGTTTGTTCCAGGACATCCTGAAAGACGTTTCATGGCACAAAGCTGGTACTGTAGTGGAGACAGAATGTGATGACAAAGAATGTATCGTTCCTTCTCAAGAAGTATTAATGTCAGTTGACTCGACTGGGGACAGCAAAGTGGTGTCAGATACTGTGCACAGCGTGGTACCCAACCCAGCTGGCTCCCACAACAACACTCCTGCACATGAAAACTCATTCATTGAAGAAGAGTACCTGAAGAGTAGTAAACTAAGATTCAGCAGTGTTCGGAATAAAACAAAGCGAGCCAAACTGCCAAGAAAACATGGAACAATTTGTATCCAAGAAGACGGCAGTAATCTGCAGGATCAAAAGGGTACAGCAGAAGTGAAATCCGGCGAGTCTTGTGGTGAATATGCCGAAATCAAGCGTCGACCACATTCACGCCAGAACAGGAGACGATTTTAACATTACACATTTCAACATTTCTTGAATACTTTAAAAATTAAAACACATTGTTGTCTTTTTACTTGTTGATTATACTGCATTTCCATTAAACTGTTTGAATGCTTTAAATGGTGTTAGTATATTTGTATGACCTAAATGATGAGTACGTCACCAGCTAAATACTACTACTACTACTACTATTACCAGTGCCGGCCCAAGCGCTTCTGCCGCCCTGTGCAGTATTTATGAGTGCTGGCCCCTCCCCATTTTAACTCTGACCACATTCACGCACACTAGACCTACTCTAAAGATACGGCGATTGCCTTCAAATGACGACTAGGAATGTTTGCACTCATTGTCAGGTTTACGTTTTCTAGTTAAATTCTTGGATTTCGTTGTCCATGACGTGTCCGTTACTTAACTAAATATCACTATAATATTGACGACTCGGAACACAAAGTTTTTTATAAGTAAAAACGTAAAGTTTTACCTTACAGCCTAATCCGGCTTTCACCTATAGAAGGCTTCATCAGAGGCTGTCGTTAGTAGCGCTGCTCGTCTTGTTGTTGGTGACGAGAAAGTGTTTCAAAAGATTGAAGCTGTGTGTGTGTGGTGAGATGTGTTCGAATAATGCGTGCGATTTGAATTGTGTCTGTTCGTTTAGGATGTCGTTTTTATTTGTTTTTGTGTGTTTGTATATTTCTAATTGTTCTAGAGTGTCTAGTTTTCGGCCTTTTGTGTGTACGTGTAGTATGTTCATGTTATTGTCGATGTTTTTATATGTGTGGTTTGCTTCAATGAGGTGGTTTGCGAAGGTAGATTCTGTAGTGGTGTGGAGTGCTTTTGTGTGTTCAATGTATCTCTGTTTGAAGCTACGTCCTGTCTGGCCTATGTAGAATTTACTGCAATTTGAACAATTTAGTTTATATACACCGGGTAGATCGAATTTGTTTTGTGCTTTGGGCATGCGTTTTGATAGTGTGTGTTCTGTTTTGTTAGTAGTTTTGTAAGCGATTCTGTATCCTGCTTTTTTGAATTTGTGGGCAATTTTTTCTGTTTGTTTGTTGATGTATGTTAGTGTTATGAATTTGTTGTTTTCTGTCTTTGTCTGTTGTTTGTTTTGTGTTTTGTGTAGGAGTTTACTGACTATTGTTCTGTCATAACCGTTAGATTCTGCTAGATATTTTATCGTGTTTAGTTCGTCTTTGTAGTCTATTTCATCTAAGGGGATGTTGTTAAGTCTATGTATCATGGTTCTAAAAGCAGCTAGTTTGTGTTGTATTGGGTGATTGGAGGTGTTGTGTATTAGTGTGTCAGTTGTAGTTGGTTTTCTGTATATACTGAATTTGTGCATGTGTTCTAGTTTTGTGATGGAGAGGTCTAAGAAGTTTATGGTATTGTTGTGTTCGTATTCGGCAGTGAAGGTTATGTTTTTATGTATTTTGTTTATGTGCGTTAGTAACTGTTCACATTGTCTTTTGTTTCCCCTGTATAGTATTAGAATGTCATCAACGTATCTGTGCCAATATAGTATTTTATGTGAATGTCTGTCATTGTTTGTGAGTATTTTTGTTTTTTCTAAGTGTTGGAGGAAGACTTCTGCTAGAATGCTGGATATGGGGGAGCCCATGGGTAGGCCATCGTTCTGTGTGTAGTATTTATTGTTATAAGTAAAGTAGTTTTGTTTTGTGATAATGTTCAGAGTTTCTGTTATTTCATTGATAAGTTCGTCTGGTGTGTTGTTCTGTTTGAGTTTGTTTTGTAGGATGGTGATTGTTTCAGAGATGGGGATGTTTGTGTACAGGTTTTTAATGTCAAAGGAGGCTAATGTGGCGTTATGGGGGATGTGTATGTCTTTTATTTTTGTTACTAGGTCAGTGTTGTTTTTTACTGCAATGTTGTTGTCTATTTGTGTGTGTTGTCTAATAATTTTGTCTAGATATTTTGCCAGTTTGTGTGCAGGGGCATTACGGTAGTTGATAATGGGGCGGATCGGAATGTCTTCTTTATGGATTTTGGGAAGCGCTTGGAGTGTAGGTGCTGATGGTCGGATTGTGCCGTACGTAGGTGTACGGCAAGTAGCGGTTCTACGGATTCCGGGCGATATTTTCTTGCATTTGGTAGTTCGCCTTGAACAGGTTCTCTTCGCTATCTATAAGACGTTACGGCGACTGTTTGTTACGCTCCTGCCATCTAGTAGACGTCGCTGTAACTTCGGACTAGGGTATCTTTCTTTCCCGCTGCTAGAGTGAGCCTGCTGTATTCCGTTGTGGTTTGTAGTGCGCCTTTGGAAATCGGCCAGCTGTAGTTATCAGCTGTGGTGTTTTGTCTTGACTCGTTGTTGGGTTGTTGTCAGCTGTTCTATTCAGGAGCTGTTCTCGCCACGTGTGGTCTTAGACATTGGCGTTTGAAAAAGTTGCTTTATTTGTTTTATAAGCCCTGGGTTTTTTTTAATTAATCATGGCTGGCTAAGAGTAAAGTGTGCCAAGGGGGTCCCTTGGAGCCGGCGGCCGTGATCCTGTGAAGACCGAGATGTGATTTATGTGTGAGTGAATTGAGGAACTCAATTGTAAGTGACACTTGGTAAAATTGTACAGGTATGGAAAAATAAAATTTATTAAATTTTTGCCTGGGATGCATTTTTGCGCTGCTCGTTTTGGAGCCAAGTGTGGCCTAACTGTTTCTAACAAAAAAAAAAAAAAAAAGAACAACTGTTGCTTAAAATTCTGGATATATTTTTTTTCCTTCTCTATATATTGGGAATATAATAGACAGGTTTCTGCACTCATTGCAAATTTTTGAACGCATGCTTTTAATAAAAGAAAGGTCTGGTGAACCTTACTAGTGTCTTATGTGACTAGTTTCTTATTCGACTGTAATAGCTTCTGTGCAAAATTTTTATCTACAAAAAAAAAAAAATGAAAACAAAAATAAAAAACTTAAGAAAATGTGTTAGGAATTGGCCAGTGTGCTCATGGGCCGAGTGAAGCAAAGTTCAGCCGAGTTCCTTTAATGCTCATATTCAGTGTGTTCATATAAATGTCTTGTGTGTTAATTGTGGAAGCATGTAATTTCTAGTATACCTTTTACTATAATCTGTGTGGAACTTATCTTGTGGCAGTCTTTTATTGGAACTTGTAAATCTGATTATGAAAGAGTTGCAGATCACCTACAATTGTAACAATTGCCCTGTACTAGAACTGTAATTGAGGAGCATTCAGCCTATTAATAAAAATGACTGAACTGCTGTACAAGATGAAATTTTCACTATTTATATATTTATAAGAATTGTAGATTTATATGCTCATAGTATTGTTAATTCTCTATCAATGTACAGTGACCTTTTAAAATCTTTGGTAGATGTATATACTCATATTTAATTTCATTCGCTATCCATTTACAGTCACTGTGAAAATTCTTTTGTATATGTGTAGGCTCATAATTCCATGCACACAACATATTACATGGCTGAGAGATATATGTACCTGACTATTTGTTAGTTTCTTAATAATGGTGCACTCTGAAATCTGCAAGCCTTTGTGCTATTCAAGTTTATGCAGGTTTAGGGAAAACTAAGCACATGCACTTGTGAATTCCACACAGAGTGTATAATCATCTATCTTAGGTTTGCATTATATTTTCCTAATTATATGATTCTCTTTTTTAAAGTTTGAATTAGATTTCAGAGGGCGCATGTCGTTATGTAATATGTTTGTTTAAATTGTTGTAGGAGAGAATTGCTTGTTAATGCTTGTTAAATGGTTTATAAAATTGTTGATATTATTGAAAGTGTTTATAGTACAACCAGAGGGGGACTAAAAAAAAAAAAAAAAAAAGACTTAGTGTTATTAAATGTTATATTTTGAAAACCTCTGGATTTACTCTTGGTACTCAATGTTAATGTATTTAGTTCCAAATAAGGAAATTCTATGGGTGAAGGTAAAAAGGTGCATGTCAATGGTGATTTGCATGCCATGTAAGAGAGTTTAAAGGTTTTACAGATTTTATATAATTTCAATGGAATGTTTTTTTTTAAATATTGAATATTTTGAAATTAAAATTCTGAATACGATGTCATATATATTAAATATGGTGTGTATTTTATATACTCCTAATGGAGTGCTGTCACATGAAATATTGTATATGATTTATTATTTCGCACAGAAGCAATAAATTGGTAATTGTTGAATTTAAACAAACAACAAATTTGAGGTCATCTCATTCGTCCGATTCCCCAATGGTTACCCCGCATGTGGACATTCTTCCACTAGGAGTCTTCTCCTAGTTCGAGTGAACAAGTGAGCCGGTCATCAAGGTAAGTTGTAGTTTTTAAAAATTTTTCTGGTGGATGTCAAACTTAGAGAAGGTGTCTTTTCTAAAGTAAAAAAAACTTAGAAAGTAAAAAAAAAAAAAAAAAAAAAAAAAAAAAAAAAAAAAAAAAAAAAAATTGTGATGTCTTTGGTGATGAGCGGCTCAGGATTTGTTTCATGTAGGGCTTTTGTTTATGTGTCATAATGTGTTTGGCTTTGTTGACTATTTGTTTTACTGAGTTTTGGTATCTGTCGGTGGGGTCGTGTTTTAGTTCTGTGATGTTGTTCTGTTCTATGAAGTCTTGTACTTTTTTGTGTAGGTTGTCTGTGGGGATAATTACAGTCGTGTTGCCTTTGTCAGCTTTTACAAATGTGATGTTGTGTTTGTGTGCCTTTTCCCTCAGTTTGATGGCTGTGTGTATTTCTGAGTTGTGGTTGTTGTTGTCTGGTGTCTTATGTACTCCTGTTGTGTTGTTTATATTATGTCTTAATGTGTCTTGATGTTCTGGTGCTGTGTTTTGTATATTTGTTTCTGGTCAATTATGAGCTTTGTTAGTGTTTGGTTGTTATGTTTGTAATGTATGTTATGTTTTAGGCCTTTATCAAGGAGTGTTTGTTCGTTTTTTGTGAGTGTGACGTTCGTGAGGTTTACTGTACGTGGGTAGAATTTGTGCGAGGGAATTATATCTGTTTTGATTGGTGTAAGGTTTTTTATTTTTCTGTCGTGTTTTGTCTGTATGATATGTATTTGTTTTTTTGTCCATTCATTTGTGTGATGTATTAGTTCAGTCATGTAATTGTGTCCGTATGTGTTGGCGATATGTAGGTGTAGTGTTAATGCTTTGCGGTTAAGAGCGTCTTTTTTCTTATATAGTTGTTTAATTGATTCTTTTATGTATGTTCTTTGTGCGATGTTTTGTGTTATTCGGGCGGCCTGGTTGTTATGTTTAATTTTGATTTGGGCATATTTAGGTGTTAGTGAATTGTTTATGCATGTTTTGTTGAAATTTATGTGAGCTACAGCCTGGAGCCGTGTCTGACTATTACTATTACTACTACTATTGCTTCTACTACTACTAGTACTACTACTACTACTACTACTACTACTGCTGCTGCTGCTGCTGCTATTTTTTTATGAGGATAGGGGGGAAAAATTTACTCATCAAATGTCTGGAAAGGCACGCACTTCCGAAGTGTGTGGGGTTGGGTATTATATGTATATAAAATCGGTTTACTGATTCTTGTCTCTATTCCTGATTCACTGGTATCTTGTCACAGTATGTTCTCATCAAGGAGTATTTTACATATTTCTATATAGTAACAACAGTAGGCCTACACCAAACGAACGGAATATAATAAAAATTTTCTTCTTTTTTTGTAGCGTTGGGCTCGAGAAATTGGGTCTTACGCCTTTATTTCTCAACATGCAATCAGTACTCAGAAAAAGGAGTTGACATTGGCAACAAAAAATTGTTGTTGATATTGGCTACCGCCCAGAATAATTGCTTTACAACCGGTTGATTAAGCCAGTTCTGCCTTCAAAAAGGACCGATATCATCTCATCAGTGAGATCCGTTTTCAGATCATCTCTGACCCTGTATCTCTATCTTAAGGCTCGAAGATCAGAACACTCCTCTATAATGCGTTTTGGGCCTACTGTTAGTACTCCGCCACATGTACATACTGGCCGTTGTTGTTCAGGTTGAAGCAAGTACGATAATGTCAGGGTTCGTATGTCCTATACGTAGTCTTGTAAGAAACTTGTTCTCATCGACTATGTTCGCCTGTATTTTGCCATCTGAACTTGTTCTCGTCGACTACGTTTGCCTGTATTTTGCCATCTGCTGAGATTGTCTTTTACTACTTGCAGCTCTGTGCGTAAGGTTTGCCATGTTTGCTGCTATGAGGTAAGTATTGCTGATGTGACAGCAACTTTGACAGGTCTTATGTTAAAGACGTTTACTTCAGGAGGGTCTTCAGCATTTTGTGCTGCTGAGCCAGCATCTTCATTGCCCTTGATGCCTTCGTGGCTGGACCCATATAGAAGTAAACTGCAAACCCTGATTCTGCAACACATAACACGGTGCCTCTATCTGTTGAAGTAACGGATCGTCAGTGCCAGTGTTGCTCAAATCGGTGATGAAGCTCAGCGAGTCTGTGCAGATGGCAGAGCGCCTTACGCTCATTGTTCACAATACTGAAAAACATGCCAAACGGCGTGTAACTCAGCGGTGTACACACTTGCTGTCCTTGGCAATGTCCATGAGTAAGAGGCACACCCTGAACAATAAACGAGCTACCCACTCCGTTCACTGTCTTCAATCCATCAGTATAATACATGACGTTATCATTGTAGTCAACAATCACTGTACGGAAACGAAGTTCCCACATAAGGGGGTGTATTGCTGACTAATCTTCCTTAGTTAAATCCAAATGAAACAGTGGTTTCCTAAGCATCCAGGGTGGTACTTAGATGGCATAATCGTAAGAAAAAACACGACTCCTCAGGGAAGCTAAGTGACTTCCGACGTAACAATAAATAAACCAGAAAACACTAATTACATTGTAAACGGTGATTGATTGTGTGATACATGACATAGAGAGTGAGTGGGGGAGGCTCTTCTGTAGCCTCTCGTGTTGCACATGTTTTGTGTAATGTAACCTATGACTTACTTGCTATAACAAAAACATCATTTATAATTTAGAATAATTAATTTACATAAATTTTGAAAATCTGGTGCTAAACCCTCATATTTCCTCATTTTGTCACTTCAATGTAGATTTATTTAAAGTGTGCCATATAATTAGGCTTGGATAATACAAAATACTCAACTGTTATCGGCATCCACTGTAAATTAATTTTTATTTATTACTTCCACCATGATGATATGGATGATATGATACGGTGTTTTCATTGTATTCATGTCTTCATACCTCACATAGACTACTCAAATGACACCTCCATAAATAAGCTTTCACACAAACGTTTACATACAGCAGACGTCTATAAACGTAAGTCGCAGTGAAACATTATTTTACATTCTTTAATTTTAAAATGACTGCAAAAAATAAAACTTGTTGTTATAGTAACCATTATCTTGGATTTACACATACAGCAAACGTACAGCAATTCAGCAAACAGATCAAATTATAAATAAAAGTTTTCGTTAAAAGAAAAAATTCCAAAACTACTTTGTTGAAGTGGCGTATCTAGAATTTGGCCTGGGGGGGGGGTCTGGGGTTGGGTCGGCTTCATACAAAAGAAAAAACAAGTTAAGACTAATCAACATTACTGTCTTTAAAGTGGCTGAAATCAGTCCCATTAAAGGAAACGGTAATAACACAATAAAAATACGCGTTATTGAAATAAGATATTTTGTATTGTTTTACAAGGTACTTAAATGCCTTATTACAAGACCCTATTTTTCATATTTAAAACGTTATAACACCTTCTCTTTATATATTATATTTGTCAATTTACATATGCCTCTTAGTTGTGGTGACAAATTATATAAAGACCTTTTCTTTCACTATTACTCTACTCTGTATAAATAATGATAGAACAATGTTACTTACCCGTGACTTTTTACTTTACCTGGGCGCCAGAACAAATCCCAGATACAAATGACATGGATTCAGCTTAGCTCAGGGCATAGAGACACACTATCTCAGGATTCGTTCAGTGAATGTGGAATTCAAGGGGAATCGTTACAAATAACACTTTAAAATTTGTTGAAGTTTGTTTAATTAACGATTAAATGTTATTTATTAATGTTCTTTCAAAGCTAAGTTAAGGACTTACTGCTAACCTAACTCTTATTATTAATGAGTGTGCGTGAAAAGTGAAGATTAAAACGTCCAAACGACCAATTGTTCTTATCTGGTTTATTTAGGAAAATTTATATCTCCCAAACCAGTGCTAAAGAACGGGTCTGCAATAATTTGCACGTTCAATACTACACCTCACTCTCCATTCAACACTCCTATATTACGTTATTACTAATCTTACTATTTAAATACAAATATGAATTTACTTAGTGTCTTTTAAAATTGTTTATTGATTTTATTATTTATTTTGTTACTTATTTCATTGATCAATGAATATATTTCTTACTGATTGATGCGTCGACCATAGATAGGAATCCGTACTGCGGACCACTTCTCGAACTGTTATTTAAATAAAACTTTGCGTGGTTTGCGAAATTTAGCTCGTATCTAACACACGTCTTGCCTATTTAATGTTTGAACGAAGAGTGCTGGATTCCCCAAGTCTGAGTTGGCGTCTCTTCTGAATACAGCTTTGTGATTGGTTGTTCCAAATAAATCATGTGTTTTCCATTTGAAACAATATCGAACAAGTCGACCAAATGCCCCTTAACAGGTTTGAGATGGTAGAGAATTTCTGGCTAATTTCATACTTCCTCTGTTTGCAAATCATTTGATTATGGGTATTTACAAACATGATTTCACAGATCTGACCACAGAATATTATTGCTTAGGTTTTTCTCTGTAAGTGTGTGAAAACACCTAATTCGTACCTAGCCTAATTCTCTAGTTATTTCTCTTGGCGTTCTTCTTCTGTATAACTTCTGTAAATGTTAATTATATTGGTTGATATTTTGGCTACTTATAGAGCTTTAATTGCTGAACACTATGCAGGTTTCAGAATTGCTGTATATTTATTAGTTTTGAAGATATTGCAGTTTTAACTAATAAAAATATTTGAATAAAAATTCATGTCTGTGTCGGCAACATTCGTAGCAGTGGCGATGTTAGACAGAGATAGCTGTGATTATACCCTCTCTCTCTTGCTTACGCCGCTATACTAGCACAGTATGACACTTTCATATAACGATCTGATGGGTCGGCTTTATGAATCGTTATATATACCCCCACTCGGTATAAAAAAAATTGAGTATTTAAGAAATCATTAATTTTTTTTCTTCTTGTAAAGTTACACACTTTCTTTAAAATTTAAAACTTGCACTGTTGGTTTTACTCGCACACATTTTGCACTATCACAATTTTGCTTACTTCTACCTTATAACTAATTATTACAATATGTTATTAAACCTAACATGGCATACACATATTAGAGATTTATATGAACACTAGCAGAACCCGGCTGACGTTTTCCTGCCTGTGTATCTTTATTTATATAAAAATGGATGGTCTGTATGTAATCTAGAATCTATAATGCGTTGTGTAAAAATGTGGAAAAATGAAAGATGACTCATACTGATGAAATTCCATTATTTTTATTGGTATACATAGACGATCAACTATATAAATTTGTTATGAATAATTCACGTGAATGAACAATATTTTTGACTATTCCATTCGCTATATAATTGAACCAACTTAAAATAATTGAAACTAATACTAACATCTAGCGTAACGCAAGTGGATAAACAATATTTTTGGTTTTCTGATTTGGTGTATAGATGTACAGAGTTTCTGGATTTCCTACTCTGGAGCAAGCAACAGCCATGCTACAGCTGACCATGCGAAAAACATGGATTTTCTAAATTTAATCCAGCAATGCGCAGCGACTGCCCTTGAGCTTTGTTGATTGTCATCGCGAAAGCAAGACGCACAGGAAAGTGTAGTCGTTTGAATGTGAAGGGCAAATCAGTGGGAATCATTGGAATGCGCGGAATCAGCACATCTTCTCCTTTACATTTGCCGTTAATTATTGTTGCTTCAATCACATTCGGCATCAGTTTTTTCACGGAAAGTCTGGTTCCGTTGCACAACTTTGGCGTGTTCAGATTCCGAAGGAGCAGTATTGGTGAGCCAACTTTCAAGGACAATTTGTGCGGTGGCATTCCAGGAGGCTCCAATGAATTGAGAAATTCGACTGGATAATTAACAGCTTGATCCTCTTCTGTAACTGTGTCAATGGATTTGTATTCTGTAACTGCACCAGGAATTTTCAATTGAATCTTATTATTGATTCGATTGACGTCATCATTTTTTGGAGCTAAGATAGCTCGCTCGCAAAGCCAATCGTGATTCCTGAAGTTGTTGGCAATGTTCGGGAAAACCTTCTTTTCAAGATCTTCAATTGATGACAGAAGTTCGGTGGGAACGATATCTCCTGTGTTGCAGGATCAACCAGAAGTTTGCCGTCGCCCATATCCAAAAGTTGCTTGGCAAATGTTTGTGCAGAAACATGTCCAAGTAAAAGCACACGCATATTGGTCGACAGTGTAATTTTCTTCACATGTCTCCAGAGAGCCGAATTCTTCAGGCATGCGTTCAGCTCGTCTGCTGGTGTTGATCTTGGAATGACGGGCAAAGTTTGACGGAAATCACCGACGAGCAGTATCAGAGCTCCGCCCATTGGACGTTGATCGCTTCGGAAATCTCGCAGAGTACGATCAAGTGCCTCAAGTGCTTTCTTATGGGCCATGGTACATTCATCTCAAATAATGAGTTGGCATGTTTTCAATACAGTTGCCATTCCAGATGAACAATGGTTATGCATATCGACGTCCAACACTCAACACAATTCGAATGGAAATGGTATTCCATTTGAAACTCACTCACCAATTACTAATCACAGTCACAATCACTATTTGTTATTATTGAGGATTGATGACAATATAAAGGTTAGCGCGAAAATATTCTCCGTGCTGAAATACCTGTGTATACCAATTTTCATGGCGTTCGGTTGAACGGTGTAGAAGTTGATGCGCTGCAGCGCCATCTAGTGGCGAGTTACAACAAAGTGGACAGCATAAAAACCTTCTCCATGAAAAAATACTTATATGTGCCAACTTTCATGGTGATCGGTCAAGCGGTGTCGGAGTCTATATCATGAACTTTCATACAAACTTTCGTCCCCCGTATTTAACCCCCTTAGGGGATGAATTTCCAAAAAGGCTGAAACAGAAAACTTTTATTTTTAACCGAATGCCTAAATACCAGTTTAACATTTCTAACTTCAAAAATCACGAAATTCTTCCAAACTTTCGTCCCTTGTTTTACCCCCTTAGGGGTGGAATTTCCAAAAATACTGTCTTAGGGGCTGCCTACACCCTATAAGGAACCTACACGCCAAATTTCAAGTTTGTAGGCTTTATAGTCCCTGAATTTTCGTGACTTCGCTTTTAACTTTTTTCATCCCATTTCACCCCCCCCCCCATTTCACCTTAGGGTACCCCCTTAGGGGGTGAATTTCCAAAAGGGCTGAAACAGAAAACTTTTATTTTTAAACGAACACCTAAATACCAATTTCACATTTTAACTTCAATAATCACGAATTTTCAGACAAACTTTCGTCCCCCGTTTCACCCCTTAGGGGTGGAATTTCCAAGAATACTTTCTTAGCGGCTGGCTATACCCTATAAGGAACCTACATGCCAAATTTCAAGTTTGTAGGCTTTATAGTCCCTGAGATTTCGTGATTTCGCTTTTAACCCTTTTCACCCCATTTCACCCCCCTTTGGCGAGTTACAACAAAGTGGATAGCATAAAAACCTTCTCCATGAAAAAATACTCATATGTGCCAACTTTCATGGTGATCGGTCAAACGGTGTCGGAGTCTATAAATCTCAAACATACATACATACATATATATATATACACCAACATCCATTTTTATATATATAGATAGATTAATGCTTTAATCACAAGTTTGATTTAATTGATGGCAATGATCAAAACGACAATACTAACATTTAGTTAACTACTACTTATTAACATTGACATTGCTTCAAAGACATTTATAAATATTTGTTTGACCACGTTTGATTCACATACCTCATTGGCTCAAACCATTGTTACTTTATTGCTCTATATTTTGTTTATATTTCCTCAAACTGTCCCCATGGTACTTTCCTATAATTTTGTTTTTTTCAACATCTTTTAATATGTATGTGTACATTGCAATCTGCTTTTCTATTCTATAAGGTCCCACGAATATCGGAAAGAACTTGGCCGTGGTATTATCTATGGCAGAGGATACAGGATTCGCTTTCACTAGCACTTCCTCTCCTTCCACAAACCTTACCAACTTGTGAGTACGATTATATCGTTCTACCCTCTTTTGGCATTCTCTCTGTATTCTTTCTTCTGCTATTCTGGTTTTTACCTCATATGGAATAGGTAGATTGTAGTTGGGTGGACTTTTTATGGTTTTGGTCCATACATGTACTGGTTCTTTGTTGATAAATAATTCTGAAGGTGTGTACCCCGTTGTTTCATTACAAGTATTATTAATACAATCCGAAATAAAACTCAAGTAATCTACCCATGCAGAATGATTCTGATGGCATAATACCCTAAAACGTCTACCTAATTCTCTATTTATTCGCTCAGCTAAATTCGCTTGAGGGTGACGTATTGATGTAAGAATTGGTTTTATATTGAGTTCCTCCAAGGTTTCTCTCCATAGGTTATGGGTGAACTGTTTTCCTTGGTCGGACAATATTTTCCTAGGTTTACCATACTGTGGGATGTAGAACTTTGTTAACGCTCTAAGTGTTGCTTTTGTCGTGGCTCTTTGGACTGGGTATAGTTTGACAAATTTAGAAAAGAAATCTACTGTTACTAGAATGTGCTTTACCCCTCCTTTTGCTTTTGGTAGAGGCCCGTAATAATCCATAGCTAATAACTCTCCTTTCTCTTTTGCTTGGATTGTTTTCATTTCTACTCTGGTAGATAAGTTCGGGTGTTTACACTTCTGGCACAGGTCACAAGTAGACAATAATCTTTTCATGCGTTTTGCTAACCCCTTTCCAATGAAGCTTTCTGTTAAGGCTCGATGGCATTTCTTAAATCCAGCGTGGCCCAATGACAAGTGGCATTCCCAAATAAGTTCCTCCATCATACAGCTTGGTAATAATAATAATTTCCACTTATGGGAACATAGCTTATATAGTTTCCCTTCATATATGAAAAATCCTGGTTTGGTGTTGGTAACCACACTTCTCCAAGCTACACTCCCCTAGGGTCTTGTTGTTGATGGGTCCCTATTTCCTTAAGTCGTCTAACTACTTCAGGTTTTGTTACATGCTTTACCGCGTAAATACCTATATCGGTGCTACTAATTTTACTGTTAACTGTATCCATGTTGTTTTCTGATGGTGGATTTCAACTGAGTACATCTGCTACCAAGTTGTCTTTCGCTTTACAATACTGTATTTCAAACTGGTACTCTTGTATAGCCAAGATCCAACGAGTCAGATGAGCACCTAGCAATTTACACTTTAATAAAAATACTAACGCCTTATTGTCGGTGATTATAGTAAGTTTAGCACCCAGAATATAACTTCTAAACTTTGACAGGCTATGCACTATCGCTAATAGCTCTTTTTCTGCCGTAAAATAGGTTAATTCCACCCCTTTAAGTGTGCGACTTACAAATCCTAATACCGCTTTTTGGCCCTTCTCATCTATCTGCTACAAGTGTGCTCCTATAGTAATATTGGTGGCGTCTGTTTGCAAATAAAATCTTTCTCCTACCCTCGGATGATGTAATACAACAGTATTTATAAAAAGACTTTTTACTTGTTGTAGCGCTTCATCGTGGTCCCTTGTCCACCTCCATTTAATCCCTTTGTTTAACAACTTCAACAATGGAACAGTACTTTCCGTGTATTTACTTGTAAACCTCTGATAGTAGTTAGCTAAACCTAGAAATGACTTTAGCGGCTTGCAGTTCTTTTATGACACTTACCGACTTCCAATGCTTAAATCCTTTAATGTTTACATTGATTTTCTATGTATCAATTTCCATCGTGATGGTATTTCTTTTGAAATTTATTTCTGCCTTCCATTCAAGTAACGTATAATCAATAATACAATTATGAACGAGTTTCGGGACTATAAGAGCTACAATTTGGGTTTGGTTACCATTTATATTGATAGGTAAATAAATTTGTTCAGTGATCCTTTGCATTTTGGCTTCAGTGGCTCCCTGTACATTACAATTTTTATGGGTAGTCTGGGACAATTACGCAACTGACTATTATTTTCTACAAACTTTGAGTTGACACAGGTTACCTCACTGCCGGTGTCTATTAGCGCTCGTACTAGTAGATTACTGATTTTACAAATTATTTCCGGACATTCAGGATAATGGCTTCTACCCACTTCTTGCTCTTCTTTTAACAAGAACTCCCTATCACTCACTTGTTTTATATTATTTGTTACTTTCTTTTTACCTGTTTTCTTGGGTTGTTTCACTGCAGGTAATGGTAGATTTAGTTTTGTTTCTTTTCTACCTGCAGTGGCTTCCCGTTTCCCGTATTCGTTTTACTAGTAGACGGTTGTGGCTCGGTAGATGTTATGACTGTTTTACATACCTTAAACCTTTTATTTGGTCAGTTTTCCATGCTCCTACTTCTACCCTTTTCCTCCAATTCCTGCCGATTTTGGAGTTTGTTACCCAGATATGGGGTAAACCTTTTTTCTTTTGGGCGCTCATTGTCTCTTCTTTTCGTTGGGTAGAAAGTTGGTTCCTGATAATCGCCTCTAGAGTGGTTACTCAGCTGATTATTTACACACTTCAGGTCCCTCTCTAGGTCTTGACATTCATCCACGACCATTATAAACTTTTCTAGAGTATCCACTCCTCTAGTAGTGGTTGCTACTCTAGTGCGTTCCGAGAAATGACGCGCTAGCTTATACACTAGGTCTCTCTCCTCTATTGGTGGTGTTAAATACTTTACTTGTGCCATTATGTTTAGCACATAGTTGGTGGTTGTCATATTCATGGACGGGTGATAATTATCAAATTCCAGATGATCACGCACCCTTCTTTGAATCTGTACGTTCCAGTATTGAGCAAGGAATTTTTCTCTAAAGTCTGTGTAGGTTTGGACTCTGTCCGAGATGACTTTCCACCACGTACCTGCCCAATTCTTAAGAAATCGGCCTAACATGTCCTTCTTATCCTCGTCGTCCATCACTGGGTTTACGCGAGTTACATAAGCCTCAAACAGCCTTAGAAATTCCACAGGATTCTCATATGGGTTTCCTGAGAATACAAGGTTTTCCGGTTCTTCTTTATAGCTGCCACACCTCATGACTTTGGTTTGCTGTGACTTCATTGCCTTAGTCAGATCTTCCCGCATTACCTTTAATTGCTGTTCTACATTTTGATGTACTTCGTCTCGGTCAGCCTTACTCTCAACTTGTTTCTTAAATTCCTTAATATTTTCACCCAGTTGGGTGCACTCTACCCTATTACTCTGGATTTCTTCTTTATTTAGAAGCGTTTGTGTTTTTAACTCAGCAGTTACTTCGCTGAATTGTTGATTAATAAGGGTTAGTTTCTGTTCTAACCGTTCATGAAATTCGTTTCTAAATTTATTTAGTTTTTCGTCTTGGCGGCGAAAATTAGTATTTACTTGTTTCTTAAATTCCTCTATGGTAGCTTTAACCTCTTCGGTATGCTTATCAAACTTAAGATTACTTTCATCTATTTTACTAGCTAAATGAGTTATTTCTTCATCTATTTTAAATGTAGTTTCTTTACTACTTTGTTCTATTTGACTAGTTAAATTCTCATTTATTTGTTTCATTTCGCTAGACAAGTATTTATTAGTTTGCTCGATTTTATTATTAACATCATTTATTAATTTCTTATTACTTTCCTCTAAATTTTGATTATTTTCATCTATTTTACTATTTAATTGACTACTTGTTTTTTCAATTTCACTAGATAATTGACTCTTTGTACTTTCAATTATACTATTAGTTTCATCCATTTTAGTGGTCAACTGCTTAAACATCGGTTCAATTGCTGCCATATCTACTGCTTGTGATTTAGCCATTTTTTATTGTTATTATTATTTAACAAATTTTATTTTAATATTTAACCCTTCAACAGTTATTTGTAACCTTAAATTCCACTTCGTTTCAAATTAAATATTATTACAATTCAAACTAGTCACTTGGGTTAATCTCGTTTTAATCGAGTTTACTCAGCCTAATAGTTGCACACCAAATTTATATATAACTTATTTATTTATACATTAATTTGTGAGTTTAATCATGCCCATTAAGTTGCGGCGCCAAATTTATATAACACCTTTTCTTTATATATTATACCTGTATTTGTCAATTTACATATGCCTCTTAGTTGCGACGACAAATTATATAATGACCTTTTCTTTCACTATTAATCTACTCTGTATAAATAATGATAGAACAATGTTACTTACCCGTGACTTTTTTACTTTACCTGGGCGCCAGAACAAATCCCAGATACAAATGACACGGATTCAGCTTAGCTCAGAGCATAGACACACTATCTCAGGATTCGTTCAGTGAATGTGGAATTTAAGGGGAATCGTTACAAATAACACTTTAAATTTGTTGAAGTTTGTTTAATTAATGATTAAATGTTATTTATTAATGTTCTTTCAAAGTTAAATTAAGGACTTATTGCTAACCTAACTCTTATTATTAATGAGTGTGCGTGAAAAGTGAAGATTAAAACGTCCAAACGACCAATTGTTCTTATCTGGTTTATTTAGGAAAATTTATATCTCCCAAACCAGTGCTAAAGAACGGGTCTGCAATAATTTGCACGTTCAATACTACACCTCACTCTCCATTCAACACTCCTATATTACGTTATTACTAATCTTACTATTTAAATACAAATATGAATTTACTTATTGTCTTTTAAAATTGTTTATTGATTTTACTTCCATATTCCTTAAGGAAATGAAAGTATGGTGATGGCAAAAAAATCGTGTTCGAGGTTATTGCAGATTCTGATTGTACTACAATCAAAACATGAAAAAAAGTCGTTTTTCGAAAATTGTCTGTGTGTGTGTGTCTGTGTGTCTAGCTGTGTGTCTGTGTGTCTGTAGATTTTTTTTCTATGGCAAACGATAACAGCCGCTAATTCAAACAGAATCAAATAATTTTTTGCATACAGTCCTGATTTGTAGAGTACTCACGACCTGTTGTTTTTGGTGAAGATCGGTTGAGGAAAAGGGGTAGTTAACCAGCAACGGTGTTTTTATCAAGGGAATTTTTTTTTTTGGCAAACGATAACAGCCGCAAATTCAAACAGAATCAAATAATGTTCCGCATAAAGCCCTGAATTGTAGAGTTCTCAAGATCTATTGTTTTTGGTGAAGATCGGTTAAGGGAAGGGGTAGTTTACCTGCAACGTTTTATGTTTTAACAAGGGTATTTTCTATGGCAAACGATAACAGCCGCAAATTCAAACAGAATCAAAAGATTATTTGCATACAGCCCTAAATTGTAGAGTTCTCAATACCTATTGTTCTTGGTGAAGATCGGTTGAGGGAAAGGGTTAGTTTACCTGCAACGGTTTTTTTTTATCAAGGGTAATTTTTTTTTGGCAAACGATAACAGCCGCAAATTCAAACAGAATCAAATAATGTTTCGCATACAGCCCTGAATTATGGAGTTCTCACGACCTATTGTTTTTGGTGAAGATCGGTTAAGGGGAAGGGGTAGTTTACCTGCAACGTTTTTTTATCAAGGGTATTTTCTATGGCAAACGATAACAGCCGCAAATTTAAAGAGAATCAAATAATGTTTTGCATACGTCCCTGAATTGTAGAGGTCTCAAGGAATTTCGATTTTGGTGAAGATCAGTTAAGGGGAAAGGGTAGTTTACCTGCAACCTTTTACGTTTTAACAACAGTAAAGTACTTGAAAATTCATTTAAACTTTTTCAAACAATGGTAATTGTTAAAAATAAAATAATTTTGTTGCCAGGCAATAAAATTATAATTTTTTCATTTTAATATAAATTATGTATGAGTTAATATACATGAATAAATTAATATATCGTTCGTGGCAGGTAAGCATATCTCAGTTATGTAATGTTTACGTTTCCATTTTATTATTATGACTACAGCAATAAAAAGGCAGGGAAGATACACACACAAAATTCGCGTTATTTCTGGCCTCACTCATGTTTATTTTCTTACATTTGCACGCTTTTTAAATGGAAAGTGCCGAAACCCACACTAACATTTAGCGTGCAAGCTGAAAAAATGGACATCAATTTGCTTCCTGTGGATCGCTGGGCAGTGTAACTGCACGTGTTTACAGAGGAACGATTCAGACTGACTTTTCGTCTTTAGGGAATGAACCCTCTGCAAGATGCTGAGGGTCCATGAGTGACTTCGGAGCGCTCCTTCTTTTCCGCGTGTTTGTTCTGTGATTCGCAGATTCGCAGCTTTACTCTAAGCAACGCTCAATAGGAAATGTTGAAAATTTTTGTCCACGGTGTACCCTCATACACACTAAACCTGCTCTGATGTTTTAATTACGGACATCATAATATTAAAACTTTGGAAACTTGAGCACTACTTAATGGAGATCAATCATTAACTTATACAAGCCATTAATTTTATGCATATTTTTTATATATATATGTGTACAACGTTATCGGCAAAAAAGAAGTAGTTTTTATTAAAATTCCTTCCCGGGAGATTTGGCCGTAGTCCAATGTTTTCTACAAAACCAGACGTTTCGGCAATGCCATCGACTTCCATCATCAGTGACAATCGAGTGCGATAACGTGAGGTGGTATACGTTAGTGACCACAGTACTGTGGTTAAGGCTGAAGCAGTAAGTAGAAAGAAGTAGTTTCTATGGTAATATTTCATTTCGAAAATGATTTTAAATATAAATCTTAGAATATGGAAGTCATGTATGGTTCTCCATACCGATATTTATTATTTATTTTGTTACTTATTTCATTGATCAATGAATATATTTCTTACTGATTGATGCGTCGACCGTAGATAGGAATCCGTAGAGATCCTCCTTTTGATGGTTCGGCTCAGAAGAAATGAAGATGGCCAATGACGTTGACCGATGACCCTGGGCGCTTACAGATGATGTAGCTACTCTGGTGCACAGGTCACTTCACAATTAATTAATTATTTTATTAATTCATTTTTTAATTAATTAATGAGTTGTTATACAGCGAGAGTATTTATTAATGAACTTTACTAGTTCCTCTGCTACTGCGGACCACTTCTCGAACTGTTATTTAAATAAAACTTTGCGTGGTTTGCGAAATTTAACTCGTATCTAACACACGTCTTGCCTATTTGATGTTCGAACGAAGAGTGCTGGATTCCCCAAGTCTGAGTTGGCGTCTCTTCTGAATACAGCTTTGTGATTGGTTGTTCCAAATAAATCATGCGTTTTCCATTTGAAACAATATCGAACAAGTCGACCAAACGCCCCTTAACAGGTTTGTGATGGTAGAGAATTTCTGGCTAATTTCATACTTCCTCTGTTTGCAAATCGTTTGATTGTGGGTATTTGCAAACGTGATTTCACAGATCTGACCACAGAATATTATTGCTTAGGTCTTTCTCTGTAAGTGTGTGAAAACACCTAATTCGTACCTAGCCTAATTCTCTAGTTATTTCTCTTGGCGTTCTTCTTCTGTATAACTTCTGTAAATGTTAATTATATTGGTTGATATTTTGGCTACTTATAGAGCTTTAATTGCTGAACACTATGCAGGTTTCAGAATTGCTGTATATTTATTAGTTTTGAAGATATTGCAGTTTTAACTAATAAAAATATTTGAATAAAAATTCATGTCTGTGCCGGCAACATTCGTAGCAGTGGCGATGTTAGACAGAGATAGCTGTGATTATACCTCTCTCTCTTGCTTACGCCGCTATACTAGCACAGTATGACACTTTCATATAACGATCTGATGGGTCGGTTTTTTGAATCGTTATAACGTATAGGCTAATGCTATGTAATAAACCTGTTTGTATACTTTTAAAAAAGTTACTACTACTATACTAGCATACACAGCTGATAAAAATAATAAAACAGCCTAAACATTAAGAGATTTAACAAAATTAGTAACTTTTTCGACCATCTGTGGGGATAAAACTGAGAACTCGGCTTGTTTAATTCTACAGGAAGGACGTGGCTTGACTCCACCATTCGTTACATCTGGTCGTACGCTAACATTCTACCGTGGACTGTTCTATGTAAGGCCGATTATAATATTCACAGAACATTTTTAAAATCATTGAAATAAGCTGCCAAATATGTATGTCAGTGTGACGTTTATTCCAATTTTGTATACAAATTTCTACGATAAGTTTTTGTGCCTTTAAAATATAGGCTAAATGACGAAGACTGACTTTTCTTCGTATCGACAATTTGTATGCTTAATTTAAAATCTAACCTACCGATTTTGTAGAGTGTACTGTTTAAATTCTTGTTTTACTATATTTAAACAATATTTTTTAGAATGAGTTGAATTCAAATTAAAAATTTAAATCAATTGTTCAACATCGAATTCATATTTTACTTCCATATTCCTTAAGGAATGGAAGTATGGTGATGGCAAAAAAAATCGTGTTCGAGATTATTGCAGATTCTGATTCTACTACACTCAAAACATGAAAAAAAGTCGTTTTCCGAAAAGTGTCTGTGTGTCTGTCTGTCTGTGTGTCTGTCTGTAGATTTTTTTTCTATGGCAAACGATAACTGCCGCAAATTCAAACAGAATCAAATAATTTTTTGCATACAGCCCTGATTTGTAGAGTACTCGCGACCTATTGTTTTTGGTGAAGATCGGTTGAGGGAAAGGGGTAGTTTACCGGCAACGGTTTTTTTTTTATCAAGGGTATTTTTTATGGCAAACGATAACAGCCGCAAATTCAAACAGAATCAAATAATGTTTCGCATACAGCCCTGAATTGTAGAGTTCTCAAGACCTATTGTTTTTGGTGAAGATCGGTTAAGGGAAAGGGGTAGTTTACCTGTAACGTTTTATGTTTTAACTAGGGTATTTCCTATGGCAAACGATAACAGCCGCAAATTCAAACAGAATCAAAAGATTATTTGCATACAGCCCTAAATTGTAGAGTTCTCAAGATCTATTGTTTTTGGTGAAGATCGGTTAAGGGAAAGGGGTAGTTTACCTGTAACGTTTTATGTTTTAACAAGGGTATTTCCTATGGCAAACGATAACAGCCGCAAGTTCAAACAGAATCAAATAATTTTCTGCATACAGCCCTGATTTGTAGAGTACTCAATACCTTTCGTTTTTGGTGAAGATCGGTTAAGGGAAAGGGGTAGTTTACCTGCAACGTTTTTTATCAAGCGTATTTTCTATGGCAAACGATAACAGCCGCAAATTCAAACAGAATAAAATAATTTTTTGCATACGGCAGTGAATTGTAGAGGACTCAACGCCGTTAGATTTTGGTGAAGATCGGTTAAGGGGAAGGGGTCGTTTACCTGCAACCTTTTACGTTTTAACAAGAGTAAAGTACTTGAAAATTTATTTAAACTTTTTGAAACAATGGTAATTGTTGAAAATAAAATAATTTTGTTGCCAGGTAACAAAAATAAAGTCATTTTGATTATAAAATATAAATATTTACAAGAAAAGAATTTTCAGTTTTCAAAATTTAAATATATTTTATAAAACAATGGGTTCTTCATTGAGGTGGGGACCATGTCACTCACTCCATCTCAAGCCTCTCCCATTTTGCAGAAAACGAGGACCCTGTCAAGGCTGATACTTTGACGACAGTGACAGGGCTTTCCACCAAATTCAGCAGAGTGACAGGTAGGCCCAACTCTGATTGGCTCCTCAGATTTCCCCAGCGTTAGTAGGTTCTATGAAAATATTTTATTTCAAAAATGATTTTAAATATAAATCTTAGATATGTTTTATAAATCTCATGTTTTATATTTTAACATGGGTAATTTTTTATATGACGAACCATAACTGCCGTAAATTTAAACAGAATCAAATAATTTTTTACATATGTGCCTGAGCTATAGAGAACTCAATGTCTGTTGATTTTGGTGAAGATCGGTTACGGGGAAAGGGCAGTTTACCTGAAACATTTTTTGTTGTAACATGAGTAAAGTACTTAATTTTGATAAAGTATCCTGATAAGATCTTAATAATCCACTGTAGAAACGTAGATGAAATATCTATAAATGAAGAGGCTAGTTGAACGGGTTGGGGGTAATTTTCTATAAATCAAAATTATAGTTGAAGGGGGAGGGGATAATTTTTTTTTATATGTGTACTACGTTATTGGCAACAAAGAAGTATTTTTTTGTTAAAATGCCTTCCCTGGCTGTTTGGCTGAAAATGATTTTAAATATAAATCTTAGAATATGGAAGGCATGTATGGTCTCCATACCGATATTTTTCTATGGCAAACGATAACTGCCGCAAATTCAAACAGAATCAAATAATGTTTCGCATACAGCCCTGAATTGTAGAGTTCTCAAGACCTATTGTTCTTGGTGAAGATCGGTTAAGGGAAAGGGGTAGTTTACCAACAACGTTTTTTTAACAAGGGTATTTTCTATGGCAAACGATAACAGCCGCAAATTCAAACAGAATCAAATAATTTTCTGCATACAGCCCTGATTTGTAGAGTACTCAAGACCCATTGTTTTTGGTGAAGATCGGTTGAGGGGAAGGGGTAGTTTACCTGCAACGTTTTTTATCAAGCGTATTTTCTATGGCAAACGATAACAGCCGCAAATTCAAACAGAATCAAATAATATTTTGCATACGTCCCTGAATTGTAGAGGTCTCAAGGACTTTCGATTTTGGTGAAGATCGGTTAAGGGGAAGGGGTAGTTTACCAGCAACCTTTTACGTTTTAACAAGAGTAAAGTACTTAAAAATTTATTTAAACTTTTTGAAACAATGGCAATTGTTAAAAATAAAATAATTTTGTTGCCAGGCAATAAAATTATAATTTTTTCATTTATGTATTTTTACTTCCATATTCCTTAAGGAATGGAAGTATGGTGATGGCAAAAAAAATCGTGTTCGAGATTATTGCAGATTCTGATTCTACTACACTCAAAACATGAAAAAAAGTCGTTTTCCGAAAAGTGTCTGTGTGTCTGTCTGTCTATCTATCTGTCTGTCTGTCTGTGTGTCTGTAGATTTTTTTTCTATGGCAAACGATAACTGCCGCAAATTCAAACAGAATCAAATAATTTTTTGCATGCAGCCCTGATTTGCAGAGTACTCGCGACCTATTGTTTTTGGTGAAGATCGGTTGAGGGAAAGGGGTAGTTTACCAGCAACGGTTTTTTTTTTAGCAAGGGTAATTTTGTTTGTTTGGCAAACGATAACAGCCGCAAATTCAAACAGAATCAATAATGTTTCGCATACAGCCCTGAATTGTAGAGTTCTCAAGATCTGTTGATTTTGGTGAAGATCTGTTAAGGGAAAGGGGTAGTTTACCTGTAACGTTTTATGTTTTAACAAGGGTATTTCCTATGGCAAACGATAACAGCCGCAAATTCAAACAGAATCAAAAGATTATTTGCATACAGCCCTCAATTGTAGAGTTCCCAAGACCTATTGTTTTTGGTGAAGTTCGGTTGAGGGAAAGGGGTAGTTTACCGGCAACGTTTTTTTAACAAGGGTATTTTCTATGGCAAACGATAACAGCCGCAAATTCAAACAGAATCAAATAATGTTTTGCATACAGGCCTGATTTGGAGAGTTCCCAAGACCTATTGTTTTTGGTGAAGTTCGGTTGAGGGAAAGGGGTAGTTTACCGGCAACGTTTTTTTAACAAGGGTATTTTCTATGGCAAACGATAACAGCCGCAAATTCAAACAGAATCAAATAATGTTTTGCATACAGCCCTGATTTGTAGAGTTCTCAAGACCTGTTGTTTTTGGTGAAGATCGGTTGAGGGAAAGGGGTAGTTTACCAGCAACGTTTTTTTAACAAGGGTATTTTCTATGGCAAACGATAACAGCCGCAAATTCAAACAGAATCAAATAATGTTTTGCATACAGCCCTGATTTGTAGAGTACTCAAGACCTATTGTTTTTGGTGAAGATCGGTTAAGGGGAAGGGGTAGTTTACCGGCAACGTTTTTTTATCAAGCGTATTTTCTATGGCAAACGATAACAGCCGCAAATTCAAACAGAATCAAATAATTTTTTGCATACGTCCCTGAATTGTAGAGGTCTCAATGACTTTCGATTTTGGTGAAGATCGGTTAAGGGGAAGGGGTAGTTTACCTGCAACCTTTTACGTTTTAACAAGAGTAAAGTACTTGAAAATTTATTTAAACTTTTTGAAACAATGGTAATTGTTAAAAATAAAATAATTTTGTTGCCAGGCAATAAAATTATAATTTTTTCATTTTAATGTAATATAATATTTTTCATTTAATACAGCAATAAAAAGGCAGGTAAGACAGCCTGGCTGTTTGGCTGAAAATAATTTTAAATATAAATCTTAGAATATGGAAGTCATGTATGGTTCTCAATACCGATATTTTTCTCAGTTATGTACTGTTTACGTTTCCATTTTATTATTATGACTACCGCAATGAAAAGGCAGGGAAGACACACACACACACACACACACACACACACACACACACACACACACACACACACACACACACACACACACACACACACACACACACACACACACACACACACACACACACACACACACACACACACACACACACACACACACACACAATTCGCGTTATTTCTGGCCTCATTCATGTTTATTTTCTTACATTTGCACGGTTTTTAAATGGAAAGTGCCGAACCCATACCAACATAACAAATGCAAGCCGAAAAGTGTCCAGCGTGGATAGCGATTTGCTTCCTGTGGATCGCTGGGCAGTGTAACTGCACGTGTTTACAGAGGAACGATTCATAGACAGACTTTTCGTCTTTAGGGAATGAACCCTCTGCAAGATGCTGAGGGTCCATGAGTGACTTCGGAGCGTTCCTTCTTTTCCGCATGTTTGTTCTGTGAAACGTACACTGTAGATTCGCAGCTTTATTCTAAGCAACGCTCAATAGGAAATGTTGAAAATTTTTGTCCACGGTGTACCCTCATACACACTAAACCTGCTCTGATGTTTTAATTACGGACATCATAATATTAAAACTTTGGAAACTTAAGCACTACTTAATGGAGATCAATCATTAACTTATACAAGCCATTAATTTTATGCATATTTTTTATATATATGTGTACAACGTTATCGGCAACAAATAAGTAGTTTTTGTTAAAATTCCTTCCCGGGATATTTGGCCGTAGTCCAATGTTTTCTACAAAACCAGACGTTTCGGCAATGCCATCGACTTCCATCATCAGTGAAAATCGAGTGCGATAACGTGAGGTGGTATATGTTAGTGACCACAGTACTGTGGTTAAGGCTGAAGCAGTAAGTAGAAAGAAGTAGTTTCTATGGTAATATTTCATTTCGAAAATGATTTTAAATATAAATCTTAGAATATGGAAGTCATGTATGGTTCTCCATACCGATATTTTAAATGTACTGATTTATGTATTTTCGTCTAAGTGATTTTGTCTTTATCTAGTACTTTCGTGTTTTAACAGTTTAAAAAAATTGAATTTAATGGCAAAAACTAGTTTTGTAATTTTCATCAAACATTTCTACAACTGAAGAAGCGTTGGGTACATAATTATAAACGCATTTCTGTGTACATAATTACAGTTTGCGTACAACTGTTCGAAATTTCACAAATGAACTGTATGAACTGTTTTTAAGTAGTCCACGCATTAAGTCGGATATTTTCAAATTAACAACAACAAAATTATAATTTAAAAAATGCCAAGGCTATATTTTAAATAATTCTTTGTTTCATAGTGAGATTTAAATTTTACTGTACCAGCTCGGATGGATTTTTTCCTTAAATAATTTTAAGTTGTTGACGTAAATGCTGCTTATGATGTAAAGAAGAACAATTTTTAACTCTCCTTTATTAATTTATATAATTTAAAGCACTTAACGTACTCACGTGTATTTTTTAACAACATTGCGTTATTTTCCATCCACGTGAATTATGCGTTCTCAGCAGTGCTGTGCCAATTTTTAAATCTTTAAATTTTTTCACTAATAGTGGCCTAAACATCGTTGAAACTCGACAGTAATTCCAGCACTAGAAAAAGTTTAATTTTGTGTAAAACTGCGAAGGACACATTAATCTGAATACAATATTCACAGTGATACTGCTAAATTCTTTATTACCTAATATTCGAATTATAATTACCTGTTTCAGAGATACGTAGTCCAGGAGTAATACAATTACTTCGGGATTAATTTTGTAATGATATACAGTATCCTTTACAAACTGTAACAAATTAAACTTGAACTGTATTTCAGATTACAGTGTTGGATTGTTACACTGTTACCACGTAGGCACATACAGTGTCAAATAATCATACCTTTCCAATCAGCATTAGGCCTGTTATTTGTCGCAGCATTCATGCACAAAATAAAGTAAAACAGTGTGGTTTTAAAACGATTAGGAACAGAAGGTTTCATTGTGTTTACTCATTAAAAAGCTTCAAAATCATTCAATATCCAGTGACTAAGCGAGGGGGGTTTTGGAGGCGAACCATCGCCCCCCACCCATTTTTACAAAAATTAAAAACATGTAAAAAAACTTTAGAAACATGTGCCGGTAAAAATGTAGTCTTATAAATCGAATTAAATAATTAGGCTAATTAGTTATGTGACTATGAATATTTTTAATTCTTCCTCTAGCCTTTGACGAACCAACGCCGGACTGCAAGGCAGCAGTTCACCGTAACCCTGGCAGGGGCGTTTACAGGGTACTTACTATCATTCGGGCCAGATAAACCCTGGGTTTTTAACGAGGTTGTTACTCCTTTTTTTCTTACCATTTTGTAACCTGGCTGGGGACAGGCTTTGGCGTGAACAGGCTTTAGCCATCTTGAACTTTCGAAATAGCTTCTTGTAAACATTGTTAGTTGTCTATTGGCTGAAGGATGGTTCAAGTTTTTACATTCGTTTTTGAGGTTATATTCTCTTCTTAGAACAGAAGTGAAATTTTACAAAGAAGTGGCGGCACCCTTATTGATGTACGGGAGTTAATCGTGGACACTCGCCCAAAATCAGAGAAAACGAATTCAAGCTGCTGAAATGGTGTTCTCAAGGAGAGAGTCACAGGATGCACCCTGAGAGATCACATAAGAAAGGCAGACATACGGCAAGAGCTGAACATACTCTCGATAAACGATAAAATTAAACAAAATAAATAAAACTGGATACAACACATAAACAGAATGGGTGACTCGAGAATACCAAAAAAGATAATCCAGTATAAGACGCGTGGAGAACGAGATACAGGCTGATCAAGAAAACGGTGGCTGTGAAGACGGAACAGGCTGCAAGCCTAATCCTTGAAGTGAAGAAGAAGAAAAAGAAGATATCTTCTTAGAGGGTAGAAACTGGATAACCTTCGAAAGTTTATTCAATCCGCAAAATATCCAAGTCTGTTTATAGTGTAGTAATTTATTCCAAAATGAATTAAAAATTTTTCTGTATTAAACGATTTTTACTTTCATATTCCTTAAGGAATGGAAGTATGGTGATGGCAAAAAAAATCGTGTTCGAGATTATTGCAGATTCTGATTCTACTACACTCAAAACATGAAAAAAAGTCGTTTTCCGAAAAGTGTCTGTGTGTGTGTGTGTCTGTCTGTCTGTGTGTGTGTCTGTCTGTAGCTTTTTTTTTCTATGGCAAACGATAACTGCCGCAAATTCAAACAGAATCAAATAATTTTTGCATACAGCCCTGATTTGTAGAGTACTCGCGACCTATTGTTTTTGGTGAAGATCGGTTGAGGGAAAGGGGTAGTTTACCGGCAACGGTTTTTTTTATCAAGGGAAATTTTTTTTTTTTGGCAAACGATAACAGCCGCAAATTCAAACAGAATCAAATAATTTTTCGCATACAGCTCTGAATTGTAGAGTTCTCAAGACCTATTGTTTTTGGTGAAGATCGGTTAAGGGAAAGGGGTAGTTTACCAGTAACGTTTTATGTTTTAACAAGGGTATTTCCTATGGCAAACGATAACAGCCGCAAATTCAAACAGAATCAAAAGATTATTTGCATACAGCCTTAAATTGTAGAGTTCTCAAGACCTATTGTTTTGGTGAAGATCGGTTAAGGGAAAGGGGTAGTTTACCTACAACGTTTTTTTAACAATGGTATTTTCTATGGCCAACGATATCAGCCGCAAGTTCAAACAGAATCAAATAATTTTCTGCATACAGCCCTGATTTGTAGAGTACTCAAGACCTATTGTTTTTGGTGAAGATCGGTTGAGGGGAAGGGGTAGTTTACCTGCAACGTTTTTTTTTCTATGGCAAACGATAACTGCCGCAAATTCAAACAGAATCAAACAATTTTTTGCATACATCCCTGAATTGTAGAGGTCTCAAGGACTTTCGATTTTGGTGAAGATCGGTTAAGGGGAAGGGGTAGTTTACCTGCAACCTTTTACGTTTTAACAAGAGTAAAGTACTTGAAAATTTATTTAAACTTTTTGAAACAATGGTAATTGTTGAAAATAAAATAATTTTGTTGCCAGGTAACAAAAATAAAGTCATTTTGATTATAAAATATAAATATTTACAAGAAAAGAATTTTCAGTTTTCAAAATTTAAATATATTTTTATAAAACAATGGTTCTTCATTGAGGTGGGGACTTGACGACAGTGACAGGGCTTTCCACCAAATTCAGCAGAGTGACAGGTAGGCCCAACTCTGATTGGCTCCTCAGATTTCCCCAGCGTTAGTAGGTTCTATGAAAATATTTTATTTCAAAAATGATTTTAAATATAAATCTTAGATATGTTTTATAAATCTCATGTTTTATGTTTTAACATGGGTAATTTTTTATATGACGAACCATAACTGCCGTAAATTCAAACAGAATCAAATAACTTTTTACATATGTGCCTGAGCTATAGAGAACTCAATGTCTGTTGATTTTGGTGAAGATCGGTTACGGGGAAAGGGCAGTTTACCTGAAACATTTTTTGTTGTAACATGAGTAAAGTACTTAATTTTGATAAAGTATCCTGATAAGATCTTAATAATCCACTGTAGAAACGTAGATGAAATATCTATAAATGAAGAGCCTAGTTGAACGGGCTGGGGGTAATTTTCTATAAATCAAAATTATAGTTGAAGGGGGAGGGGATAATTTTTTTTTATATGTGTACTACGTTATTGGCAACAAAGAAGTATTTTTTTGTTAAAATTCCTTCCCTGGCTGTTTGGCTGAAAATGATTTTAAATATAAATCTTAGAATATGGAAGTCATGTATGATTCTCCATACCGATATTTTTCTCAGTTATGTACTGTTTACGTTTCCATTTTATTATTATGGCTACCGCAATGAAAAGGCAGGGAAGACACACACACACACACACACACACACACACACACACACACACACACACACACACACAATTCGCGTTATTTCTGGCCTCATTCATGTTTATTTTCTTACATTTGCACGCTTTTTAAATGGAAAGTGCGAACCCATACCAACATAACGCATGCAAGCCGAAAAAGTGTCCAGCGTGGATAGCGATTTGCTTCCTGTGGATCGCTGGGCAGTGTAACTGCACGTGTTTACAGAGGAACGATTCATAGACAGACTTTTCGTCTTTAGGGAATGAACCCTCTGCAAGATGCTGAGGGTCCATGAGTGACTTCAGAGCGCTCCTTCTTTTCCGCGTGTTTGTTCTGTGAAACGTACACTGTAGATTCGCAGCTTTACTCTAAACAACGCTCAATAGGAAATGTTGAAAATTTTTGTCCATAGTGTACCCTCATACACACTAAACCTGCTCTGATGTTTTAATTACGGACATCATAATATTAAAACTTTGGAAACTTGAGCACTACTTAATGGAGATCAATCATTAACTTATACAAGCCATTAATTTTATGCATATTTTTTATATATATGTGTACAACGTTATCGGCAACAAAGAAGTAGTTTTTGTTAAAATTCCTTCCCGGGATATTTGGCCGTAGTCCAATGTTTTCTACAAAACCAGACGTTTCGGCAATGCCATCGACTTCCATCATCAGTGACAATCTAGTGCGATAATGTGAGGTGGTATACGTTAGTGACCACAGTACTGTGGTAAAGGCTGAAGCAGTAAGTAGAAAGAAGTAGTTTCTATGGTAATATTTCATTTCGAAAATGATTTTAAATATAAATCTTAGAATATGGAAGTCATGTATGGTTCTCCATACCGATATTTTTTACTCGTTATTCCAATCTCATATAGATGAGCCTATTGTTCTTCACGGTTTATCGATACGTATTTAATCATTTGTTTTTTAATTTAATGCTTTATTACCATTTTTGAAACAAACCGACAAATCCTAAAGCATGTGAGTTATTCTGTACATAAGAACACATAAGACCGACCGCGGCTTTCAGAATAAACGCTACTGGCGAACTCACTTGTATGCTAACTTCAACACAATTTGAAACCAACCACTTATTTGCCTACCTCACAACGCGATTTTTAAATATTTTTTTTTGTAAACCTGTATGTCTTCTTTAAATAAATATTTGATTTATTTATAGCAAAAAGGAGTTGGTAGATTTAATTCCATTTGCTGCAAATACTTATAGACACATACTCACTTGAGCGAGGTTAAAAAAAAATCGTAGAAAACAATTAACGCTATCAGCATGTGCAGAAGACAGGAGGAAAAGTTGTGCCAGTTTTGTAGTATCGCTTATTTTATTCATATTATAATGTAAAATGTCATCTTTAATGATTAATGAGGTAGTTAAATTAGATTGGCTTCCAAAGTCCACTAGAAGGAACTCCTTGGCTGCGCCCCTGTCAGATCACATGCAAATTATGCTAATCAATAAACATTCATTAATTTGTCATATTTTCTATTATTTCCTAATTTTAACAGAATACAGAAAAATCTGAAAGGATCTGTTTTCATTATAAGTAAGCCCTTTAAACTGCTTCTGTATTACCGTTTCTTGGGCATGTGGATACTATAAAGATCTTCAAGGTGTCAGAATGGGTAAGACATTACCTGCAGACGGTGGGACTGGATCCGCCCCTATTTCGTTGGGTAGGTATTATGAATCAAATAATGTTCCTATAGTCACTCTGCATTGTTTTATCGGCACACTTATTGGTTATAGTTATAAATTTATCCATTTTACTTCCATATTCCTTAAGGAAATGGAAGTATGGTGATGGCAAAAAAAATCGTGTTCGAGATTATTGCAGATTCTGATTGTACTACACTCAAAACATGAAAAAAAGTCGTTTTCCGAAAAGTGTCTGTTTGTCTATGTGTCTGTGTGTCTATTTGTGTGTCTGTAGATTTTTTTCTATGGCAAACGATAACAGCCGCAAATACAAAAAGAATCAAATAATTTTTTGCATACAGCCCTGATTTGTAGAGTACTCACGACCTATTGTTTTTGGTGAAGATCGGTTGAGGGAAAGGGGTAGTTTACCTGCAACGGTTTTTTTTTATCAAGGGTAATTTTACTTCCATATTCCTTAATGAATGGTGATGGCAAAAAAAATCGTGTTCGAGATTATTGCAGATTCTGATTCTACTACACTCAAAACATGAAAAAAAGTCGTTTTCCGAAAAGTGTCTGTGTGTCTGTCTGTCTATCTGTGTGTCTGTCTGTCTAGATTTTTTTTCTATGGCAAACGATAACTGCCGCAAATTCAAACAGAATCAAATAATTTTTTGCATACAGCCCGGTTTTGCAGAGTTCTCGCGACCTATTGTTTTTGGTGAAGATCGGTTGAGGGAAAGGGGTAGTTTACCTGCAACGGTTTTTTTTTAGCAAGGGTAATTTTGTTTGTTTGGCAAACGATAACAGCCGCAAATTCAAACAGAATCAAATAATGTTTCGCATACAGCCCTGAATTGTAGAGTTCTCAAGACCTATTGTTTTTGGTGAAGATCGGTTAAGGGAAAGGGGTAGTTTACCTGTAACGTTTTATGTTTTAACAAGGGTATTTCCTATGGCAAACGATAACAGCCGCAAATTCAAACAGAATGAAAAGATTATTTGCATACAGCCCTAAATTGTAGAGTTCTCAAGACCTTTTGTTTTTGGTGAAGATCGGTTAAGGGAAAGGGGTAGTTTACCTACAACGTTTTTTTAACAAGGGTATTTTCTATGGCAAACGATAACAGCCGCAAATTCAAACAGAATCAAATAATTTTCTGCATACAGCCCTGATTTGTAGAGTACTCAACACCTATTGTTTTTGGTGAAGATCGGTTGAGGGGAAGGGGTAGTTTACCAGCAACGTTTTTTATCATGCGTATTTTCTATGGCAAACGACAACTGCCGCAAATTCAAACAGAATCAAATAATTTTTTGCATACAGCCCTGATTTGTAGAGTACTCGCGACCTATTGTTTTTGGTGAAGATCGGTTGAGGGGAAGGGGTAGTTTACCTGCAACGGTTTTTTTTATCAAGGGAAATTTTTTTTTTTTTGGCAAACGATAACAGCCGCAAATTCAAACAGAATCAAATAATGTTTCGCATACAGCCCTGAATTGTAGAGTTCTCAAGACCTATTGTTTTTGGTGAAGATCGGTTAAGGGAAAGGGGTAGTTTACCTGTAACGTTTTATGTTTTAACAAGGGTATTTCCTATGGCAAACGATAACAGCCGCAAATTCAAACAGAATCAAAAGATTATTTGCATGCAGCCCTAAATTGTAGAGTTCTCAAGACCTATTGTTTTTGGTGAAGATCGGTTAAGGGGAAGGGGTAGTTTACCTGCAACGTTTTTTTATCAAGCGTATTTTCTATGGCAAACGATAACAGCCGCAAATTCAAACAGAATAAAATAATGTTTTGCATACAGCCCTGATTTGTAGAGTACTCAAGACCTATTGTTTTTGGTGAAGATCGGTTAAGGGGAAGGGGTTGCTTACCTGCAACCTTTTACGTTTTAACAAGAGTAAAGTACTTGAAAATTTATTTAAACTTTTTGAAACAATGGTAATTGTTGAAAATAAAATAATTTTGTTGCCAGGTAACAAAAATAAAGTCATTTTGATTATAAAATATAAATATTTACAAGAAAAGAATTTTCAGTTTTCAAAATTTAAATATATTTTTATAAAACAATGGGTTCTTCATTGAGGTGGGGACCATGTCACTCACTCCATCTCAAGCCTCTCCCATTTTGCAGAAAAAGAGGACCCTGTCAAGGCTGATACTTTGACGACAGTGACAGGGCTTTCCACCAAATTCAGCACAGTGACAGGTAGGCCCAACTCTGATTGGCTCCTCAGATTTCCCCAGCGTTAGTAGGTTCTATGAAAATATTTTATTTCAAAAATGATTTTAAATATAAATCTTAGATATGTTTTATAAATCTCATGTTTTATGTTTTAACATGGGTAATTTTTTATATGACGAACCATAACTGCCGTAAATTCAAACAGAATCAAATAACTTTTTACATATGTGCCTGAGCTATAGAGAACTCAATGTCTGTTGATTTTGGTGAAGATCGGTTACGGGGAAAGGGCAGTTTACCTGAAACATTTTTTGTTGTAACATGAGTAAAGTACTTAATTTTGATAAAGTATCCTGATAAGATCTTAATAATCCACTGTAGAAACGTAGATGAAATATCTATAAATGAAGAGCCTAGTTGAACGGGCTGGGGGTAATTTTCTATAAATCAAAATTATAGTTGAAGGGGGAGGGGATAATTTTTTTTTATATGTGTACTACGTTATTGGCAACAAAGAAGTATTTTTTTGTTAAAATTCCTTCCCTGGCTGTTTGGCTGAAAATGATTTTAAATATAAATCTTAGAATATGGAAGTCATGTATGATTCTCCATACCGATATTTTTCTCAGTTATGTACTGTTTACGTTTCCATTTTATTATTATGGCTACCGCAATGAAAAGGCAGGGAAGACACACACACACACACACAATTCGCGTTATTTCTGGCCTCATTCATGTTTATTTTCTTACATTTGCACGCTTTTTAAATGGAAAGTGCGAACCCATACCAACATAACGCATGCAAGCCGAAAAAGTGTCCAGCGTGGATAGCGATTTGCTTCCTGTGGATCGCTGGGCAGTGTAACTGCACGTGTTTACAGAGGAACGATTCATAGACAGACTTTTCGTCTTTAGGGAATGAACCCTCTGCAAGATGCTGAGGGTCCATGAGTGACTTCAGAGCGCTCCTTCTTTTCCGCGTGTTTGTTCTGTGAAACGTACACTGTAGATTCGCAGCTTTACTCTAAACAACGCTCAATAGGAAATGTTGAAAATTTTTGTCCATAGTGTACCCTCATACACACTAAACCTGCTCTGATGTTTTAATTACGGACATCATAATATTAAAACTTTGGAAACTTGAGCACTACTTAATGGAGATCAATCATTAACTTATACAAGCCATTAATTTTATGCATATTTTTTATATATATGTGTACAACGTTATCGGCAACAAAGAAGTAGTTTTTGTTAAAATTCCTTCCCGGGATATTTGGCCGTAGTCCAATGTTTTCTACAAAACCAGACGTTTCGGCAATGCCATCGACTTCCATCATCAGTGACAATCTAGTGCGATAATGTGAGGTGGTATACGTTAGTGACCACAGTACTGTGGTAAAGGCTGAAGCAGTAAGTAGAAAGAAGTAGTTTCTATGGTAATATTTCATTTCGAAAATGATTTTAAATATAAATCTTAGAATATGGAAGTCATGTATGGTTCTCCATACCGATATTTTTTACTCGTTATTCCAATCTCATATAGATGAGCCTATTGTTCTTCACGGTTTATCGATACGTATTTAATCATTTGTTTTTTAATTTAATGCTTTATTACCATTTTTGAAACAAACCGACAAATCCTAAAGCATGTGAGTTATTCTGTACATAAGAACACATAAGACCGACCGCGGCTTTCAGAATAAACGCTACTGGCGAACTCACTTGTATGCTAACTTCAACACAATTTGAAACCAACCACTTATTTGCCTACCTCACAACGCGATTTTTAAATATTTTTTTTTGTAAACCTGTATGTCTTCTTTAAATAAATATTTGATTTATTTATAGCAAAAAGGAGTTGGTAGATTTAATTCCATTTGCTGCAAATACTTATAGACACATACTCACTTGAGCGAGGTTAAAAAAAAATCGTAGAAAACAATTAACGCTATCAGCATGTGCAGAAGACAGGAGGAAAAGTTGTGCCAGTTTTGTAGTATCGCTTATTTTATTCATATTATAATGTAAAATGTCATCTTTAATGATTAATGAGGTAACTTAGTTAAATTAGATTGGCTTCCAAAGTCCACTAGAAGGAACTCCTTGGCTGCGCCCCTGTCAGATCACATGCAAATTATGCTAATCAATAAACATTCATTAATTTGTCATATTTTCTATTATTTCCTAATTTTAACAGAATACAGAAAAATCTGAAAGGATCTGTTTTCATTATAAGTAAGCCCTTTAAACTGCTTCTGTATTACCGTTTCTTGGGCATGTGGATACTATAAAGATCTTCAAGGTGTCAGAATGGGTAAGACATTACCTGCAGACGGTGGGACTGGATCCGCCCCTATTTCGTTGGGTAGGTATTATGAATCAAATAATGTTCCTATAGTCACTCTGCATTGTTTTATCGGCACACTTATTGGTTATAGTTATAAATTTATCCATTTTACTTCCATATTCCTTAAGGAAATGGAAGTATGGTGATGGCAAAAAAAATCGTGTTCGAGATTATTGCAGATTCTGATTGTACTACACTCAAAACATGAAAAAAAGTCGTTTTCCGAAAAGTGTCTGTTTGTCTATGTGTCTGTGTGTCTATTTGTGTGTCTGTAGATTTTTTTCTATGGCAAACGATAACAGCCGCAAATACAAAAAGAATCAAATAATTTTTTGCATACAGCCCTGATTTGTAGAGTACTCACGACCTATTGTTTTTGGTGAAGATCGGTTGAGGGAAAGGGGTAGTTTACCAGCAACGGTTTTTTTTTATCAAGGGTAATTTTACTTCCATATTCCTTAAGGAATGGAAGTATGGTGATGGCAAAAAAAATCGTGTTCGAGATTATTGCAGATTCTGATTGTACTACACTCAAAACATGAAAAAAAGTCGTTTTCCGAAAAGTGTCTGTTTGTCTATGTGTCTGTGTGTCTATTTGTGTGTCTGTAGATTTTTTTCTATGGCAAACGATAACAGCCGCAAATACAAAAAGAATCAAATAATTTTTTGCATACAGCCCTGATTTGTAGAGTACTCACGACCTATTGTTTTTGGTGAAGATCGGTTGAGGGGAAGGGGTAGTTTACCAGCAACGTTTTTTATCATGCGTATTTTCTATGGCAAACGACAACTGCCGCAAATTCAAACAGAATCAAATAATTTTTTGCATACAGCCCTGATTTGTAGAGTACTCGCGACCTATTGTTTTTGGTGAAGATCGGTTGAGGGGAAGGGGTAGTTTACCTGCAACGGTTTTTTTTATCAAGGGAAATTTTTTTTTTTTTGGCAAACGATAACAGCCGCAAATTCAAACAGAATCAAATAATGTTTCGCATACAGCCCTGAATTGTAGAGTTCTCAAGACCTATTGTTTTTGGTGAAGATCGGTTAAGGGAAAGGGGTAGTTTACCTGTAACGTTTTATGTTTTAACAAGGGTATTTCCTATGGCAAACGATAACAGCCGCAAATTCAAACAGAATCAAAAGATTATTTGCATGCAGCCCTAAATTGTAGAGTTCTCAAGACCTATTGTTTTTGGTGAAGATCGGTTAAGGGGAAGGGGTAGTTTACCTGCAACGTTTTTTTATCAAGCGTATTTTCTATGGCAAACGATAACAGCCGCAAATTCAAACAGAATAAAATAATGTTTTGCATACAGCCCTGATTTGTAGAGTACTCAAGACCTATTGTTTTTGGTGAAGATCGGTTAAGGGGAAGGGGTTGCTTACCTGCAACCTTTTACGTTTTAACAAGAGTAAAGTACTTGAAAATTTATTTAAACTTTTTGAAACAATGGTAATTGTTGAAAATAAAATAATTTTGTTGCCAGGTAACAAAAATAAAGTCATTTTGATTATAAAATATAAATATTTACAAGAAAAGAATTTTCAGTTTTCAAAATTTAAATATATTTTTATAAAACAATGGGTTCTTCATTGAGGTGGGGACCATGTCACTCACTCCATCTCAAGCCTCTCCCATTTTGCAGAAAAAGAGGACCCTGTCAAGGCTGATACTTTGACGACAGTGACAGGGCTTTCCACCAAATTCAGCACAGTGACAGGTAGGCCCAACTCTGATTGGCTCCTCAGATTTCCCCAGCGTTAGTAGGTTCTATGAAAATATTTTATTTCAAAAATGATTTTAAATATAAATCTTAGATATGTTTTATAAATCTCATGTTTTATGTTTTAACATGGGTAATTTTTTATATGACGAACCATAACTGCCGTAAATTCAAACAGAATCAAATAACTTTTTACATATGTGCCTGAGCTATAGAGAACTCAATGTCTGTTGATTTTGGTGAAGATCGGTTACGGGGAAAGGGCAGTTTACCTGAAACATTTTTTGTTGTAACATGAGTAAAGTACTTAATTTTGATAAAGTATCCTGATAAGATCTTAATAATCCACTGTAGAAACGTAGATGAAATATCTATAAATGAAGAGCCTAGTTGAACGGGCTGGGGGTAATTTTCTATAAATCAAAATTATAGTTGAAGGGGGAGGGGATAATTTTTTTTTATATGTGTACTACGTTATTGGCAACAAAGAAGTATTTTTTTGTTAAAATTCCTTCCCTGGCTGTTTGGCTGAAAATGATTTTAAATATAAATCTTAGAATATGGAAGTCATGTATGATTCTCCATACCGATATTTTTCTCAGTTATGTACTGTTTACGTTTCCATTTTATTATTATGGCTACCGCAATGAAAAGGCAGGGAAGACACACACACACACACACAATTCGCGTTATTTCTGGCCTCATTCATGTTTATTTTCTTACATTTGCACGCTTTTTAAATGGAAAGTGCGAACCCATACCAACATAACGCATGCAAGCCGAAAAAGTGTCCAGCGTGGATAGCGATTTGCTTCCTGTGGATCGCTGGGCAGTGTAACTGCACGTGTTTACAGAGGAACGATTCATAGACAGACTTTTCGTCTTTAGGGAATGAACCCTCTGCAAGATGCTGAGGGTCCATGAGTGACTTCAGAGCGCTCCTTCTTTTCCGCGTGTTTGTTCTGTGAAACGTACACTGTAGATTCGCAGCTTTACTCTAAACAACGCTCAATAGGAAATGTTGAAAATTTTTGTCCATAGTGTACCCTCATACACACTAAACCTGCTCTGATGTTTTAATTACGGACATCATAATATTAAAACTTTGGAAACTTGAGCACTACTTAATGGAGATCAATCATTAACTTATACAAGCCATTAATTTTATGCATATTTTTTATATATATGTGTACAACGTTATCGGCAACAAAGAAGTAGTTTTTGTTAAAATTCCTTCCCGGGATATTTGGCCGTAGTCCAATGTTTTCTACAAAACCAGACGTTTCGGCAATGCCATCGACTTCCATCATCAGTGACAATCTAGTGCGATAATGTGAGGTGGTATACGTTAGTGACCACAGTACTGTGGTAAAGGCTGAAGCAGTAAGTAGAAAGAAGTAGTTTCTATGGTAATATTTCATTTCGAAAATGATTTTAAATATAAATCTTAGAATATGGAAGTCATGTATGGTTCTCCATACCGATATTTTTTACTCGTTATTCCAATCTCATATAGATGAGCCTATTGTTCTTCACGGTTTATCGATACGTATTTAATCATTTGTTTTTTAATTTAATGCTTTATTACCATTTTTGAAACAAACCGACAAATCCTAAAGCATGTGAGTTATTCTGTACATAAGAACACATAAGACCGACCGCGGCTTTCAGAATAAACGCTACTGGCGAACTCACTTGTATGCTAACTTCAACACAATTTGAAACCAACCACTTATTTGCCTACCTCACAACGCGATTTTTAAATATTTTTTTTTGTAAACCTGTATGTCTTCTTTAAATAAATATTTGATTTATTTATAGCAAAAAGGAGTTGGTAGATTTAATTCCATTTGCTGCAAATACTTATAGACACATACTCACTTGAGCGAGGTTAAAAAAAAATCGTAGAAAACAATTAACGCTATCAGCATGTGCAGAAGACAGGAGGAAAAGTTGTGCCAGTTTTGTAGTATCGCTTATTTTATTCATATTATAATGTAAAATGTCATCTTTAATGATTAATGAGGTAACTTAGTTAAATTAGATTGGCTTCCAAAGTCCACTAGAAGGAACTCCTTGGCTGCGCCCCTGTCAGATCACATGCAAATTATGCTAATCAATAAACATTCATTAATTTGTCATATTTTCTATTATTTCCTAATTTTAACAGAATACAGAAAAATCTGAAAGGATCTGTTTTCATTATAAGTAAGCCCTTTAAACTGCTTCTGTATTACCGTTTCTTGGGCATGTGGATACTATAAAGATCTTCAAGGTGTCAGAATGGGTAAGACATTACCTGCAGACGGTGGGACTGGATCCGCCCCTATTTCGTTGGGTAGGTATTATGAATCAAATAATGTTCCTATAGTCACTCTGCATTGTTTTATCGGCACACTTATTGGTTATAGTTATAAATTTATCCATTTTACTTCCATATTCCTTAAGGAAATGGAAGTATGGTGATGGCAAAAAAAATCGTGTTCGAGATTATTGCAGATTCTGATTGTACTACACTCAAAACATGAAAAAAAGTCGTTTTCCGAAAAGTGTCTGTTTGTCTATGTGTCTGTGTGTCTATTTGTGTGTCTGTAGATTTTTTTCTATGGCAAACGATAACAGCCGCAAATACAAAAAGAATCAAATAATTTTTTGCATACAGCCCTGATTTGTAGAGTACTCACGACCTATTGTTTTTGGTGAAGATCGGTTGAGGGAAAGGGGTAGTTTACCAGCAACGGTTTTTTTTTATCAAGGGTAATTTTACTTCCATATTCCTTAAGGAATGGAAGTATGGTGATGGCAAAAAAAATCGTGTTCGAGATTATTGCAGATTCTGATTCTACTACACTCAAAACATGAAAAAAAGTCGTTTTCCGAAAAGTGTCTGTGTGTCTGTCTGTCTATCTGTGTGTCTGTCTGTCTAGATTTTTTTTCTATGGCAAACGATAACTGCCGCAAATTCAAACAGAATCAAATAATTTTTTGCATACAGCCCGGTTTTGCAGAGTTCTCGCGACCTATTGTTTTTGGTGAAGATCGGTTGAGGGAAAGGGGTAGTTTACCTGCAACGGTTTTTTTTTAGCAAGGGTAATTTTGTTTGTTTGGCAAACGATAACAGCCGCAAATTCAAACAGAATCAAATAATGTTTCGCATACAGCCCTGAATTGTAGAGTTCTCAAGACCTATTGTTTTTGGTGAAGATCGGTTAAGGGAAAGGGGTAGTTTACCTGTAACGTTTTATGTTTTAACAAGGGTATTTCCTATGGCAAACGATAACAGCCGCAAATTCAAACAGAATGAAAAGATTATTTGCATACAGCCCTAAATTGTAGAGTTCTCAAGACCTTTTGTTTTTGGTGAAGATCGGTTAAGGGAAAGGGGTAGTTTACCTACAACGTTTTTTTAACAAGGGTATTTTCTATGGCAAACGATAACAGCCGCAAATTCAAACAGAATCAAATAATTTTCTGCATACAGCCCTGATTTGTAGAGTACTCAACACCTATTGTTTTTGGTGAAGATCGGTTGAGGGGAAGGGGTAGTTTACCAGCAACGTTTTTTATCATGCGTATTTTCTATGGCAAACGACAACTGCCGCAAATTCAAACAGAATCAAATAATTTTTTGCATACAGCCCTGATTTGTAGAGTACTCGCGACCTATTGTTTTTGGTGAAGATCGGTTGAGGGGAAGGGGTAGTTTACCTGCAACGGTTTTTTTTATCAAGGGAAATTTTTTTTTTTTTGGCAAACGATAACAGCCGCAAATTCAAACAGAATCAAATAATGTTTCGCATACAGCCCTGAATTGTAGAGTTCTCAAGACCTATTGTTTTTGGTGAAGATCGGTTAAGGGAAAGGGGTAGTTTACCTGTAACGTTTTATGTTTTAACAAGGGTATTTCCTATGGCAAACGATAACAGCCGCAAATTCAAACAGAATCAAAAGATTATTTGCATGCAGCCCTAAATTGTAGAGTTCTCAAGACCTATTGTTTTTGGTGAAGATCGGTTAAGGGGAAGGGGTAGTTTACCTGCAACGTTTTTTTATCAAGCGTATTTTCTATGGCAAACGATAACAGCCGCAAATTCAAACAGAATAAAATAATGTTTTGCATACAGCCCTGATTTGTAGAGTACTCAAGACCTATTGTTTTTGGTGAAGATCGGTTAAGGGGAAGGGGTTGCTTACCTGCAACCTTTTACGTTTTAACAAGAGTAAAGTACTTGAAAATTTATTTAAACTTTTTGAAACAATGGTAATTGTTGAAAATAAAATAATTTTGTTGCCAGGTAACAAAAATAAAGTCATTTTGATTATAAAATATAAATATTTACAAGAAAAGAATTTTCAGTTTTCAAAATTTAAATATATTTTTATAAAACAATGGGTTCTTCATTGAGGTGGGGACCATGTCACTCACTCCATCTCAAGCCTCTCCCATTTTGCAGAAAAAGAGGACCCTGTCAAGGCTGATACTTTGACGACAGTGACAGGGCTTTCCACCAAATTCAGCACAGTGACAGGTAGGCCCAACTCTGATTGGCTCCTCAGATTTCCCCAGCGTTAGTAGGTTCTATGAAAATATTTTATTTCAAAAATGATTTTAAATATAAATCTTAGATATGTTTTATAAATCTCATGTTTTATGTTTTAACATGGGTAATTTTTTATATGACGAACCATAACTGCCGTAAATTCAAACAGAATCAAATAACTTTTTACATATGTGCCTGAGCTATAGAGAACTCAATGTCTGTTGATTTTGGTGAAGATCGGTTACGGGGAAAGGGCAGTTTACCTGAAACATTTTTTGTTGTAACATGAGTAAAGTACTTAATTTTGATAAAGTATCCTGATAAGATCTTAATAATCCACTGTAGAAACGTAGATGAAATATCTATAAATGAAGAGCCTAGTTGAACGGGCTGGGGGTAATTTTCTATAAATCAAAATTATAGTTGAAGGGGGAGGGGATAATTTTTTTTTATATGTGTACTACGTTATTGGCAACAAAGAAGTATTTTTTTGTTAAAATTCCTTCCCTGGCTGTTTGGCTGAAAATGATTTTAAATATAAATCTTAGAATATGGAAGTCATGTATGATTCTCCATACCGATATTTTTCTCAGTTATGTACTGTTTACGTTTCCATTTTATTATTATGGCTACCGCAATGAAAAGGCAGGGAAGACACACACACACACACACAATTCGCGTTATTTCTGGCCTCATTCATGTTTATTTTCTTACATTTGCACGCTTTTTAAATGGAAAGTGCGAACCCATACCAACATAACGCATGCAAGCCGAAAAAGTGTCCAGCGTGGATAGCGATTTGCTTCCTGTGGATCGCTGGGCAGTGTAACTGCACGTGTTTACAGAGGAACGATTCATAGACAGACTTTTCGTCTTTAGGGAATGAACCCTCTGCAAGATGCTGAGGGTCCATGAGTGACTTCAGAGCGCTCCTTCTTTTCCGCGTGTTTGTTCTGTGAAACGTACACTGTAGATTCGCAGCTTTACTCTAAACAACGCTCAATAGGAAATGTTGAAAATTTTTGTCCATAGTGTACCCTCATACACACTAAACCTGCTCTGATGTTTTAATTACGGACATCATAATATTAAAACTTTGGAAACTTGAGCACTACTTAATGGAGATCAATCATTAACTTATACAAGCCATTAATTTTATGCATATTTTTTATATATATGTGTACAACGTTATCGGCAACAAAGAAGTAGTTTTTGTTAAAATTCCTTCCCGGGATATTTGGCCGTAGTCCAATGTTTTCTACAAAACCAGACGTTTCGGCAATGCCATCGACTTCCATCATCAGTGACAATCTAGTGCGATAATGTGAGGTGGTATACGTTAGTGACCACAGTACTGTGGTAAAGGCTGAAGCAGTAAGTAGAAAGAAGTAGTTTCTATGGTAATATTTCATTTCGAAAATGATTTTAAATATAAATCTTAGAATATGGAAGTCATGTATGGTTCTCCATACCGATATTTTTTACTCGTTATTCCAATCTCATATAGATGAGCCTATTGTTCTTCACGGTTTATCGATACGTATTTAATCATTTGTTTTTTAATTTAATGCTTTATTACCATTTTTGAAACAAACCGACAAATCCTAAAGCATGTGAGTTATTCTGTACATAAGAACACATAAGACCGACCGCGGCTTTCAGAATAAACGCTACTGGCGAACTCACTTGTATGCTAACTTCAACACAATTTGAAACCAACCACTTATTTGCCTACCTCACAACGCGATTTTTAAATATTTTTTTTTGTAAACCTGTATGTCTTCTTTAAATAAATATTTGATTTATTTATAGCAAAAAGGAGTTGGTAGATTTAATTCCATTTGCTGCAAATACTTATAGACACATACTCACTTGAGCGAGGTTAAAAAAAAATCGTAGAAAACAATTAACGCTATCAGCATGTGCAGAAGACAGGAGGAAAAGTTGTGCCAGTTTTGTAGTATCGCTTATTTTATTCATATTATAATGTAAAATGTCATCTTTAATGATTAATGAGGTAACTTAGTTAAATTAGATTGGCTTCCAAAGTCCACTAGAAGGAACTCCTTGGCTGCGCCCCTGTCAGATCACATGCAAATTATGCTAATCAATAAACATTCATTAATTTGTCATATTTTCTATTATTTCCTAATTTTAACAGAATACAGAAAAATCTGAAAGGATCTGTTTTCATTATAAGTAAGCCCTTTAAACTGCTTCTGTATTACCGTTTCTTGGGCATGTGGATACTATAAAGATCTTCAAGGTGTCAGAATGGGTAAGACATTACCTGCAGACGGTGGGACTGGATCCGCCCCTATTTCGTTGGGTAGGTATTATGAATCAAATAATGTTCCTATAGTCACTCTGCATTGTTTTATCGGCACACTTATTGGTTATAGTTATAAATTTATCCATTTTACTTCCATATTCCTTAAGGAAATGGAAGTATGGTGATGGCAAAAAAAATCGTGTTCGAGATTATTGCAGATTCTGATTGTACTACACTCAAAACATGAAAAAAAGTCGTTTTCCGAAAAGTGTCTGTTTGTCTATGTGTCTGTGTGTCTATTTGTGTGTCTGTAGATTTTTTTCTATGGCAAACGATAACAGCCGCAAATACAAAAAGAATCAAATAATTTTTTGCATACAGCCCTGATTTGTAGAGTACTCACGACCTATTGTTTTTGGTGAAGATCGGTTGAGGGAAAGGGGTAGTTTACCAGCAACGGTTTTTTTTTATCAAGGGTAATTTTACTTCCATATTCCTTAAGGAATGGAAGTATGGTGATGGCAAAAAAAATCGTGTTCGAGATTATTGCAGATTCTGATTCTACTACACTCAAAACATGAAAAAAAGTCGTTTTCCGAAAAGTGTCTGTGTGTCTGTCTGTCTATCTGTGTGTCTGTCTGTCTAGATTTTTTTTCTATGGCAAACGATAACTGCCGCAAATTCAAACAGAATCAAATAATTTTTTGCATACAGCCCGGTTTTGCAGAGTTCTCGCGACCTATTGTTTTTGGTGAAGATCGGTTGAGGGAAAGGGGTAGTTTACCTGCAACGGTTTTTTTTTAGCAAGGGTAATTTTGTTTGTTTGGCAAACGATAACAGCCGCAAATTCAAACAGAATCAAATAATGTTTCGCATACAGCCCTGAATTGTAGAGTTCTCAAGACCTATTGTTTTTGGTGAAGATCGGTTAAGGGAAAGGGGTAGTTTACCTGTAACGTTTTATGTTTTAACAAGGGTATTTCCTATGGCAAACGATAACAGCCGCAAATTCAAACAGAATGAAAAGATTATTTGCATACAGCCCTAAATTGTAGAGTTCTCAAGACCTTTTGTTTTTGGTGAAGATCGGTTAAGGGAAAGGGGTAGTTTACCTACAACGTTTTTTTAACAAGGGTATTTTCTATGGCAAACGATAACAGCCGCAAATTCAAACAGAATCAAATAATTTTCTGCATACAGCCCTGATTTGTAGAGTACTCAAGACCTATTGTTTTTGGTGAAGATCGGTTGAGGGGAAGGGGTAGTTTACCAGCAACGTTTTTTATCATGCGTATTTTCTATGGCAAACGACAACTGCCGCAAATTCAAACAGAATCAAATAATTTTTTGCATACAGCCCTGATTTGTAGAGTACTCGCGACCTATTGTTTTTGGTGAAGATCGGTTGAGGGGAAGGGGTAGTTTACCTGCAACGGTTTTTTTTATCAAGGGAAATTTTTTTTTTTTTGGCAAACGATAACAGCCGCAAATTCAAACAGAATCAAATAATGTTTCGCATACAGCCCTGAATTGTAGAGTTCTCAAGACCTATTGTTTTTGGTGAAGATCGGTTAAGGGAAAGGGGTAGTTTACCTGTAACGTTTTATGTTTTAACAAGGGTATTTCCTATGGCAAACGATAACAGCCGCAAATTCAAACAGAATCAAAAGATTATTTGCATGCAGCCCTAAATTGTAGAGTTCTCAAGACCTATTGTTTTTGGTGAAGATCGGTTAAGGGGAAGGGGTAGTTTACCTGCAACGTTTTTTTATCAAGCGTATTTTCTATGGCAAACGATAACAGCCGCAAATTCAAACAGAATAAAATAATGTTTTGCATACAGCCCTGATTTGTAGAGTACTCAAGACCTATTGTTTTTGGTGAAGATCGGTTAAGGGGAAGGGGTTGCTTACCTGCAACCTTTTACGTTTTAACAAGAGTAAAGTACTTGAAAATTTATTTAAACTTTTTGAAACAATGGTAATTGTTGAAAATAAAATAATTTTGTTGCCAGGTAACAAAAATAAAGTCATTTTGATTATAAAATATAAATATTTACAAGAAAAGAATTTTCAGTTTTCAAAATTTAAATATATTTTTATAAAACAATGGGTTCTTCATTGAGGTGGGGACCATGTCACTCACTCCATCTCAAGCCTCTCCCATTTTGCAGGAAAAGAGGACCCTGTCAAGGCTGATACTTTGACGACAGTGACAGGGCTTTCCACCAAATTCAGCACAGTGACAGGTAGGCCCAACTCTGATTGGCTCCTCAGATTTCCCCAGCGTTAGTAGGTTCTATGAAAATATTTTATTTCAAAAATGATTTTAAATATAAATCTTAGATATGTTTTATAAATCTCATGTTTTATGTTTTAACATGGGTAATTTTTTATATGACGAACCATAACTGCCGTAAATTCAAACAGAATCAAATAACTTTTTACATATGTGCCTGAGCTATAGAGAACTCAATGTCTGTTGATTTTGGTGAAGATCGGTTACGGGGAAAGGGCAGTTTACCTGAAACATTTTTTGTTGTAACATGAGTAAAGTACTTAATTTTGATAAAGTATCCTGATAAGATCTTAATAATCCACTGTAGAAACGTAGATGAAATATCTATAAATGAAGAGCCTAGTTGAACGGGCTGGGGGTAATTTTCTATAAATCAAAATTATAGTTGAAGGGGGAGGGGATAATTTTTTTTTATATGTGTACTACGTTATTGGCAACAAAGAAGTATTTTTTTGTTAAAATTCCTTCCCTGGCTGTTTGGCTGAAAATGATTTTAAATATAAATCTTAGAATATGGAAGTCATGTATGATTCTCCATACCGATATTTTTCTCAGTTATGTACTGTTTACGTTTCCATTTTATTATTATGGCTACCGCAATGAAAAGGCAGGGAAGACACACACACACACACACAATTCGCGTTATTTCTGGCCTCATTCATGTTTATTTTCTTACATTTGCACGCTTTTTAAATGGAAAGTGCGAACCCATACCAACATAACGCATGCAAGCCGAAAAAGTGTCCAGCGTGGATAGCGATTTGCTTCCTGTGGATCGCTGGGCAGTGTAACTGCACGTGTTTACAGAGGAACGATTCATAGACAGACTTTTCGTCTTTAGGGAATGAACCCTCTGCAAGATGCTGAGGGTCCATGAGTGACTTCAGAGCGCTCCTTCTTTTCCGCGTGTTTGTTCTGTGAAACGTACACTGTAGATTCGCAGCTTTACTCTAAACAACGCTCAATAGGAAATGTTGAAAATTTTTGTCCATAGTGTACCCTCATACACACTAAACCTGCTCTGATGTTTTAATTACGGACATCATAATATTAAAACTTTGGAAACTTGAGCACTACTTAATGGAGATCAATCATTAACTTATACAAGCCATTAATTTTATGCATATTTTTTATATATATGTGTACAACGTTATCGGCAACAAAGAAGTAGTTTTTGTTAAAATTCCTTCCCGGGATATTTGGCCGTAGTCCAATGTTTTCTACAAAACCAGACGTTTCGGCAATGCCATCGACTTCCATCATCAGTGACAATCTAGTGCGATAATGTGAGGTGGTATACGTTAGTGACCACAGTACTGTGGTAAAGGCTGAAGCAGTAAGTAGAAAGAAGTAGTTTCTATGGTAATATTTCATTTCGAAAATGATTTTAAATATAAATCTTAGAATATGGAAGTCATGTATGGTTCTCCATACCGATATTTTTTACTCGTTATTCCAATCTCATATAGATGAGCCTATTGTTCTTCACGGTTTATCGATACGTATTTAATCATTTGTTTTTTAATTTAATGCTTTATTACCATTTTTGAAACAAACCGACAAATCCTAAAGCATGTGAGTTATTCTGTACATAAGAACACATAAGACCGACCGCGGCTTTCAGAATAAACGCTACTGGCGAACTCACTTGTATGCTAACTTCAACACAATTTGAAACCAACCACTTATTTGCCTACCTCACAACGCGATTTTTAAATATTTTTTTTTGTAAACCTGTATGTCTTCTTTAAATAAATATTTGATTTATTTATAGCAAAAAGGAGTTGGTAGATTTAATTCCATTTGCTGCAAATACTTATAGACACATACTCACTTGAGCGAGGTTAAAAAAAAATCGTAGAAAACAATTAACGCTATCAGCATGTGCAGAAGACAGGAGGAAAAGTTGTGCCAGTTTTGTAGTATCGCTTATTTTATTCATATTATAATGTAAAATGTCATCTTTAATGATTAATGAGGTAACTTAGTTAAATTAGATTGGCTTCCAAAGTCCACTAGAAGGAACTCCTTGGCTGCGCCCCTGTCAGATCACATGCAAATTATGCTAATCAATAAACATTCATTAATTTGTCATATTTTCTATTATTTCCTAATTTTAACAGAATACAGAAAAATCTGAAAGGATCTGTTTTCATTATAAGTAAGCCCTTTAAACTGCTTCTGTATTACCGTTTCTTGGGCATGTGGATACTATAAAGATCTTCAAGGTGTCAGAATGGGTAAGACATTACCTGCAGACGGTGGGACTGGATCCGCCCCTATTTCGTTGGGTAGGTATTATGAATCAAATAATGTTCCTATAGTCACTCTGCATTGTTTTATCGGCACACTTATTGGTTATAGTTATAAATTTATCCATTTTACTTCCATATTCCTTAAGGAAATGGAAGTATGGTGATGGCAAAAAAAATCGTGTTCGAGATTATTGCAGATTCTGATTGTACTACACTCAAAACATGAAAAAAAGTCGTTTTCCGAAAAGTGTCTGTTTGTCTATGTGTCTGTGTGTCTATTTGTGTGTCTGTAGATTTTTTTCTATGGCAAACGATAACAGCCGCAAATACAAAAAGAATCAAATAATTTTTTGCATACAGCCCTGATTTGTAGAGTACTCACGACCTATTGTTTTTGGTGAAGATCGGTTGAGGGAAAGGGGTAGTTTACCAGCAACGGTTTTTTTTTATCAAGGGTAATTTTACTTCCATATTCCTTAAGGAATGGAAGTATGGTGATGGCAAAAAAAATCGTGTTCGAGATTATTGCAGATTCTGATTCTACTACACTCAAAACATGAAAAAAAGTCGTTTTCCGAAAAGTGTCTGTGTGTCTGTCTGTCTATCTGTGTGTCTGTCTGTCTAGATTTTTTTTCTATGGCAAACGATAACTGCCGCAAATTCAAACAGAATCAAATAATTTTTTGCATACAGCCCGGTTTTGCAGAGTTCTCGCGACCTATTGTTTTTGGTGAAGATCGGTTGAGGGAAAGGGGTAGTTTACCTGCAACGGTTTTTTTTTAGCAAGGGTAATTTTGTTTGTTTGGCAAACGATAACAGCCGCAAATTCAAACAGAATCAAATAATGTTTCGCATACAGCCCTGAATTGTAGAGTTCTCAAGACCTATTGTTTTTGGTGAAGATCGGTTAAGGGAAAGGGGTAGTTTACCTGTAACGTTTTATGTTTTAACAAGGGTATTTCCTATGGCAAACGATAACAGCCGCAAATTCAAACAGAATGAAAAGATTATTTGCATACAGCCCTAAATTGTAGAGTTCTCAAGACCTTTTGTTTTTGGTGAAGATCGGTTAAGGGAAAGGGGTAGTTTACCTACAACGTTTTTTTAACAAGGGTATTTTCTATGGCAAACGATAACAGCCGCAAATTCAAACAGAATCAAATAATTTTCTGCATACAGCCCTGATTTGTAGAGTACTCAAGACCTATTGTTTTTGGTGAAGATCGGTTGAGGGGAAGGGGTAGTTTACCAGCAACGTTTTTTATCATGCGTATTTTCTATGGCAAACGACAACTGCCGCAAATTCAAACAGAATCAAATAATTTTTTGCATACAGCCCTTATTTGTAGAGTACTCGCGACCTATTGTTTTTGGTGAAGATCGGTTGAGGGGAAGGGGTAGTTTACCTGCAACGGTTTTTTTTATCAAGGGAAATTTTTTTTTTTTTGGCAAACGATAACAGCCGCAAATTCAAACAGAATCAAATAATGTTTCGCATACAGCCCTGAATTGTAGAGTTCTCAAGACCTATTGTTTTTGGTGAAGATCGGTTAAGGGAAAGGGGTAGTTTACCTGTAACGTTTTATGTTTTAACAAGGGTATTTCCTATGGCAAACGATAACAGCCGCAAATTCAAACAGAATCAAAAGATTATTTGCATGCAGCCCTAAATTGTAGAGTTCTCAAGACCTATTGTTTTTGGTGAAGATCGGTTAAGGGGAAGGGGTAGTTTACCTGCAACGTTTTTTTATCAAGCGTATTTTCTATGGCAAACGATAACAGCCGCAAATTCAAACAGAATAAAATAATGTTTTGCATACAGCCCTGATTTGTAGAGTACTCAAGACCTATTGTTTTTGGTGAAGATCGGTTAAGGGGAAGGGGTTGCTTACCTGCAACCTTTTACGTTTTAACAAGAGTAAAGTACTTGAAAATTTATTTAAACTTTTTGAAACAATGGTAATTGTTGAAAATAAAATAATTTTGTTGCCAGGTAACAAAAATAAAGTCATTTTGATTATAAAATATAAATATTTACAAGAAAAGAATTTTCAGTTTTCAAAATTTAAATATATTTTTATAAAACAATGGGTTCTTCATTGAGGTGGGGACCATGTCACTCACTCCATCTCAAGCCTCTCCCATTTTGCAGAAAAAGAGGACCCTGTCAAGGCTGATACTTTGACGACAGTGACAGGGCTTTCCACCAAATTCAGCACAGTGACAGGTAGGCCCAACTCTGATTGGCTCCTCAGATTTCCCCAGCGTTAGTAGGTTCTATGAAAATATTTTATTTCAAAAATGATTTTAAATATAAATCTTAGATATGTTTTATAAATCTCATGTTTTATGTTTTAACATGGGTAATTTTTTATATGACGAACCATAACTGCCGTAAATTCAAACAGAATCAAATAACTTTTTACATATGTGCCTGAGCTATAGAGAACTCAATGTCTGTTGATTTTGGTGAAGATCGGTTACGGGGAAAGGGCAGTTTACCTGAAACATTTTTTGTTGTAATGTTTCGCATACAGCCCTGAATTGTAGATTTCTCAAGACCTATTGTTTTTGGTGAAGATCGGTTGAGGGAAAGGGGTAGTTTACCTGCAACGTTTTTTTAACAAGGGTATTTTCTATGGCAAACGATAACAGCCGCAAATTCAAACAGAATCAAATAATGTTTTGCATACAGTCCTGATTTGTAGGGTACTCAAGACTTATTGTTTTTGGTGAAGATCGGTTAAGGGGAAGGGGTAGTTTACCTGCAACGTTTTTTTATCAAGCGTATTTTCTATGGCAAACGATAACAGCCGCAAATTCAAACAGAATCAAATAATTTTTTGCATACGTCCCTGAATTGTAGAGGTCTCAATGACTTTCGATTTTGGTGAAGATCGGTTAAGGGGAAGGGGTAGTTTACCTGCAACCTTATACGTTTTAACAAGAGTAAAGTACTTGAAAATTTATTTAAACTTTTTGAAACAATGGTAATTGTTAATAATAAAATAATTTTGTTGCCAGGCAATAAAATTATAATTTTTTCATTTTAATGTAATATAATATTTTTCATTTAATACAGCAATAAAAAGGCAGGTAAGACACAGCCTGGCTGTTTGGCTGAAAATGATTTTAAATATAAATCTTAGAATATGGAAGTCATGTATGGTTCTCCATACCGATATTTACTTCCATATTCCTTAAGGAATGGAAGTATGGTGATGGCAAAAAAAATCGTGTTCGAGATTATTGCAGATTCTGATTCTACTACACTCAAAACATGAAAAAAAGTCGTTTTCCGAAAAGTGTCTGTGTGTGTGTCTGTCTGTGTGTCTGTCTGTCTGTAGATTTTTTTCTATGGCAAACGATAACTGCCGCAAATTCAAACAGAATCAAATAATTTTTTGCATGCAGCCCTGATTTGCAGAGTACTCGCGACCTATTGTTTTTGGTGAAGATCGGTTGAGGTAAAGGGGTAGTTTACCTGCAACGGTTTTTTTTTTAGCAAGGGTAATTTTGTTTGTTTGGCAAACGATAACAGCCGCAAATTCAAACAGAATCAAATAATGTTTCGCATACAGCCCTGAATTGTAGAGTTCTCAAGATCTGTTGATTTTGGTGAAGATCGGTTAAGGGATAGGGGTAGTTTACCTGTAACGTTTTATGTTTTAACAAGGGTATTTCCTATGGCAAACGATAACAGCCGCAAATTCAAACAGAATCAAAAGATTATTTGCATACGGCCCTAAATTGTAGAGTTCTCAAGACCTATTGTTTTTGGTGAAGATCGGTTGAGGGAAAGGGGTAGTTTACCTGCAACGTTTTTTTAACAAGGGTATTTTCTATGGCAAACGATAACAGCCGCAAATTCACACAGAATCAAATATTGTTTTGCATACAGCCCTGATTTGTAGAGTACTCAAGACGTATTGTTTTTGGTGAAGATCGGTTAAGGGGAAGGGGTAGTTTACCTGTAACGTTTTATGTTTTAACAAGGGTATTTCCTATGGCAAACGATAACAGCCGCAAATTCAAACAGAATCAAAAGATTATTTGCATACAGCCCTAAATTTTAGAGTTCTCAAGACCTATTGTTTTTGGTGAAGTTCGGTTGAGGGAAAGGGGTAGTTTACCTGCAACGTTTTTTTAACAAGGGTATTTTCTATGGCAAACGATAACAGCCGCAAATTCAAACAGAATCAAATAATGTTTTGCATACAGCCCTGATTTGTAGAGTACTCAAGACCTATTGTTTTTGGTGAAGATCGGTTAAGGGGAAGGCGTAGTTTACCTGCAATGTTTTTTTAACAAGCGTATTTTCTATGGCAAACGATAACAGCCGCAAATTCAAACAGAATCAAATAATTTTTTGCATACGTCCCTGAATTGTAGAGGTATCAATGACTTTCGATTTTGGTGAAGATCGGTTAAGGGGAAGGGGTAGTTTACCTGCAACCTTTTACGTTTTAACAAGAGTAAAGTACTTGAAAATTTATTTAAACTTTTTGAAACAATGGTAATTGTTAAAAATAAAATAATTTTGTTGCCAGGCAATAAAATTATAATTTTTTCATTTTAATGTAATATAATATTTTTCATTTAATACAGCAATACTTTACAGGCATTTTTTAATATTACATTTTAATATTACAGGCAGGTAAGACACAGCCTGGCTGTTTGGCTGAAAATGATTTTAAATATAAATCTTAGAATATGGAAGTCATGTATGGTTCTCCATACCGATATTTTACTTCCATATTTTTTTACTTCCATATTCCTTAAGGAATGGAAGTATGGTGATGGCAAAAAAAATCGTGTTCGAGATTATTGCAGATTCTGATTGTACTACACTCAAAACATGAAAAAAAGTAGTTTTCCGAAAAGTGTCTGTGTGTGTGTCTGTGTGTCTGTCTGTAGATTTTTTTCTATGGCAAACGATAACTGCTGCAAATTCAAACAGAATCAAATAATGTTTTGCATACAGCCCTGATTTGTAGAGTACTCACGACCTATTTTTTTTGGTGAAGATCGGTTGAGGGAAAGGGGTAGTTTACCTGCAACAGTTTTTTTTTATCAAGGGTATTTCCTATGGCAAACGATAACAGCCGCAAATTCAAACAGAATCAAAAGATTATTTGCATACAGCCCTAAATTGTAGAGTTCTCAAGACCTATTGTTTTTGGTGAAGATCGGTTTGAGGGAAAGGGGTAGTTTACCAACAACGTTTTTTTAGCAAGGGTATTTTCTATGGCAAACGATAACAGTCGCAAATTCAAACAGAATCAAATAATGTTTTGCATACAGCCCTGAGTTGTAGAGTACTCAAGGCCTATTGTTTTTGGTGAAGATCGGTTGAGGGGAAGGGGTAGTTTACCTGGAACGTTTTTTATCAAGCGTATTTTCTATGGCAAACGTTAACTGCCGCAAATTCAAACAGAATCAAATAATTTTTTGCATACGTCAGTGAATTGTACAGGACTCAAGGCCTTATATTTTGGTTAAGTTCGGTTAAGGGGAAGGGGTAGTTTACCTGCAACCTTTTACGTTTTAACAAGAGTAAAGTACTTGAAAATTTATTTAAACTTTTTGAAACAATGGTAATTGTTAAAAATAAAATAATTTTGTTGCCAGGCAATAAAATTAAAATTTTTTCATTTTAATGTAATATATTATTTTTCATTTAATACGGCAATAAAAAGGCAGGTAAGACACAAAAACACACACACACAATTCACGTTATTTCTGGCCTCACTCATGTTTATTTTCTTACGTTTGCACGCTTTTTAAATGGAAAGTGCTGAAACCCACACCAACATAACGCGTGCAAGCCGAAAAAATGGACATCAATTTGCTTACTGACGAAGCTAGTAGTTAATGAATGGGTAGGCAAAAATCTTATCTTAAATTTTTTTTAAGGAATCACTAAAAGGACGGTGGGTCAAATCGGATGCTGAGGTAGAGTTTGCTGTAACCGAATGGTTCCACAAACAGCCGTAAGAATTTTACTAGCAGGGAATCTACAGGTTAGCGCAACAGTGGAACTCATGTCTTAATGTTATTGGAGACTTCTTTTAAAGTTGTTGAATAAAAAATGCTTTACAGCTCTAAACGTGTGTCTATTGAACAATCCTTGTATTAGTCATACACAATAATACAACTGATTGAACTTCAAATTTTTAAACTTGATTAGTTTCTATATATATGTTTAATGTTACAAATAATTCAAATAACAATCTTGATCATCTGTTAGTTCAGCGGAATAACAGTGACACTTTTAATAACCGCATAAAATAAACACTTAGAAACAACACAGGCGCTTTAACTTAACTGTTTGGACCACAGAAGTGAGGCATGCCTCAACGCTCTATGTGTACAGCGCGGGACAATCCCCCCTCCCTACACATCCCTATCACACCGCTACTTTCTTACATACGATGTATACAAAAAACGCTGAGGCAAGTTCAGGTTGCCTCATTCGCTTTAAACGAACTATGCCGAATCTCACCTGTCACCATCTAGCGGTCGCTCAATAAAGCACGTTTCGGTTTAATAAATTTGACGCAGTAACAATGTATAATCTTTACGTTATGTAGTTCATACGTATTTATAATTTTTATTCTACAGAATTTTTTAGGGTAGGCATCGCTCAATTGCCTCCATGTAACTTCGCCACTGATATATATGTGTACAACGTTATCGGCAACAAAGAAGTAGTTTTTGTTAAAATTCCTTCCCGGGATATTTGGCCGTAGTCCAATGTTTTCTACAAAACCAGACATTTCGGCAATGCCATCGACTTCCATCATCAGTGAAAATCGAGTGCGATAACGTGAGGTGGTATACATTAGTGACCACAGTAATGTGGTTAAGGCTGAAGCAGTAAGTAGAAAGAAGTAGTTTCTATGGTAATATTTCATTTCGAAAATGATTTTAAATATAAATCTTAGAATATGGAAGTCATGTATGGTTCTCCATAACGATTTTTCCTTAAGGAATGGAAGTATGGTGATGGCAAAAAAAATCGTGTTCGAGATTATTGCAGATTCTGATTGTACTACACTCAAAACATGAAAAAAAGTCGTTTTCCGAAAAGTGTCTGTGTGTGTGTCTGTGTGTCTGTCTGTGTGTCTGTAATTTTTTTTCTATGGCAAACGATAACTGCCGCAAATTCAAACAGAATCAAATAATTTTTTGCATACAGCCCTGATTTGTAGAGGACTCGCGACCTATTGTTTTTGGTGAAGATCGGTTGAGGGAAAGGGGTAGTTTACCTGCAACGGTTTTTTTTTATCAAGGGAAATTTTTTTTTTTGGCAAACGATAACAGCCGCAAATTCAAACAGAATCAAATAATGTTTCGTATACAGCCCTGAATTGTAGAGTTCTCAAGACCTTTTGTTTTTGGTGAAGATAGTTAAGGGAAAGGGGTAGTTTACTTGTAACGTTTTATGTTTTAACAAGGGTATTTCCTATGGCAAACGATAACAGCCGCAAATTCCAACAGAATCAAAAGATTATTTGCATACAGCCCTAAATTTTAGAGTTCTCAAGACCTATTGTTTTTGGTGAAGATCGGTTAAGGGAAAGGGGTAGTTTACCTACAACGTTTTTTTAACAAGGGTATTTTCTATGGCAAACGATAACAGCCGCAAATTCAAACAGAATCAAATAATTTTCTGCATACAGCCCTGATTTGTAGAGTACTCGCGACCTATTGTTTTTGGTGAAGATCGGTTGAGGGGAAGGGGTAGTTTACCAGCACGGTTTTTTTTATCAAGGGAAATTTTTTTTTTGGCAAACGGTAACAGCCGCAAATTCAAACAGACTTAAATAATGTTTCGTATACAGCCCTGAATTGTAGAGTTTTCAAGACCTATTGTTTTTGGTGAAGATCGGTTAAGGGAAAGGGGTAGTTTACCTGTAACGTTTTATGTTTTAACAAGGGTATTTCCTATGGCAAACGATAACAGCCGCAAATTCAAACAGAATCAAAAGATTATTTGCATACAGCCCTAAATTGTAGAGTTCTCAAGACCTATTGTTTTTGGTGAAGATCGGTTGAGGGAAAGGGGTAGTTTACTTGCAACGTTTTTTTAACAAGGGTATTTTCTATGGCAAACGATAACAGCCGCAAATTCAAACAGAATCAAATAATGTTTTGCATGCAGCCCTGATTTGTAGAGTACTCAAGACTTATTGTTTTTGGTGAAGATCGGTTAAGGGGAAGGGGTAGTTTACCTGCACCGTTTTCTTATCAAGCGTATTTTCTATGGCAAACGATAACAGCCGCAAATTCGAACAGAATCAAATAATTTTTTGCATACGTCCCTGAATTGTAGAGGTCTCAAGGATGTTCGATTTTAGTGAAGATCGGTTAAGGGGAAGGGGTAGTTTACCTGCAATCTTTTACGTATTAACAAGAGTAAAGTACTTGCAAATTTATTTAAACTTTTTGAAACAATGGTAATTGTTAAAAATAAAATAATTTTGTTGCCAGGCAATAAAATTAAAATTTTTTAATTTTAATGTAATATAATATTTTTCATTTAATACGGCAATAAAAAGGCAGGTATGACACAAACACACAATTCACGTTATTTCTGGCCTCGCTCATGTTATTTTCTTACGTTTGCACGCTTTTTAAATGGAAAGTGCCGAAACCCACACCAACATAACGCGTGCAAGCCGAAAAAATGGACATCAATTTGCTTACTGGCGAAGCTAGTAGTTAATGAATGGGTAGGCAAAAATCTTATCTTAAATTTTTTTTAAGGAATCACTAAAAGGACGGTGGGTCAAATCGGATGCTGAGGTAGAGTTTGCTGTAACCGAATGGTTCCACAAACAGCCGTAAGAATTTTACTAGCAGGGAATCTACAGGTTAGCGCAACAGTGGAACTCATGTCTTAATGTTATTGGAGACTTCTTTTAAAGTTGTTGAATAAAAAATGCTTTACAGCTCTAAACGTGTGTCTATTGAACAATCCTTGTATTAGTCATACACAATAATACAACTGATTGAACTTCAAATTTTTAAACTTGATTAGTTTCTATATATATGTTTAATGTTACAAATAATTCAAATAACAATCTTGATCATCTGTTAGTTCAGCGGAATAACAGTGACACTTTTAATAACCGCATAAAATAAACACTTAGAAACAACACAGGCGCTTTAACTTAACTGTTTGGACCACAGAAGTGAGGCATGCCTCAACGCTCTATGTGTACAGCGCGGGACAATCCCCCCTCCCTACACATCCCTATCACACCGCTACTTTCTTACATACGATGTATACAAAAAACGCTGAGGCAAGTTCAGGTTGCCTCATTCGCTTTAAACGAACTATGCCGAATCTCACCTGTCACCATCTAGCGGTCGCTCAATAAAGCACGTTTCGGTTTAATAAATTTGACGCAGTAACAATGTATAATCTTTACGTTATGTAGTTCATACGTATTTATAATTTTTATTCTACAGAATTTTTTAGGGTAGGCATCGCTCAATTGCCTCCATGTAACTTCGCCACTGATATATATGTGTACAACGTTATCGGCAACAAAGAAGTAGTTTTTGTTAAAATTCCTTCCCGGGATATTTGGCCGTAGTCCAATGTTTTCTACAAAACCAGACATTTCGGCAATGCCATCGACTTCCATCATCAGTGAAAATCGAGTGCGATAACGTGAGGTGGTATACATTAGTGACCACAGTAATGTGGTTAAGGCTGAAGCAGTAAGTAGAAAGAAGTAGTTTCTATGGTAATATTTCATTTCGAAAATGATTTTAAATATAAATCTTAGAATATGGAAGTCATGTATGGTTCTCCATACCGATTTTTCCTTAAGGAATGGAAGTATGGTGATGGCAAAAAAAATCGTGTTCGAGATTATTGCAGATTCTGATTGTACTACACTCAAAACATGAAAAAAAGTCGTTTTCCGAAAAGTGTCTGTGTGTGTGTCTGTGTGTCTGTCTGTGTGTCTGTAATTTTTTTTCTATGGCAAACGATAACTGCCGCAAATTCAAACAGAATCAAATAATTTTTTGCATACAGCCCTGATTTGTAGAGGACTCGCGACCTATTGTTTTTGGTGAAGATCGGTTGCGGGAAAGGGGTAGTTTACCTGCAACGGTTTTTTTTTATCAAGGGAAATTTTTTTTTTTTGGCAAACGATAACAGCCGCAAATTCAAACAGAATCAAATAATGTTTCGTATACAGCCCTGAATTGTAGAGTTCTCAAGACCTTTTGTTTTTGGTGAAGATAGTTAAGGGAAAGGGGTAGTTTACTTGTAACGTTTTATGTTTTAACAAGGGTATTTCCTATGGCAAACGATAACAGCCGCAAATTCCAACAGAATCAAAAGATTATTTGCATACAGCCCTAAATTTTAGAGTTCTCAAGACCTATTGTTTTTGGTGAAGATCGGTTAAGGGAAAGGGGTAGTTTACCTACAACGTTTTTTTAACAAGGGTATTTTCTATGGCAAACGATAACAGCCGCAAATTCAAACAGAATCAAATAATTTTCTGCATACAGCCCTGATTTGTAGAGTACTCGCGACCTATTGTTTTTGGTGAAGATCGGTTGAGGGGAAGGGGTAGTTTACCAGCACGGTTTTTTTTATCAAGGGAAATTTTTTTTTTGGCAAACGGTAACAGCCGCAAATTCAAACAGACTTAAATAATGTTTCGTATACAGCCCTGAATTGTAGAGTTTTCAAGACCTATTGTTTTTGGTGAAGATCGGTTAAGGGAAAGGGGTAGTTTACCTGTAACGTTTTATGTTTTAACAAGGGTATTTCCTATGGCAAACGATAACAGCCGCAAATTCAAACAGAATCAAAAGATTATTTGCATACAGCCCTAAATTGTAGAGTTCTCAAGACCTATTGTTTTTGGTGAAGATCGGTTGAGGGAAAGGGGTAGTTTACTTGCAACGTTTTTTTAACAAGGGTATTTTCTATGGCAAACGATAACAGCCGCAAATTCAAACAGAATCAAATAATGTTTTGCATGCAGCCCTGATTTGTAGAGTACTCAAGACTTATTGTTTTTGGTGAAGATCGGTTAAGGGGAAGGGGTAGTTTACCTGCACCGTTTTCTTATCAAGCGTATTTTCTATGGCAAACGATAACAGCCGCAAATTCGAACAGAATCAAATAATTTTTTGCATACGTCCCTGAATTGTAGAGGTCTCAAGGATGTTCGATTTTAGTGAAGATCGGTTAAGGGGAAGGGGTAGTTTACCTGCAATCTTTTACGTATTAACAAGAGTAAAGTACTTGCAAATTTATTTAAACTTTTTGAAACAATGGTAATTGTTAAAAATAAAATAATTTTGTTGCCAGGCAATAAAATTAAAATTTTTTAATTTTAATGTAATATAATATTTTTCATTTAATACGGCAATAAAAAGGCAGGTATGACACAAACACACAATTCACGTTATTTCTGGCCTCGCTCATGTTATTTTCTTACGTTTGCACGCTTTTTAAATGGAAAGTGCCGAAACCCACACCAACATAACGCGTGCAAGCCGAAAAAATGGACATCAATTTGCTTACTGGCGAAGCTAGTAGTTAATGAATGGGTAGGCAAAAATCTTATCTTAAATTTTTTTTAAGGAATCACTAAAAGGACGGTGGGTCAAATCGGACGCTGAGGTAGAGTTTGCTGTAACCGAATGGTTCCACAAACAGCCGTAAGAATTTTACTAGCAGGGAATCTACAGGTTAGCGCAACAGTGGAACTCATGTCTTAATGTTATTGGAGACTTCTTTTAAAATCGTTGAATAAAAAATGCTTTACAGCTCTATACGTGTGTCTATTGAACAATCCTTGTATTAGTCATACACAATAATACAACTGATTAAACTTCAAATTTTTAAACTTGATTAGTTTCTATATATATGTTTAATGTTACAAATAATTCAAATAACAATCTTGATCATCTGTTAGTTCAGCGGAATAACAGTGACACTTTTAATAACCGCATAAAATAAACACTTAGAAACAACACAGGCGCTTTAACTAACTGTTTGGACCACAGAAGTGAGGCATGCCTCAACGCTCTATGTGTACAGCGCGGGACAATCCCCCCTCCCTACACTTCCCTATCACACCACTACATTGCTTACATACGATGTATACAAAAAACGCTAAGGCAAGTTCAGGTTGCCTCATTCGCTTTAAACGAACTATGCCGAATCTCACCTGTCACCATCTAGCGGTCGCTCAATAAAGCACGTTTCGGTTTAAAAAATTGCCAGTCACAGTAACAATGTATAATCTTTACGTTATGTAGTTCATACGTATTTATAATTTTTATTCTACAGAATTTGTTAGGGTAGGCATTGCCTCAATTGCCTCCATGTAACTTCGCCACTGATATATATGTGTACAACGTTATCGGCAACAAAGAAGTAGTTTTTGTTAAAATTCCTTCCCGGGATATTTGGCCGTAGTCCAATGTTTTCTACAAAACCAGACATTTCGGCAGTGCCATCGACTTCCATCATCAGTGAAAATCGAGTGCGATAACGTGAGGTGGTATACGTTAGTGACCACAGTACTGTGGTTAAGGCTGAAGCAGTAAGTAGAAAGAAGTAGTTTCTATGGTAATATTTCATTTCGAAAATGATTTTAAATACAAATCTTAGAATATGGAAGTCATGTATGGTTCTCCATACCGATATTTTTTTTGGCAAACGATAACAGCCGCAAATTCAAACAGAATCAAATAATGTTTCGCATACAGCCCTGAATTATGGAATTCTCAAGACCTTTTGTTTTTGGTGGAGATCGGTTAAGGGAAAGGGGTAGTTTACCTGCAACGTTTTATGTTTTAACAAGGGTAATTTTTTCTATGACGAATAATAACTGCCGCATATTCAAACAGAATCAAATAATTTTTTTCATACACCCCTGAATTGTAGAGAACTCAAGGCCTTTTGATTTTGGTGAAGATCGGTTAAGGGGAAGGGGTAGTTTACATGCAACCTTTTACGTTTTAACAACAGTAAAGTACTTGAAAATTCATTTAAACTTTTTCAAACAATGGTAATTGTTAAAAATAAAATAATTTTGTTGCCAGGCTGTGCCGGTGTTTGCCTAACCCGGCTGTCGAAGGTTTTAGAAAATTAATTTTAAAATAACGCGAAAGCAAGGGTCAGTTAAAGCGACGAGATTTGTACGGCTCCGTTAAAACTGCGCGCGCACTCTGTGGGGAGGTTTGACTGTTTGTTAGATTGGAGCTGCTTAATTCAGTCACCGACCGGCACTCAAGGAAACAGCAGACCCCCTCATCCGAACGGATTGTACTACGCAGTTTTTTCTTCTACTCTGATGGCAGGCTGAATTTAAGAGACTTCCCGGTAAGTGATCATTGCATCTTATTGTGTGAGTCAAAAATAATTAAATTTAATTAACGAAATTTATGCAGCCGTATGAGAAAGACGAATGGTTTGGTGCGACCCGGCAATTTGTATATTAAAAGATTATTTAATGTTCAGTATATACAGCTCATGTTCTTTTTATGATTATTGTATTGTAAGAGTCACTGTAATCGTTTCATAGAATGTTATATAAATTATAAGCTAAAGTCAGTGCGTAGGCATGAAGTGAATTGTGCACGTACATGCACCAGATTGCTCGCGTGTTCTCTTTAATTAACTATGGCAGTAAAAATAACTTGTGAGACCACCCTTAGAGCAAACACTATTAATATTTTAGTTGTGTGCAACTGTGAGTGCCTTGAATGTGATCATTTTTTTAGCAAATTGCAATAATTGTGCCACCACGTGGCAATCTAACCTGTTGGATTCTGTCGGCGCGTGTTAAGAGCGTGCAAGTAAATTTTACTCTACGCCTTTTGATAAAATCTTTTATTTTGTGAATTAATCATCCCGTGGTAGACTTTATTACTCTTTAAGCAATTTGCAAAGAAATAATAACCGAAACTTTGTGCATTTATCTTGAGTTGGTTGAAGGCCCGTTCTGAGGTTATTTACCTGGGAACTTGGGTGGACATTTTTTTATGAACAACATTTCTAATTTTTATGAATTACCAGGGTTCTCGCCTAAAGCCGGAGATGCTGGTCTTGCTGATAGAACTCCATCTTCATCAGCCATGAACCATCATATACACACCTGTTCGGAGGAAGGAGTCTGGTGAACCAACTCAAGATGCTTCTCATGCTCATAATTAAGGTGATATGAACTCTTTTATTTTTCGTTGGCCGGGCCGGCCGTGCTCCTGATTCACAGTTTAAATTTCTTTTGAAACCATGTGCCCACGTGGCTAGACAGTCTGCTATAGGGTGTGTCAGCTGAACATTATGTGACTTTAATAATTTAGCTTCATAAAACTAAGTACTATGTTTGTAATTGTGTGCTGCACTGGGGGAGCGTGCTAGAGATTTTGTTACACTTATATATTTTCATATATAGCCAATAGTCATTACTATGCTTACTACAAAATTTATGTCACATGTTAGGGGTTCTGTCCCGGCGGGTTCAGAACGGGGTTTATATTTTAATTTCATTTTGGTTTAACATGTAAGGGCTGCGAGGGGGGTTCGTTTTCTTTTTTTTGGCTGTTTTCGGGGGGATAAAAGGGGACATAGTTTTTGCCAGGCACATGTTCATGCAGTTTAAGGCAGGTTTGATTCCTGTCACACATGGTTAAGTACAGGCTGGCGCGCTCCCACATCTGCTAGGATACAACAGTCAGTTATTATAAACTCATTTATATACAGCCATCCGGCTTTAACAGAAAAGAACTTTCATATTTTTCTGGGCATATACTGATTAATTTTCGATCTTGTAAAAGCATATACTGATTAATTTTTAACCTTGTGAAAGCATAGACTGATTCATGTATCCATCTGGATTTGTAAAACGAAATTCACATTTTATAAACTCATAACAATTGCTTGAAATTAGGTGATGAGGATTTTTCTCATTTATGTGATGTCTAAGAAACTTAAAGAATTTCATATGCTCATGGTGGGCCAATTATCTGATGCTATCTATACATATGGGCGGTCCGGTCTCTCTTATGGTTTATGAGTGATTATCATCCTTTCGGGGGTTTTTCTTATTTATTTAAATTAATGGAAATTGATGAATGAAGGTGACTGAAGGGCGAACATTTATGATTGCCGGTTTTAGGGCTTGGTAGAAACACTGCCTGTTGAGCATGCGTATTCCAAGGGTATTAGGTGTTTATAATATGTGTCTATAATTATGAGTGTATGTGTCTTTATGTTTCTGTACGTGTTGTCAATGTTAAGTGTTAGTCACCAAAAAGGGGGAAAATTATATAATTATTGAATGTTGTCTGATATACATATATATATGATAATTACTGATATACAGACCTTGTCTTTTGACACTATTAAGGATATGGGACTTATTGATTTATTATGTATTTTGTGGGTTATTTCTGATATTATGTGACAATTATGTGATAATTTTGTGATTTACATGTAACGAATTATGGGGTACAATAAAAGTTGTTATTGTTAGATTACAGCCGAGTTTCATTGCAAGTCCCGTCATACTGGACCCAGCGCATTTTTGGCTTCTCTAGGCTCGGGCCTAGTTTTAAATAACTTGTGGCTTCTCTTTCAAAAAAAAATATAAATACAAAAAAAAATAAAATACAAAAAAAATTTTATATACAACATAAAAAGGAAAGAGGGGTCACAAATGGTAGCAGAGCGTGGTTCATTCTAGGGTTGAACCCTTGGGTCCTTGGGTGTGACGGGGCTTGCAAACTCGGAAATACTATGCTATTGTTATGATATTGGGTTTTTTTTAGGTATATGCCCATGTAGGCTAGTTTAGGTTGTGTAACTTGTGAGTCTGGTCGCACCTATTTGTGTTCGGAAAATGTGATAGGTTGAACTGCCGGGGAGTCTCAAGCGTGGCCTGGGTGATAGAATGTTGCTGATTCAGGGTCGGAGTTTAGCGTGTGACATTAGCGGGATGCGGTATGGCCCGATCGGAAGTCGGTACCGTCACCGACTTAATTCCTGTTAACTTTTGATTACTAGTTCCCGAATTATGAATTCTGATTGCTAGTTGGTTTCTGTGAGTTATGTGTTGGTGAGACGTGTGTGTCGAATTGATGTTTGATGTTATGTGTGTTCAGTATTGTTGGTTGTTGCTTGTCTCCTTCTGTGGTGTGAGTAGATGGTTCCGAAGTAGGCCAGGTCTCCGCAGCGCTAGAGAACCCGGGGGTCGCCCAAAGGAAGGACAGTACTTGGGTTTTTTCTGATTCTTGTGAAAATGTTTGTGTAGGTTATGTTTGTGTTAGGTGTTTAGTGGGGATTTGTTTTATGATTGTTTGTTTTGGATTGTGCAATTCTGGCGGCGGTATGCTACCTGAAATTGCCCCACCCTCTTTCAGAAGTTCTCCAGAAACTTTCAGTGTTAGATGGAATAGATGAGGAGCAGTTGCTGGTTTTCTTAGATCTTGTTCTGCAGTTGGCAGATTTCCCGGGGGTGTCCGATGGGGAGGTCTTGTCCCTTATATACCCGTATTGCCGGGGTGCGTTGGCAGGGTTGGTCACAAACACTCTGCGTCGGGGTGACAGTGTTGATGCTTTCCATGGGGAGGTGTTGAACTTCTTCCTACCCATTCGACGACGTGCCCAGCTTAAGCTTGAAAGATTCTATCGCCTACAGGCCAACGGAGAGGCGTTAGGGGACTTCGTGCACGATATACGGAAAGCTGCCCGGGTGTTAAGGTTGGGGTTGCCCGAGACAGAAGTGATACAAGCGATTCTGGAAGGACTGACTCCCCAAGAGAGATCTCGTTTGGTATTCGCGGACCGTCCACGTTGTTTTGCGGACCTTGAACGGCTATGTGTGGTTTCAAGAACGGTCCGGGAGGTTGACGAGTCCCGGGGAAGAGATGCTACAGATGTCCAATACTCCAGTGGTTCATCAGGAAGAGCCAAAAGGGACAAACATGGTGGTTGGAGGAGAACGCAAGAGACTGTCCGAAAGCCTGAATATTCCGGAAGTGACGGAGGCTACAAGGGGGTGGCAAGTGAGAAGACGGTAACAACAGCTACAGCACGGAAAACAAAGAAATATGAATTTAACAGGGGAAGAAGAAGTTATGTTAGGGAACAAACATCGGCAAGTAGGGAGCCTGTACCAAGGCGTTATTCCTATTCGGAGAAAAAGGACACTGTAAAGGTTCAAGAGGAAGTACAAGTGCCTAAGAGAGTAGTGGATGAAGAAGGTGAAGCAGAAGAAGAGAAGCGGAATAACTTCTGTGGATCAATACAAGAACCTAAGAACACGTCAGTTAATACTGAGTTACAGGACTCGAAGAGGACGTCATGGCTGAATCCAGATGCCGCAGAATTTGTCCCGGTATCGTTCGTGAGGGATCTAGATCCGGTAACATCATCATTGCCTACGCCGGGATGTGAGAAGTCACTTGAGAGTGTAGCTTTACCATCGCCAGTAGAAATTAATTTAGTCATTGCACATGAGCCTGGACAGCTGGATTCCAGGGTGGAAAATGTTGAGGACGTTGTAGTTGCTGAGAGTGGTCAAGGAGTGGAATCGACAGAAGAGGCAGAAGAGCGGTCTGCGGATGCTGCACGGGGAGGTATAGTTGTAGGTGTTAGGGAGACTGTAGAGTCTGAATTTGCGGATGGACACAGGGATGTCCGGGCTGCAAGTGTTTCTGAGGTTGTGGATGGACAAGGGGATGTTCATGCCGCAAGCGTGGTAGAAGTAGATGAGGTAGAAGTTGAGGAGAAATTTGGTGGCAGCGTTGTGTGTGAAGATGTGCAGACGCCTTCTGTAAGTAGTGTTGAGGATTCCGAGGAACGGAAAGAAGTTTCAGGCGGACCAGGTGAGCAACTAGAGGATGAAGATGTGCAGTGTTCGGATGGTGGTAGTGGATGTGATGGCGATGATGTTGATGATGAACGTGTTGGGGAAAATGAGATTGGAGAAGAGGTTAGTGAAGAAGTGTGTGAAGCGGCTGGTGACGAATGTGATGAAGAAATTGGTGAGGAGCTGAGGGAACATGTGGTTGAAGATGGATCAGAGGAGCAACTGGAAGATGCTGAGGAGGTGCAGTGTCAGGAGGTTGATTTGGATTATGGGGATGAAAAAGGGGAAATTGTAGAAGAGCAGGAAGAGAAGGAAGTATTGGAAGAAAGACAAGTAGAGGAGTTAGATGATGAGCATAATCCAAAGCGGAGTCAAAGTAGTGAGGTAAGTTGCCTTGATTCTGATTCAGAAGAAACCAGCCAGTACAGCTCAACACGAAATAGTTTCGCAGAGAGTGGAGTCCGAAAGGAACGGGTACCTAAAGTGCGTCACAGAAAGGTAAGAAGAAGAGGTTAACGGGTAGCGGGTAGATGTTCCCCACAGTCCCAGTGGTGTTCGTCTACTTCAGGGTTGCGCCCCTGCCCACGCGAGCCTTGGTTTTCTCCAGTCATTCTCCTTTTCGGAGGGAACCATGTCCTTACCCTTAGTCCTAGCTATTGACCTTTCAATGATCCTTGACCCATTTCATCTTCCCAATTTTCCTACCCCTCCCCATAGTAAAAAAAAAAACCCCCTATCAATAAGGAGTTAGAGAGACTTGCCGGAAGTGATTGGATTGTGGTCTTTGAGATCGTCAGTTTCCCCTGTTTTAAAGGTAAGATGCAGAGTGATAGTGTGCTGTTGTTTCCTTGTATATAGTGGTGGATTTTGATTTTTGGTTAGTGTACAGGTCGAGCCATGCCGCATTCTCCGGTTGTTTCCCGGGTATTTTGTTGAGAGAGAGAATTGTGTTTATTTTGTATCGACGTCGGTGAAGAAGTAAAACACCCCCTTGCTAGTCGTGGTGTTTTGCAGAGTAAGAATTAGGATGGATGTTCGCGTGCCCTTGGTGCGGTCCTCTCTGTCTGGCTGGGCGGGGCCGTCCGCCCTTGTGTAGGGATGTGGGCCAGCCATATGGCAAGGATGGAGATGCCTTGTGGGTGCATGTGGCTGGTCGGTACAAGAGATGGACGAGAAGTAGTGCGGTCACTCACATACCAAGGTGGGAGATCCCTTGTTTGGTCTTAGGACGGGTATGTGAGTGGGACCGGTGGGAGTAGGTGATGGTCACCGGAGATGGTGACGTGTTGGGGCGGTCCCGTGGGGTTGGCATGGCGGAGAGGGTCGCATGGGGAATGGACGCAGTTGTGAGGAGCCTCTGTTCTCCTGAGAGCAAGTGCTGCTGGGCCGCCATACTCACGAAGTCCACTAGCTTGTTTTGGAAAGGGGGTACACTGCAGGGTACTCCACCGAGTTTAAGTATGGGGCAACCGGGTTGCCCTTTCGGGGTGGGGGTGTCCCGGTGTTTGCCTAACCCGGCTGTCGAAGGTTTTAGAAAATTAATTTTAAAATAACGCGAAAGCAAGGGTCAGTTAAAGCGACGAGATTTGTACGGCTCCGTTAAAACTGCGCGCGCACTCTGTGGGGAGGTTTGGCTGTTTGTTAGATTGGAGCTGCCTAATTCAGTCACCGACCGGCACTCAAGGAAACAGCAGAACCCCTCATCCGAACGGATTGTACTACGCAGTTTTTTCTTCTACTCTGATGGCAGGCTGAATTTAAGAGACTTCCCGGTAAGTGATCATAGCATCTTATTGTGTGAGTCAAAAATAATTAAATTTAATTAACGAAATTTATGCAGCCGTATGAGAAAGACGAATGGTTTGGTGCGACCCGGCAGTTTGTATATTAAAAGATTATTTAATGTTCAGTATATACAGCTCATGTTCTTTTTATGATTATTGTATTGTAAGAGTCACTGTAATCGTTTCATAGAATGTTATATACATTATAAGCTAAAGTCAGTGCGTAGGCATGAAATGAATTGTGCACGTACATGCACCAGATTGCTCGCGTGTTCTCTTTAATTAACTATGGCAGTAAAAATAACTTGTGAGACCACCCTTAGAGCAAACACTATTAATATTTTAGTTGTGTGCAACTGTGAGTGCCTTGAATGTGATCATTTTTTAGCAAATTGCAATAATTGTGCCACCACGTGGCAATCTAACCTGTTGGATTCTGTCGGCGCGTGTTAAGAGCGTGCAAGTAACTTTTACTCTACGCCTTTTGATAAAATCTTTTATTTTGTGAATTAATCATCCCGTGGTAGACTTTATTACTCTTTAAGCAATTTGCAAAGAAATAATAACCGAAACTTTGTGCATTTATCTTGAGTTGGTTGAAGGCCCGTTCTGAGGTTATTTACCTGGGAACTTGGGTGGACATTTTTTTATAAACAGCATTTATAATTTTTATGAATTACCAGGGTTCTCGCCTAAAGCCGGAGATGCTGGTCTTGCTGATAGAACTCCATCTTCATCAGCCATGAACCATCATATACACACCTGTTCGGAGGAAGGAGTCTGGTGAACCAACTCAAGATGCTTCTCATGCTCATAATTAAGGTGATATGAACTCTTTTATTTTTCGTTGGCCGGGCCGGCCGTGCTCCTGATTCACAGTTTAAATTTCTTTTGAAACCATGTGCCCACGTGGCTAGACAGTCTGCTATAGGGTGTGTCAGCTGAACATTATGTGACTTTAATAATTTAGCTTCGTAAAACTAAGTTCTATGTTTGTAATTGTGTGCTGCACTGGGGGAGCGTGCTAGAGATTTTGTTACACCTATATATTTTCATATATAGCCAATAGTCATTACTATGCTTACTACAAAATTTATGTCACATGTTAGGGGTTCTGTCCCGGCGGGTTCAGAACGGGGTTTATATTTTAATTTCATTTTGGTTTAACATGTAAGGGCTGCGGGGGGGGGGTTCGTTTTCTTTTTTTTGGCTGTTTTCGGGGGGATAAAAGGGGACATAGTTTTTGCCAGGCACATGTTCATGCAGTTTAAGGCAGGTTTGATTCCTGTCACACATGGTTAAGTACAGGCTGGCGCGCTCCCACATCTGCTAGGATACAACAGTCAGTTATTATAAACTCATTTATATACAGCCATCCGGCTTTAACAGAAAAGAACTTTCATATTTTTCTGGGCATATACTGATTAATTTTCGATCTTGTAAAAGCATATACTGATTAATTTTTAACTTTGTGAAAGCATAGACTGATTCATGTATCCATCTGGATTTGTAAAACGAAATTCACATTTTATAAACTCATAACAATTGCTTGAAATTAGGTGATGAGGATTTTCCTCATTTATGTGATGTCTAAGAAACTTAAAGAATTTCATATGCTTATGGTGGGCCAATTATCTGATGCTATCTATACATATGGGCGGTCCGGTCTCTCTTATGGTTTATGAGTGATTATCATCCTTTCGGGAGTTTTTCTTATTTATTTAAATTAATGGAAATTGATGAATGACGGTGACTGAAGGGCGAACATTTATGATTGCCGGTTTTAGGGCTTGGTAGAAACACTGCCTGTTGAGCATGCGTATTCCAAGGGTATTAGGTGTTTATAATATGTGTCTATAATTATGAGTGTATGTGTCTTTATGTTTCTGTACGTGTTGTCAATGTTAAGTGTAAGTCACCAAAAAGGGGGAAAATTATATAATTATTGAATGTTGTCTGATATACATATATATATGATAATTACTGATATACAGAACTTGTCTTTTGACACTATTAAGGATATGGGACTTACTGATTTATTATGTATTTTGTGGGTTATTCCTGATATTATGTGACAATTATGTGATAATTTTGTGATTTACATGTAACGAATTATGGGGTACAATAAAAGTTGTTATTGTTAGATTACAGCCGAGTTTCATTGCAAGTCCCGTCATACTGGACCCAGCGCATTTTTGGCTTCTCTAGGCTCGGGCCTAGTTTTAAATAACTTGTGGCTTCTCTTTCAAAAAAAAATATAAAAAAATACAAAAAAAATTTTATATACAACATAAAAAGGAAAGAGGGGTCACAAGGCAATAAAATTATAATTTTTTCATTTTAATGTAAATTATGTATGAGTTAATATACGAGGTGTGTTCATAAAAAGACCAAACTTTTTGAGTAACACATCAATCCGCACAAACGACGCGCCGCGACTTTGCGCGCACCTAGCGATAGTTTTTGACAACAAACTACCACTTATTGTGTTCCGCTATTAGCAGTAGTCTTTGAGGTATATCACGTTGAGTGGGGACGTGCACATTACGTGCACATTGTAGGCCGGCGGATTAGTGACAAAGCGATTAAGAAAGACCGCGAGAACAACGTGTGCGTATGAAAAATTGCAGCAAAACTAGGTTAAAACTTTTCAGAGACATTATGGTTTTCAATTAAGCATACGCGGAAGCCTGCGTGAGGCGAACGATTAGTTTAAGAATTTTTAAAGAGGGAAAAGCAATGGTCGGTGCAGATCAAAGCGATATCGAAGATCATGGGAAGAGAGCTCGTGATGTGGTAATTGTAAATCATCGTTTAAATGCCGATACTTTCTGACAGAATCCATTTAAGATCGTAAAATTAAATTTTGATAGAAAAATTTAAATGTATCGTATCACTGAAAAATTCTTACTGTGTTTGTTGACGACGATCAGAAAGAGACCCGTTTTGAAATCGGTCAACAACTGCGTACCAATGCAAATGGTAATGAAAACTTTGGAAGACAATGGAAATAGCTCTGTAAAGATTTTACGAAGTCAGCAGCAAAATTTTATACACACACGTTGTGTTAAGATCTTCATTCTCACTTCGTTATAAATCCGCCGGACGGTGTGTGCCCGTGCCCACTACAGCGCGTGTAGCTCGAAGACTGAACATCGTGACGGAACAGAGAAAACGGCATTCAGGCGTCAAAACCTGTCGCTAGCAGCACTTAATTCTGCAGCTCGCTCTATGCGCTAGTTGACGTGCTACACAAATAGTTCGGTCTTTTTTTGAACACACCTCGTACATGTATAAAATAATATATCGTTCGTGGCAGGTAAGCATATCTCAGTTATGTAATGTTTACGTTTCCATTTTATTATTATGACTACAGCAATAAAAAGGCAGGGAAGACACACACACACAAAATTCGCGTTATTTCTGGCCTCATTCATGTTTATTTTCTTTCATTTGCACGCTTTTTAAATGGAAAGTGCCGAAACCCACACCAACATAACGCGTGCAAGCCGAAAAAATGGACATCAATTAGCTTCCTGTGGATCGCTGGGCAGTGTAACTGCACGTGTTTACAGAGGAACGATTCATAGATAGACTTTTCGTCTTTAGGGAATGAACCCTCTGCAAGATGCTGAGGGTCCATGAGTGACTTCGGAGTGCTCCTTCTTTTTCGCGTGTTTGTTCTGTGAAACATACACTGTAGATTCGCAGCTTTACTCTAAGCAACGCTCAATAGGAAATGTTGAAAATTTTAGTCCATGGTGTACCCTCATTCACACTAAACCTGCTCTGATGTTTTAATTACGGACATCATAATATTAAAACTTTGGAAACTTGAGCACTACTTAATGGAGATCAATCATTAACTTATACAAGCCATTAATTTTATGCATATTTTTTATATATATGTGTACAACGTTATCGGCAACAAATAAGTAGTTTTTGTTAAAATTCCTTCCCGGGATATTTGGCCGTAGTCCAATGTTTTCTACAATACCAGACGTTTCGGCAATGCCATCGACTTCCATCATCAGTGAAAATCGAGTGCGATAACGTGAGGTGGTATATGTTAGTGACCACAGTACTGTGGTTAAGGCTGAAGCAGTAAGTAGAAAGAAGTAGTTTCTATGGTTCATTTCGAAAATGATTTTAAATTTAAATCTTATAATATGGAAGTCATGTATGGTTCTCCATACCGATATTTTTCATTTTAATGTAAATCATGTATGAGAGAAAATATATCGTTCGTGGCAGGCAAGCATATCTCAGTTATGTAATGTTTACGTTTCCATTTTATTATTATGACTACCGCAATAAAAAGGCGGGAAGCACACACACACACACACACACACACACACACACACACACACACACACACACACACACACACAATTCGCGTTATTTCTGGCCTCATTCATGTTTATTTTCTTACATTTGCACGCTTTTTAAATGGGAAGTGTCGAAACCCATACCAACATAACGCGTGCAAGCCGAAAAAGTGTCTAGCGTGGATAGCGATTTGCTTCCTGTGGATCGCTGGGCAGTGTAACTGCACGTGTTTACAGAGGAACGATTCATAGACAGACTTTTCGTCTTTAGGGAATGAACCCTCTGCAAGATTCTGAGGGTCCATGAGTGACTTCGGAGCGCTCCTTCTTTTCCGCGTGTTTGTTCTGTGAAACGTAAACTGTAGATTCGCAGCTTTACTCTAAGCAACGCTCAATAGGAAATGTCGAAAATTTTTGTCCACGGTGTACCCTCATACACACTAAACCTGCTCTGATGTTTTAATTACGGACATCATAATATTAAAACTTTGGAAACTTGAGCACTACTTAATGGAGATCAATCATTAACTTATACAAGCCATTAATTTTATGCATATTTTTTATATATATGTGTACAACGTTATCGGCAACAAAGAAGTAGTTTTTGTTAAAATTCCTTCCCGGGATATTTGGCCGTAGTCCAATGTTTTCTACAAAACCAGACGTTTCGGCAATGCCATCGACTTCCATCATCAGTGAAAATCGAGTGCGATAACGTGAGGTGGTATACGTTAGTGACCACAGTACTGTGGTTGAGGCTGAAGCAGTAAGTAGAAAGAAGTAGTTTCTATGGTAATATTTCATTTCGAAAATGATTTTAAATATAAATCTTAGAATATGGAAGTCATGTATGGTTCTCCATACCGATATTTTTTTGTTTGACGCTAGTCGGACTTTTGGTTGTCGCTCACTTACTAATCCTGAAAATAACAATCTGTATACACAACTTAGTTGTGATTGTAATAGTAATAATGCTGGCAAGAGCCTCTTCTTTTGGAACATCTATGTAATAAACACACAGAGCGCAGGTGACATTTTCCTTCTCTCCATAAGGTTCTTCTCGTTAATAACGCAAGGCACAAAATTGATTTGCGGTATATTCTAGAACATAAAGTAACTTTTAATTATAAGCAGCTTTACTGTGTCTGCTGGCGTGATACTCGCTTCCATTAGACGTTCTTTCTTATTCCAAAATTACAATTATTACTAATATCTTATAAAAATATAAAGATTAAAGTAAACGGTTATGTTAACTCATCTTAATTGTTAAACCAAGTGTGAAAAATGTTACACTTCTTTACAGCGTATCATAAATGAAAATGATACTTTCAGCATCGTATTTAAAGTAGGTCTAGGCTAAGTAAGTGAAAGACGCCTTAGAAAAATAGTTATAATTAAAATCAGTATACAATTTTCCCTAGCACGCACTCCATATCATTGCTATTAGTATTACTTATTGCTGCTGTGCGTATCGTATTGCATCGTTATCTTCATTCAGCATGTCCTGTTGCGCAACCTATCCGTGATACACCTTACACCATACCACCACCAGAAGGTATCTGTCTGCATTTAACCACGTACGGTGACAAGGGGAGTGGTGTTGTGTTTGTTCACATCCAGTCGTTACGTTGTTACTGGCTGAGGTCTGACTGTTGTATGGCCCTAACGATAGGTAGACGGAGTCGGGTTGCCTTAGGCCTGTATACGCGACGTTGAGTAGCGTTGGCTCGGCGTTGGTTTTTGTCACCGCTGGGACTGCTGCAACGCGGCGTTGAGAGCGGTGTGCTAATACACTGACAGTATTAAACGACTACACACGGACGTCGACGTTCAGACGATTTTGGTTTTCTGTGACGTGCTCTCTTTCCTTTTATTTTTCTTATCAATGTCCGAATCATTGGACATAGAACTTTTGATCGAAGAAGTGAAGAAATACAGGGAAATTTGGGACGCGAAGTGTGAAGAGTATCATGATAAACACGCCAAAAGAGCAGCGTGGTTAAAAATTTGTGCCGTATCACATCTCCATTTCTGGTGGGAGTTCATCAAATGATCTTCTACTCATCCGAAAGTAGTTGAAAAATTTGTGTTCATCGTTGCACAAATTAGTGAATAGGGACGTGAATCCACCTTTCAAAAGCCTAGTAACCTTCCATTACTAACTAATGGATGTACCCAAAATCGCCTAATTTTTTTCATACAGTATCTATTAACAACATATGCAAATTCCACCTTCTTCTTTTGATACACTTTTAACTCCATTGCACTTGAAGAATGGTGACTGACGGGAGCGGACTTGATGCCACTGAATTCTAGCTGTGGATGGGATAGCAACGGTTAACGGTGGTCTACCACCGCTCGTGTGAACTACCGCTCAACGTTGACGTTACGGTCTGTGTACCTAGCCTAAATCTTGAACCGAACCAACAGCACAACATATCCATTGAACGCTACACAAAGCTAGCTTTATTCCATTTACATTCTGCTTCTTCTTATTCTTTCGTCTCGGACCTGCAACCCTCTGTATGTTTTAGTCGTTTTAACGATGATTCCCACTCCAATCAATGAAGCATGTCTCTTCACCAATTTCTCTCCTCAATAACTTTAAGATCTTCTATTGCATCATTTGGTCACATCTTACTGGACACCCCAAGATCTCTGTACAGCTCTTGTTTCTTCTATTCGAATTAAATGTCCAAACTAGGCTACGTGTAGTCATTTTATATGTCTTTCAATATTTTCTTCCTTCATTAGCTGCATTCTCCGCACCTACGCTGCTTGTCATTACCCACGTCTCCCCGGCCGCCATACATTAACTACCGCATAATCAGATTTTTAAATACCTTCAGTTTTGCTTGTCTAAAAAGTTTGAGTTTATCGACTTAAGTGGCTAATAACAATGGCTGCACTTAAAATAAAGGATTTAATTCACACGTAATGTTATTGCAACCATATCAAAGACATATAAGTTATGTATAAAAGTATAAATAACTTGTTAGCACTTGCGACTAACTTATTTCGTCTTTTGACTTCCATGACCTTGGTTTTGCCCTCGTTTATATAAAGACTCCGTTGTTGTAATCTGGTCGGTGCTTCTCGTAAGCCCTAGTTGATAATCACTGCGCCGGTTGCACAGGTGGATAGTTGTGAGCAGTGTATTCCAATGAAGCTCGATAGTTCCAGTTTTTGTCACCACTGCTACTAATACGAGGTTAAAGAGGACTATAGAGAGAGTGTCTCCTTGACTGACTCCATTACTTAGTATATCAATGCAAACGTCATTTCTCCGCTTATTCTGACTGTTGCCTCAGTCCTTCTACTGTGGTGTTAATAAGGCTTATAGTTTTGGTGGAACAATTTATATAAGTTTATATTACACCTATAGGATTTTTCATGTATTTGTATGAGTATAAATATTTTGTCCATTGTAGATCTATTAGTCCTAAATTCACAATGGCACTTCTATCAATTCTTCGGGGAATGAGGTCAACTTCGTTACCTCACAGAACTTTCTATCACATTTAATAGCATAATACCGCTAAGTTGGATCAGTTCCTCTTACCTCTTGGTTTATTCATGTCTCCTAGTTCTCCGGTATTGTTACTTCACGAGACAATGGATTCTCTCCCACAGTATTTTTTCCACTTTTTAATAGTTTTCCGATTATTCAGACTCGTCTTGGCGCTTTGTAGTTTTTCAGACACTACACATTACTATTTGTATAACTGACTAGCTGAGAAACTGCTAGGTTTCTGTACATAAAAAGAGTTTGACAGATGGGATATGTGAATTCTCCGATCCAACCCTTAACCTGGAGGACCAGGGGCAGTGATTTCGGGGCACCCTACCCCTAGACGTGTTGCCTTCACCATGGCTATTGAGCCACGTCCACCCTACCTTGTAACCCTAGGTCAGGAGCCCTTACAGGGTGCTATCAGCCGGGCCATCTAAACCCTGGATTTTAGAGGGGTGTTACTCCCCTATACCTCCTCCTAAATCATGGCTTCGGACAGGCCATGGGACAGAGTAGGCTACTAGGTACCACTGACACATGGGCGGAGTTGGAGAGCAGCTGCACTTGACCGGGACAACTGCAGGAGGCTGTTAAAGGAGGCCTTGACTCAGTAATGAGTTGTCACGCCGCTGTAACTAAGTAAGTACACATTACTATTAAATTTACGTTACTATCAGTATACTAGTACCATACATTTTCTTTACCGTGAAGAACATTTTTCTAACAATCATCTTACCCAGTGAAGTTCGTGTTATTACTGTTCTAGCCTAGATACTTAATGCCTGGGGTTAATAATTATTTGTATTTAATATTTTTATGCCAGCGATATCAAAGCTATAAAAATTAATGTAAATAATGTGTACGATGATAAAGCATGTTAAATGAATCTGTAGGTACCTTATCGTGCGTCTGGCCGTGGCAGTGAAGGAATTCTGTTAGTCACGAAACACGAAATTATCTGTCGCGTATGGCCAAACAAACTCGATCGTTAAATCAGTTTCGCACTGGTAAACGTTATTTTGGAAACTTATTTACAAAGTGAAATAAAACGATCGCATTTAGACGAGTTTATTATACGAATGGGCAAAAAAATGGGAACGCGATATTTGCCGACAGGGAGCACTGTAAAGATATTTTTAGCGTGGTGTTAGTAGTGAGACAGCCAGTGAAGGTCTGAATGTGCGTTACAAACTTCCGCAAAATGTACAACACTTGACAAGGTAAGTCTGAGTTCGTGTAAACACTGTAACAACACAAAAAAATTATATTTCATAATTGTGTAAAAATAGTACACGACATAACACAAAAAACCTTAAAACTATAAGTTTAAATTATTCTAACGCTAGTACTAATACTGTTAAGTGCTACTATTGCTGGTGTTGTTACACTCATTACCTGCAATGACAGTGTCCACACGTCCAACGCCAGAGGTGACAATGTATGTCGCTTACAGCCAATATATCAAGAAAATGCCTTTTGTTAGAAGACATGAAACAAGATACATTTTTCGATATTTATTTTCAAGTGTTTACTATTGTGACCGAATGTGACTGAGAGTTGTTTTGTAAACATAATATCGATGTTACGTGAAAAGAACTGAGAAGTAGAAATAGCGTTACATGTAATTAGTTATTTATTATGTTATGATTGAACTGTTGGTTTGAAGTGTTAATATTAAAAGTAATTAATGTAGGCCTATTTAATTCAACTGTTATGTGTGTGGATGTGTGGAAGAACGTGTTTTTCTTTAACAAGTAATTTCTGAAACAAGAAGCTATTCCTTACCTTTACCCTCGTTTTTTTACGAGCTCGCTTTTGCCCCCCCCCCCATTTCTTACACGTTTATTTGTTTATTAACTACAGCTTATATATTTTTTTAAATATATATATTTATTAAAAAATAATTTTTCCTTTTCGTCCGTTTAATGGAATTCCGTTTGTTTTATTAAAATAATGATGATAGCTGTCACGGTGATTTACCTGTGACGTGAGACTGTTGTGTTCTTCACAACACCACAGTGGACGTAGAATCAACTACTGATTATCAACCATTGACTGTACCCATTTGTATTTCTATTACTCTAATTTGTTCGTCAAAAGTCGCTTGACTTAAGACCCGTTTTACTTTCTTATAACATTATTCAGTGCTTATAACTCTACATTCATGAGTATGGGGCGCTAAAACGTCTCAGGTATATGTCTATACGGTGGCGTAGCTGTTTCTTCTGGCCTACCCGCAGGTATCCTTTGCGGGCCCCTCTACTACCCTTACTGAATTCATACCAATCTTCCCTCTTCGATACTAACTAAAATAGTATAGAATACGTTCTCCTCAAGACTGTTTAAAATCTTGTCTTCTAAGCCTAGGCCAGTTTCATCGGTTATTTCTATAAATCCTAAAAAGCTTCCATTAATTTTTAAGTCGGTGGGTCTTCCTGTTTCATCTTCAGAGGTTGAGACATATCTGATTATTTAACTCGGTTGATCTTTTATATTAATATGTTGTGTAGTGTCTATTATTGCAGAAATAACTGAGCAGATTCAGTCTGTTTCAAAATAATATTTTCAACTATTTTAGATAAAAGCTGAATGAATTAATTTTGAATTTTGGGACTCATATAAATCTCCTTGTTCTTCGAACCACTGATTATCTCTTTCAACAATGGATCGTATTTACTCAAAAGATCGATAATTGCAAAAATGTTTCCGCTATAGGGTTGGCCTGTCTTCTCTTTGTGGCCTCTAAAGGCTAAAACTGAAGCTGCCAATGTCAGAGTAACATTTAGAATGGGATTCAGTACTTTGGCCCATTTACTAGTTTCCTTTCCTAACAAATAACGATTGGCCGCGGTGTATTCTTAACTGGAATCACCGCTCCATTGTGCATTTAACCAAATAGTGTATACTCTCAAAGTACATCATTAGGTACTGGTAACATAACAGTGAAAAAAGAAATATATTTAGTTTTGATGTTAAGTACATATGGGGAAATTTGGTTTTACTTAAATTCAATTGTTTATACCCATTCTTTAAAAATTATGGGAGACGTTTACACGGGCTCACCTCATCGCGGGGCCTGCGGGGCCGGCTGTTACGTCACTGAGTCTATAACCGATTCAAGTATCGGTCCGGATGTTTTCACTCAGTAAACACATGTAGGAATTGTTGTAAAGACAAACAAAAGCATAGTTTGAATGGCATTCATTGTGCGTCTTTGGAGTACTGTGGAAACAACTTTTCAGTATATGTTTGTGTTCTGTATTGAGCTCATGGAATAAGCTTCAAACGATGCGTCTTAAAACTGCCTCCCTTATTTACATACAAGGTTTAATGTATACTGCCGTTTTGTTGTTAGTAAATTCAACAAAGAAGGTATACCTATGTCACGTGTTGACATTACATTCCTGTTGCTACCCTAACGCCCACGCCTATTTCTTATTTGGCACCGCAGTGCTCAGTTTTGATATTTTTAAAATATTCAAGCCAAAATTATGTGTACATTCCGGAGTTTATTATTAGATTAGGCTAGTATGCACAGGCAAAAATTCTCTGGTTAAGTCTCACACTATCGCTAAGTCTATTAATTAATTATTAGTCTTAGTCAAGTAATATAGTTTACCGTATTGCCATTAACGAGTCAGAAAACAAAGTATACGACAGCTGTGTACGCGTAGTTCACAGAGTACAAATGACGTCTGCCTACAATGTAACTACCTCTCGTTCGTTTATCATCAGCATCTAATGCTATTAATAATAAAATAAGTGTTAAACAAACAAACAGTCGTATTCTTAATAAGAACCGCTGATTACTAAAAGTATAATTATCAATTCACGCAAAGCTCACATTCAATAAAAAAAACTTATATAAGTTATAGTTTTTCAGAAAATTCCATTGTACTTCTGAATGGGTGGGTTTTCAAATTCATGAGCACGTGTGTAGAAAATGCACGGTTGTATCGCCCCATTTCTTGCACTTTCAGTGGTAGAAATGGAAGTTACATGTTCTTATACGATCATCGATACTTGAAAATTCACATGTCTCTGTAAGATGTGGACATGAGTAACAATAGGCAGTAAATTCATTCCCTGAATTGCACTAGTTTTTGATGCGTCGTTAGTGGAAACGTAAGTCGTTCTTCCTCTCTCGTTGATCAAGTCGTAATCATCAGGTTACGATACCATTAAACGTTTGCTGTCATAAACAGTAGTATTAATAATTAATAATAATATGGTACTAATGTTAAGTAAAAGAGGCTAGGTGGGGACGCTGTAACTACATTTATGATAACAGAATATCAATAAATTACATGTACTCTATTTTACTGCTTTTAAATGCAATATGTTTGTAAATTTTTGACATAAAAATTAATAATTGGATTTTGTTGTCTATAACATAACGTATCCGACTATAAATAATACGTAATCCAATTTTCCGATTTGTAGGTATAGGCTACTATGTAAATAGTTCACTACATATTATTATTTATCAATAAAGATATGATTTCAATTTTCAATCTACTGTATTGAAGTTAGAAACAATAAGTAGTAACGTATAATTAGACTACGATGTATAGGAATCATCGTAGACATAATAGTACAAGCCAAGGTGCTAAATTTATATAAAACGTATGTTTAAATTTTGCATAATTGTATATGGAAAATGGTAATATGGATGCCGTTACAGGTTCAAGTATTAAAATCGAATAGTTTTTTGATTAAAAACTTTAGTTTAGTCAAACTCACGTGTATTTTAAATTAGCGTGTATTCAAATTTTTACTCAAAAAGAAAACAATTAGTAAATGTTTGTATAAAAATCTATATCAATAGGCGGACTTTACAAACCTAGGCGTGAAAGCATTCACATACATCGAACCGTCAGGTATAGCAAAACAAAAGTCAAACTTAATTATATTATACACGGTCGCCATAGGTCAGAAAGAAAGCAACGGGGAAGGGATAATCGAAGCTTAAATGGCTCTCTACAGAAACACAAGAGGATAAGAGGCAATTTGTACGTGACACTAGAAACAGTTTTTGAGAAAAGGAAGAACACTTGGAACCACCTGTCGGCGGGCGTCGATGTACTGAGATTTGCAAGTTTTGGTAAACTATTAAGGCATTAAGTAGATAATAAATAAAATTACTCTGAATTCAATAAGCCTTAATGATTGTTAATATTAATGTTGAAAGTAAAACCTCAAGTTAATATAACTAGAGAAGATATTACTAGAAAGTGAGTTTACTAAAAATTGAAAATCGCACATCAATTGAAAATCGGAAACCGTTTAATTTTAAGCAATAAATTTATTTTGAGTGATAACACTTTACTTTTACAATGCGTGTGTAAATGGAAAGTCGTTTCCAGACCCCTCATACACAAGAGAGGAGGAGAAAGGGGTAAGTGTTTAGTAACCCGCTATACTAAACATGCAGAGTGCAGTCACTAACAAACGTGTTCAGTAGACAGTAGAAGGTGTAAAGAAAATCTTATTATAGACGCATAGGAACAGTAGTATTGCTTGTGAAATGGATCCTCCTGAAAAGACAACGATTTCTGCATGAAACGTCTGAGAGGCAATTAAGGTGAATAAAAAGTCTATTGTTAACGGTTCTGGTGATGGCTCAAGTTATAACATTTTGGAAAGCCATGAAATATACCCAAATTAACGAAATTCTTGAAGTATAAAATAATCATCTCAAGTAAAAATTAGAAATAGATTATCACAACTTTCTGGTAACTGAAGAATTACTACGGGATGTTGGATATTATAAACACTTTTTAAATTTATGTAGAATATACTTTAAGCATGTATAAAAGAAAATGTTCTATGAACTTCAAACTAGAGATTAAGACAATATACACTTCATAATTAGCTGCCGGTCAGGTGAAGATTGCGCGATCTAAGGGCGGCCGTACATTAACGATTTCAGGGCCTGTGCAAGTATCAGTAGGCAAGCCCGTTGCCCGCCTTTACGCAGCATCCCGAGCTTCAAAAGAGCTTGCGCGGACAACATTGTCTGGGGAGGCCTAGGATGGCCTGATACAGGCCGTGGACACCGTACATTTTGAGCGAAATACTTGAGACGAAAACGTCAGACACGAATTACAGTAGAAACTCGATTATCCCTTGTAACCATCAGTTTCCGTTAACTTACCAGAACAGTCATCTGACAGTATACTTGTTATATGACGGTATACCGACACAATCCCAGTTGGTATATATATATATATTATCAAGTATAAACTCTACCCCTAAACGCTACATTTTACGTAGAACTATACTTCGGTATTTTGTAAAGTTTTCTAAAGTTCCTATTAAAGTGGGTTCAGCTTATTAAAACCGGCAAATATGACATGCCTATTGCTGCAACAACGATCCTGAGACAAACGCTAGCGAATTTTTACACTTTTTCAATGGTTGGGGGGGGGGCAGACTTTTTAAAAAGTAAATGTAATTTAAATTGCTCAATTGTTTTATTTATTTTTGTTTTGTAATGTAATTTCCATAATGAACTGCATTGCTTCATGCAAGCGTAATTTTCTCTTCGTTGAGTGCACATTATTGTATACCAATTATATCCGTTTGTTACTTAGTAATAAAATAATTTCATTTTATAATTATTTTTTCAGCAATATTTTTTTCATTTTAAAGAAATGCATCTTAAATTACACTGTAAGCCGAATACTGTATACAAATGCTTTTTATTTATTTATGTCTGGACAACTTTTTGTAGTATGAGAGGAGTAGTTTAGTGTTATCCATCTAATCGTCGATCCCAGATAATCGAGTTTCTACTGTATTTAGTTTCAGATACAGGGAAAATTTCTCATTCTGAGTCAGTACGCCATGTGATAAAAATCTGGTATTGTTTTCTATTATGTTTGAAGGGAGGAAGGCCAGTTCGTAAGTTTTGAACAGATCCAATTAATCAGAATAGAAACCTCCTTAAAGTTTTGAATGAAATATGGAAAGACGTTCCTTAATTTTACGATAATGACTATAAGTAGTCTTGATTATTTGTTAGAGCTGGTGAGCCCTTATTAAGCGAGACCAGATGATCATATAATGCAGGCGTTGCCTCTACCAAAGCCACAAACTACATGTTTGTCCGCATCGAGATCCATATTTGTGAACCAACAACACGAACAACTACCTTATGTAAAAAATGATGTTAGACTGCTCTGTAGGTAACTGGATGGTAGAAACCTGACAGCATTTCTAGAGCGGTAGAGTGCGGCAAATCCGCCAAAGTATTACCCACTTACAAATTTAGCGTAAAGTGTTTAGTGTGGAGAGAGGGGAGACAACGTGATAACAGTTCGCCGTCTCACACATAACACTACCTCTCTCTCTGTCACACACATGCTTTTAATGTTCTCGTCAGCCTTGTAGCCGATGTTTACGCTATGAAACACTGTAACAAGATTGTTCTGCGCATGTGCGAATGGCCGAAAATTTCGTTAGCTTCGTAACGAGGTGTTTGTCCGCTGCGCATAACTAAGCGACTTCTCGTTACAAGCGTCTACGTAAATCCATAGCGCGTTGACGAAGCCGCAAATCTGGCATGGTGGGGAGCTTAGCTGATTATAGTACGAATTTTAACGAAGACGTCCGAACATTTTACCGCGCTTATTATAGCCTAAAGTACTGAGTGAAAGTGCTGAATACTGAATGAAAGCACTGTAGGCGCTTAAAGGTAAGAATTGTTTTATTTTATTAACACAAAATAAGTGATATTCAAACGTAGGTAGACTTTCTAAATTTCTGTAGGTAAAAAACGGATCTTGAGTGTTTTACGGCAGCCAATACAATTCCGTATTTTTACTTCTTTAATATCAGACGAAGCGATCCTTACAAAAATATGCACAATAAAATATATATTAGAAATGCCTACTGAGAATTATTTATTACAAACAGTGTTTATAAAAACATTATTGTGATCATCCAAAAAATCGATTTTGAAATTCCAGTAGAAATAATTGTTTTGATGTATTGATATTATAGTTTTGTTTTAGCATATGTACAAGTGTATAGTAAACGGGCGCTCGCCTCACTCCCTCCCCCTCTCTCTCACTCTCTCGCACGCGCGCACACGCACACATTCTTGCATACGCATCCACGCGCACTATAATAAATGTAATTTAGCGCCCGAGAATGTAATTCTGGTGCTGGCTTACCAGTATAGTAAAAATTAGTGAATTAAACATAAAATGTAATATAAAAATAAAAGAAACATAAAAGCAATTAAAAGTAACAAAACAATTTAAAATTATAAGAATAATTTGTTCATAAAAACTTTAAAAGTTAGTTAAGTCAGATCAGAGGTAAGGTATATATACATGCTGTGTGTGTGTGTGGAGGGGGCACACAATTTAATTTCAGCAGCTGACTTCATTGCTTTCAGTGTCATTAAAAGATGTCTGATCTGTTTTTTGCGTAGTCAAACTCTTCTACAGTTTCTGTTTTCCTGAATTTCTTTAAATTCTGCAGACAGATCAAGATTCATTTTTTCTTTTTTTGAAGATTCGCTCTTTTCTGTTTCTTTAGTTGTACTTATTTCGTTTAAAATTTCTTCTAATATGTCTCCGTCATTCGGAATATTTATAACGAGCGTATCTTCATTCTCCCTTTCCTCAGGGATCCTATTGTTAAGTATTCTACAAACAAGGTGAATATGTTTGCACATATTGTTTCGTATGGCACTGTCTATACACGAACACACAAACTCATGAAAGCAAGAGTTACAGTGTATGCACTGTAAATGACATGATGTGCAGTGTTTAATCCGTTTAACAGTATAAAATTCTGTTTGTGTGGATGACAGGACCTGCCACTTGCCATCTAAAGTTGTCAAAACATTCTCTGCGTCCAACAACATACTAGCTTTGTGACGATTTCTTAATACTTGCAATTTTTTCACAAGTTTTCCTTTCTTCATTTTAATTATCAGATCAAAACTTTTATCTCTGAGCAAATGTAATATGGCACAGATTGTTTTATCCAGTCGTTTAATCCGTTTTCTTTTTAGATAACAATATTTTATTAAAATTTTCTATTGACATGTTAGTGTTTATGCCTAAATGAATCCGATAACAGTAGGCCCATGATCTGTATTGTCTCTTATTAATACTGTATATTGTTTTATAAAATATTCATAAAATGAATGTGTTTCTTCATCATTAAACAGTCTTCTTAAAACCTCAAGGAGCATTTATAAAAAATTTCTGTTCCGAGTCAGTAGTGATATATTTATAATCATGGACAACAAAATCCAGGAATTCAAATTACATTAAGGTACTACATGAAAATTGAAATTTTTATTATTAAATAGAATAATATAATAAATATTAAAATATGATTACTTTAAGGTAATATTTATTATTAAGAAAAATCGTTACAAGAAAATTCGCTGCATGTGCCAACCAACTAAATTTCTTACAAAACCGCCAATATCTCGAAAACGAAAATGCCGATTTTATTGAAACAAAACCAAAATAAAATTTGGAATTTTCTATAAATTTCACTCGCTGACGCCATATATCTATCTCTCATAAAACGAAAGTTTGTCGCATGCCGAAAATTTCATTACATGCAAATTAAAAAAGAAACTTCATGACGTGGAACCGTCTGAAGACTCTGTTTTTGAAAATCGTTAAAACTGTCGGTTAAAATTTATGCCTAAAACCATCCTCAAACTTCAAGGAACACGGTGGTGAAAGAATTTGAAACATCAGATCAGCTGTTACTGAGGTTATCTCGGGCAATGAAACATTCGCATTCTCTCGCACTCTCCGTCCCACCATGCCAGATTTGCGGCTTCTTCAACGCGCTATGGCTTTGCGTAGACGCTTGTCTTCTCGTCAAGTCTTTACTCACATTTGTTTCCGCTCATGCGGAGAGCAAAGTGATTCGAGCTCGTTGCGACGAGACGTAATTTCAGACATCTTAACTCTCCTGTTTCGGTTTCCGACTGCCTGAGACCACTGTGCGGCTGTTCCATTGCAACCCTCTCTACTTCGTACTCGAGACGGTCTCTGACTCGTCGTAATCTGTCTCGTTGAGATCGGTGTGTGACTATCGTGCCTGCAGTGTATAGCTCGTGAGATCTGATGATGGTCAGTGAGAAAAAACTAAAACCCTGATTTCTGGAAGCGATGGTGAAGACTGAGGATGAGGCAACAGAAGAAAAGGGCGATAATATCCTGTTTTATGGCGTTATGTTTAATTCAGAAAGGAAGGGTTTCGTAGGAATACATAATACCGGGTGGCCCATAAGTCAGTTGGCACTAGCAGATGTAGACGCTCGATTGATTAGCATAGTAGTTACTTTACTTGACTAGAGCAGTAGTTCCCATAATTCAGTTGAGATTTGAGGTTATGAGGTTAGGTTGATGTTGATGTGTATGCTGTTGTTAGCGCTTGTTTGTTGTTCGTGTTGTTTGCGAGACAATGAATAGAAAACTATCTACAGAGCAGCATGTTTTTGTACTGCAGATGTGGTGGAAACAGGACCATAATTACAGTGATGTTGTTGAGTTATTTGCGGAAAACGTTTTCCAAACATCGAACCTCCATCTAGAGAAGGTATTCGTAAACTGAATAAGAGATTTGAACAGACTGGAATGGTAGCGGAACTTCCTTGATCAGGTAGGCCAAAAACAGTTACAACAGAAGAGAATTTAAATATCGTTGCGCAATGTTTTGTCCAGTCACCAAAGAAATCAACACGAAAAGCATCCAATGAGTATGGAATACCTCGAATAAGCCTGCAAAGGATGCAGAAAATGTTGAAGTTGAGACCATATAAGCCCACTTTACTCCAAGGCCTAAATGAAGATGATCCTGATAGGCGTACAGAATTCTGCAAATGGTATGCAATACGACAAGAAGCCGATCCACAATTTTACAAAACCATTCTTTGGAGTGGCGAGGCTACTTTTAAGCTGAATGGTACAGTGAATAGGCACAACTGTGTTTACTGGGATACTGCGAATCCACATGTGATGATAGAGACAGAGTTAAACGCTCCGGGGGTTACTGTTTGGGCAGGGATCTTTGCCGGTGGGATCATCGGACCCTACTTTTTTAATGGTACAGTGAATGCTGAAAGTTACCTACAAATGCTTCACGAAGTGTTGATGGAACTAGAAAACAGTCCACTTTTTGAACACCTGCAGTCAATTCGAGAAAAGTTAATATGGCAACAAGATGGGGCACCCCCTCACTATGGACTGATTGTGAGACTTTTTGAATGCAACGTTCGATGAATGGATTGGCAGACGGGGTCGTGTTGAATGGCCTCCACGTTCTCCTGATCTTACCCCGATGGATTTCTCGGTCTGGGGTATACTAAAAAATGCAGTGTACTCCGCGAAGATTCATGATGTGGAACAATTGAAGGAAGGCATTCAATCTGAATTTGAACACCTACAGTCCCTGAATATTTCAGACATAATTTGTGCTTCAGTGCTTCGAAGATGTCAAATTTGCATAGAAAAGGATGGAGACCACTTTGAGCATTTCTTGTACGTCATGAGAACTATGCTATTAACTATCTGTATGCGTTATCTGCATATGTATCCCTGCTGCACCTCTACAATAAAAGTGTTATTTGCAATTTTGCCAACTGACTTATGGGCCACTCTGTAGAATAACAGAAGATAGAAACGTTACATATACGTTGAATTGGATATTTCATGAAAGGTCGTCACGAAACAAAGAAAAGTGTACACAATGTAAATTATTAACTTGTGTGTCTGAAAAATTGGCAACGACAGAAAGGAACAAAAATAAATTACTGGCTACACACATACTACTTGATACTAATAGCTCTGATAACTTAGATACCACTTGAATCCATCAGACTGTTTGGAGACAACACACAACATATTTCTACCTCTTTTAGAACGGATCACAGTCACAACACGCCCAATGGGTTGCTTAAATTACGAAGATATGGTGGTACATACGAGCACACGGACAATTCAAAAATAAAGTAGAAAAACGAGTTTTAGATAAAATTATGGTAATTTCTATTTAAATGCCTTAAAGTGTTTAAAAAACTTACACTTAGAAAAAAATATTTACCGTTCGATGAATAGAACACAAATTTTATCATTACAAATTCTTCAATTATTCATAAATTTTTAGGAGAAATCGTATTTTCTTAGCGTTATGTTTAATATTTTATGCTGTCCATTTGATCCGATACGTAAAAGTCGAGGTTAAAAAATTACTTCAGAAAGAGCAATAAAAGTAGCCATTTTAATATTGGCGATGTCCATTTTAATAGACTTCACAATGTTTGCGATGCCTAGAATATGTTAACAAAAAATTTGCTGATTCCAATGAATTCCCTTTTTGAAATTTTCAGGTAAGCGTAATATTATATTTATAGTCAATTAACAATTACATACTTAGTGTTATATTAAATATCGTTTACTAGGGAATTGTTCGAATAAAGGAACTGTCAAAAAACACTTACCTGTAAAAATTAATCGCAGAACAAAGTTTTTTCCTTAAACGTAATCAGATAATTTTGATCATTTTGATGCTTCTCCACATTTATCCGCACATGTCAGCGTGAATCGCTTCACGGCTACTATTCACTAAGGTACTGCCTACCGACCAACAAGTACACTGGTAAATAATAATATTTGCAAGTAACTGGATGCAGCTTATAATACAGTAATAAATAATAATAACCGTTGATATGACAACATTATAAACTGAACATTAAGATGTGAGAAAGTTCTGACTCGGTGATGTAATTTTCATAAGTTAGCCCCAGTGTTCCGCAACCGGTGTGCCGCGGCACAATAGTGTGCCGTCACAAGGTGAAAGGTGTGATGCGAACTTTTACCTATTATTGTAATAAATTAATTGTCGATTTTAAGTAAGAAGGTGCTTGTTTATTCTTTAATACATGCTGATAACTGTTATATTTTCATAGAAATTAAACGTAATTTATTTACTCAATATTGTTTTATAGTTTGCTTATCTTAAGTTATTTGTATTCTCGCCTGAAATATTGGGCCGGTTTGATGGGTTACAGGCGGCAAGCTTTGTGTTCACCGCAAAGGTATGAGTAGAGTTATTTACTTTAAAATTCGTATTTTCTACAGTGAATTAAAGTTAATAAATTGTTAATAAATGCACGAGTCTATTCCTGTTTTATATTAATAATAATAATAATAATAATAACAACAATAATGATAATAATAATAATACTAATAATAATAATAATTGATTACATAACGACGTAATATTTCGTAATTATATTAAGATTCATATGATTTTGAGGGGACAAACATTTTGGTGTGCCGTGTTGAGTCTAGGTCCGTCTGGGGTGTGCCGTGAGTAAAAAAAGGTTGCGGAACACTGAGTTAGACAACAATATGGAATCGTTGAGACGGACACTCGCCACTCACCCCGTTATGATCTGCCATAAGGATACTGTGAACTTTGCGCTGAGGATGCTAATCGCATCATTTTTCTTGAAAACAGTTTTAATTGTCCAGAAAACGCGCAATCACAGTGATTGTTACTCTTGCGTACCAAAAACGATTTGACCGTACATTTCATATGTACCTATAGTAAAGAGCGGTTGTGACTTTAACAGAATATGTTGTTTTACAGAAAGAATAATACGTTTGTCACGAGTGAAAAACGAAATCTCGCTTCTGAAGTGGTCAATTCACATAAGAAAGACACGCGTGCAAGAAACGTCTGGATATTTTAGACTCCATATCGTCATCTCAGTATACCGTCCAAATAAGCTAGCTAAATACTAACAGAACAGAGAATGTCAGCTTTCATAATAATTCGATAATAACGTGAATAAAATATTAAATTACTCTTGAATATAAAATCTCTTATCTAATTCTAAAGCGTAATGTACAACGAGTAATCGAGATTATGAGATCTGATTAAGAGATAATTTTTCATCATAGGACTAGCAATTACTAGTTGAAGTGTCTGTGATAACAGTGAAAAATATAGTATAAGTATTAATGTGAGATGTCTGTAGAGTAAAATGTTAGTAATAAAACAATAAAACATGTTTTTGAATGCGCTGTTGTGGTGGATATAACTTTCAGCCTGTTTTGTGTGCAACACAGATGGGGAAGTCGGGCGGATTACAAAAGTAATGACTTCAAATGCAATACGCGGGATTCGCCGCAAAAAGTCGTCGCTGTCTGAAGTTAAGGTGGCTGTTGTAGGAGCGCCTGGAGTTGGGAAAAGCGGTGAGTGTAAACTTTGTGTGGGAGTGTAAACAGGTTTCCATGCCGGTACTACGTAAGGTCACGCTGCGCATGCAATTGGTGTCATGGTAAATGAAAAAAAATTATACACTAAAAAAATGATTAACCTTGTATTTTGTAGTCGTTATGAAATCACTTCTTGACAATTTTTAACTTACGAATATGCACTTCAAAATACGACTACGAACTGCAATGTTTTTACTCCACAGTGAACACTTATAAATAAAAGAACGGGCACAGCAAAATTGTAGGCGTGTACAGTACAGGGAGACGGAGACGCGTGAGCCGTTAAATCCCATTTATAGCGGGTAGAACGACTGGCGTTGAGTGAACTAGGATTAAGTTTATGATGCCAAATACATTTTGCACTTCGCTCGTGTGTAAAGAATTCTATTTTATAGATTTTAATCGAATCGCTTGTTCTTTTTCTAACTCGATGAAAACAAAAAGTCTCTCTTTTTATAGGCGTTTGTCAGTCAAGAAAGCACAATTTAAAAGCATATTGTAGAGTATATTTATACATTTCCACTTTAGAAAGGTGTGTACGAAGCCAGAAAGTTTGGTCTAATGCCAAAATAAGCAATATTCATACAAACGTAGATGTTTCTAAATTAAGACTAGTATGCATTGATTTGGATGAACATTTTAATGTTTGTAGAAGTAACGTTTGGTTTCACGCTCTTCAGAAAGGTTTCGTAGATTATCACATCGTTAAAACTGTAAAAATACAAATATGTTTGTACGTCTCCTCTCTCGAAGTTAATAGCACAGTTCATCAGAAGACTTTGCGACAATGTAGTGTACAGAGTAATTAAAAATGTTCTGTTTTGATCAGCATATTTACGAAACTTTTGTGGATAGTATCCAAACCCCATTATAAAACTCAGCACATTTTGAGTTATTTCTAACTGTTGTGTTCTGCCATTTACCATCCCTACAGTAATATAAAAAAAAGGTGCAAGCATTGTAAGCCAGTTAGGGTACAAAGTTCAAGTATAGGATACAGTAATCACTAATTAGCAAAATATTCTGTTTGATGGAAGACGAAAGAAAACTTATTTCTTATGGTAAATTTTCACAGGTTAAACCTATGACAAAAGTTTGTAAAAAACGAAAAACTCTAAATATGGATCATGTGCACTATTCAGATTATCATATAGAATCTGTATTAAGGAGCACTGAAACAGCATAAATTGGGGAATGAATGTATAACAACACACACACACACACACACTTTGTTGCATATTTACCTTTTCTAAAACTAACACTCACACATTTCAATAATTATCCTTGATGTACAATTATCCAATATGGCACCAAACACCACAACAACAAGTAATCAAGTCCCTAAATTATAAAAAATTCAATTTCTGGGAAACAAATATATAATTAAACACCTAACACGTTCATTAATATACCTACATCTTTTCGCACAAATATGTGTTGTTAGCAAAAACTGAAATACTGTCAACTGTCCAAGGCATTGTTACAGTCAGCAAACAACACCTGAATTAAATGTTGACAAGAAGGTTCCACAGTGTTCAATGTTCTGTGTTTGTCAGACAGTATCGAGAATTTCCAAATTAAGGTAGATTTTGCTAATCAATTCTGAATGCCTCCGAAACAAATGTGTCTATCTGCTGTCTGGCAAGCGCCATGTAGGCTATGTATGCTATATATATGTCACATTGGCGTAACAGTATATGTAAAGGCGAACTGCAGTGTGAGATATGAATTGTGTAAATAAGTTAATATTAAATTTATGTCAGACAAGAGATTAAGTAATTGCCATGTGTAACAGCGCTGTGCACTAATTATGAAGCATAATTTTTGTAAAAACCATTTAGTAAAATGTTTATGGCAAAGATGGATACAGTTAGAGGTTAAAGATTATCACTGGCCATATAGACTAAAAACTACTTGACACCACTCAAGTATTCATATATAAAGTTTAAGGTGACTGAAGGAACAAAATGTATATATTTAATTAGCTTTTATAACTTGCCTGACTTCCTATAATTTTTAAAATATGATGTATAAAAAGTGTAAAAAGTTTCAAAAAAATCTTACCTTAACCTTTGTGGCTCATAATCATCTTGGAAGATGTGCACATGGTCCTTGAACAGGCAAGTGGAATATCTTTGGAGTACATGTGTGTGTGCTAATACAAAAACCTTAGTATGTTATGAATATACATACCATCTGTCTATGTCTGACAAACCATCTATGTTTTACCAAATATCTAGTTAGAAAACAAAATATTGTTACTCCTGACTTGTATGAAAGAATATACATATCTTTTATGTACAAAAATTCCACAGATGTGTCTTATGTATGTATGTGTTATTTTTTGCCATTTAGTCATGTATGTGTAAATGACCTGTATGTGTATATTAATATTAGTATTTAAACACATTAAACACACACACACACACACACACACACACACACACACACACACACACACACACACACACACACACACACACACACACAATATATATATATATATAGTGTGGGTGGGTGGGTGTAATTAATTAATTAATACTTTTGTGTTCCAAGTCGGTAGTGATTTAATTATATTTAGTATAATATATAATTAATATAACTGTACAATATTGCAACTGTTGTTAAATAAATAATAGATATGTGTGTAAGTGCAAACATAATATATAACAAGAATAGTTTACACAAGAGTACATAATGGGATTTTGAAAATCGGCGAAATTTACCTTTTACATACAAACATAGAATGTCAAATTAATGTGATCTCTTATAACAAACAGCAAGTCCTACTGACCTGCTTTGTTTCAGACATATTATTGCCACATGTTTGAGGTTATTTTTAGCATTACTTCACACACATGTTTACATTCAGAACACATTTAAAGCTGAAAGTGACTATAAATACTGTTTGTTTATTGTATGTTGTGCACTTAAAAGCAGAGACGTCTTGCATCAAACATGTATTAACGTTGTTTAAATTATATTTAATGAGGAGTAAATTACAAATACAGTATTGTTAATCATCTGTCTTATATTGTGAAGAATATGAAGTATGATATTGTCAATAATAATAAAAATAAATGCATAATTTATAAAATGATAGTTTATACATTCAGCAGCAATGAGAAGCTAAAGGTTAAAAATTGTAAATTATTAAAATTACATACACACATTGTAAACTTATGGAGATCTGTAGACTGTAGCTGCATATGTTTTGAAAGTGGCATAGGAAATTTTTAGTTACTCTTATCCAAACAGTACTACTGTACTCTAGACACTTTTCAGTCTTACAGCTCCAATGATATACCATATACACAATTGCATCTAGTTAGTATTTAAAAAAAAAAAAATGCTAAAGGAAGTTTTCAAAGGTAACTATAGTAAAATATTATTGGCCCTATGTAATATACATTACAGTTATAATTATAGATTAAACTATGAATTATTATTACTTCTAAATTATAATTATAGAGTACAGATTTATTAACACTAAACTTTTGATGCTAAACTACCTTCCAACACATTAGAAATATGTTTTCTTTATATCTGAAACGGCAATGCTCCAGAGAGGAAGTAACAATTTTTCCTGTTTTAGGCTTATTTTCAAGTAACCAACTGAAAATTATCTTGAAGGAAACTTTAATAACATCACAGCACTTTGCAGTCTAATGTATATTTCAACTTAAAATTAATTTCTTGTATTTCGTTGTCCATGGCGTGTCTGTTAATTAACTACATATAATTATATCACTAACGACTCGGAACACAAAGCTTTTTAAAAGCAAAAACTGGTTCAGGCTATAAGATAAAACTTTTACGTTTTTACCCATAAAAAACTTTGTGTTCCGAGTCGGTAGTGATTTAATTATATTTAAAATTTTATTAATAACAATTATAAATAACATGTATAAATAATTTCTTGTTTCATTAAAAAACTGATATTAATCATCAATTGTTGTAGCCCTTACTGTTCGGTTCCTGACTAGGAGATACATTGGGGAATATGATCACCAGGCAGGTAAACAATTACAAATATCTTATTAATAAAAATTAATTTTCTTGTATTAGGAGACCATAATAAAATGAAACTCAAATTACCTAAAGAAATAACTGAATCAATTAAAAAAATTACAGAAAATAAAAAAGGCATAGTGTGTTCATAATCTCAGAATATGAATGTTCTCTAAATACAGTATGTTATTATTCTCTTCCCCTCTGAACACTCTGAAACGAGAAGATCTGAAGTCTTGATTTTACATAATATATTTATATGGTAATCATTATAATAACACTTTAATAAATGTAAATACATTACTTACTCCAGAATAGTCATCCGAGTAACTCAAATTAACCTTGATATATTAAGCTTATTTGTTGTATTACACATATTATGTGTTGTATGTAATATTATTATACATATTACACATAGAAGGATGGCATTCCCCCCCCCCCACAGACAATAATCTTTTGCTGATAGTCTTAAAATTATTTTTGATCAACAAAATAATTTCACTGAAAACCACAATCTTTTTTAGTTTGGGAAAACTTCAAAGTTATAATCATAATGCTTATTCTTAGCTTTCAAAATATTTACTTTCAAAGGTCGTAACTCCTTTTACTAATGTTTACTTACAATGTATACAAAAATAAGCATTATAATTTTGTCTCCTTACAAGTCTGGTTTATGATGCTCAATAGACTACATTCTTCTCTGCAGATGTCAATAGCATTAAATTAACAGGAGTAAAAAAATATAAATGATTGGGAGTATTTACAAGTCAATAAAAACTGGAACACCTCTGAGATATTTTAAACAGGATGAATAAAGAAATGAAGGTGGCAAAAACTGTGAATTTGTTTCTATTTGTGTAAGGTATTAGAAAGATACAAGAAAAAAGATAATATAAAAGTCAGTGGTCGAAAGAATGATATTGTGTGGCTCTGAAGTATAGAATTTAATAAAAATATAGAAATTAATTTAGTAGAATGAAATCAGTGAAAGAAAATTGTTACTGAAGAAATGAGCTTTTGGTGGCGAAGATTCAGTTTATCATGGATGAAAAGAAAAAGAATTGTAGACATTAGAGGTGGTATTCTTTGAGTATAATAGCAAAGCATAACAGAAGCAATCAAGCGAAGGCAACCCATGTGATATGGACATGCTAATAGGATGAAAAATGATGGAAGTCTACAAACAGTTTAGAATTAAACTCTTAAGAAAGGCGAGGAGAGGATGAGTGAGGTATAGATGGAAGAATTAGATTGAAGATGAAATGGGAGCAAGAAACCTACATAAATATGACTTCAGAAATAATAGGGATTTGACAGTGGACACACAGAATTGCAGAAGCCACACAACTCTGTTATGTAGGTACAGAGCCAACAAAATTCTTCAGTTAACTAAAACATAAGGAATAAATCTAACATGGTTTGTAAACATTCATTAGTTATACTGATGAAGCAAAAGAAATATTTTAAAATCTTATTATATTTCACAAATGAGACTTAAAAAACTGTGTTAAATATTTACAATGTATTTAGTGTAGTAGGTAGGTACAGTGCTGGCTCACTACATCATGTGGTTTGGGTTTGATTCCTGCTGAGTAAAAAAATACCTGGTTTTCAAATGTGACTCTCCCTCACAAGAATATGGAAAGTCAGCTAACTGTATCTCTTGCCCAGTAATACACAGATTCTCCATTATCACTATCACTATCACCACTATCACGTTTTCCTGGTGGCATAGTGATCATTTAAGATATTCAGGAAACTAAAAAAAATTGATTATTGAAATTTGATATAGTGATTTTAAAAAATTAAAATTAATTGAAATATCTACTTTAAATTAATTAACTTTAATTAATAAATACTTGTGAAAACCTCTTCAATGTGTATTACAACATTAAATTGTGAAATATACAATCTAAAATATATTAAACACCAAAAAAATTAAAAGTGTCCGACTATAAATTTTTAGAGTTGTTTGAAAATTGTAAAGTATCTTTTTCATTATTTGCTATATTAGAAGTTAGTGTAGTCTGCCTCTATGCGTAATAGGTCTACCTACTATCGTGTATCAATGAGTTCTTGTACTTTTAGCTTGTGTGTGTATTGTTCTTTGATTTGTACCTGAATAATGAAATCCATCATTAACCTGTCTAAAAATATAGTTTCATCATTACCTGTTTATTCTATTTTTTGTTAAAGGTTTATTATTTATTTTAATTTTTATTATTTAGCACTTTGTAATTTGTTTCACTAATTGTCACTTGGATTCATGACTATGTGATAAAGTCACCTATTTTATTTTGGTATTGATTATGTAAATTTGTACTGTGCCTAATAATGGTTGCAAATGTCTTTGTAGCTGAAACATTGCTGTATAAAAAATATTTGCCATTTGGAGCCAGTGGAAAACTGTAGTTTCTGTACAGGCCTACTTCTGCGAGATACAATGACTATGCTCATCGAATAGGCAAACTCAAGTATGCAAATAGGAAGCTGACATTCAATTTGTATATGGTACTTGTTTGACTAAATCTTGTTGACTTGGGCAGTGAAGTAAACGAAATTACCGCTGCTTGAAGTTTGTAGCCTATTTCACCGAGCAGGATAATTCTCTCAGTAGTGGTCTGACAGTGCTCTAATCTGTTAAGGTCTTTCTATATCATTAATATTTATCAATCAATTCTTCTTTATCCTTCTTAATTGTTTTCATCTGGGATTTAATATTGGTCTTTAAGTTTTGTTTGTCATAGAATTACCAAAGCTGCGATAGATCATATAGCCCATATTGAGCTAGCATAAGCATGGTTATAAACGTGGTTTACTGTGTATGCTGATTGAGGGGTAAAGGATAGGAAACATGTTCGTTTTATTACAAGGTGTGCAATTTTTGTGATTAGTGTCGTGAGTGACTGTGACATTGGATAGTTGTGAACTTGAAGTGAGTTTTATATGGTTATATGTTTATTTTTGAGCAGGAAATCTCGAGTAGAACATAAAACAGGTAGTCTTCAATCTTGTAGACCTGAAGTTACAATCATGAAGAGATTATGGCACTTACTCACCTGTGGAAGACCGCGAACATTGTTATGATCCCAAAATCCAAGAAGCCACAAACGCATCCTGGAAGCTACCTTCCAATCTTGCTGTTGCCAACAATGTCTAATGACTCTGTCGACAGGGGCATTCGACTACTTTTCAGCTACTGAGGGTTGTTACCCACCCAGCAGATGTCACCAATATACTGTAGATTTCCCACAGGCATAGGCTGGCCATAATTTAGTTTGCCCAAAACGGGACAGCCGTGACTTAACCGGTGGCGGTGGTGGGGGGTGGGGGTCCCATAAATATTTAGAAATCAACTTCATGAAAGTGCACTTTTTTCATTTAAGAAGTTTAAAATGATGAAATAAAAGTAAAACACTCTTTCATTATTTTTTTTTATTTATGAAACATGTAGTAATCATGCATTATGTACAATTAGCAGAAAATGTTTACTACCTATATTTTTTTTATTTGTAATAAACACATTTTAATACACAGTAAACGTAAACATCATATTTTTAATCAAATGTAACATGTATAGTGAATGGCTTGCTCAAATTAACATAAGTTCTTTTTCAGTTGTACTATATGTATTTTAACAAATATTTATGGTTTTGATGGTCCTGCAATTGATGACGATGACATTGACGCCTCCTCATACCAGAAATACTTTTGGGAACTGCTTATCTTTTGTAGAATATTTTTGTTTTTCAATAATATTTGATAAAACTCTTCACATGAGTGGTCAAAGTTTAGTTTTACCATCAACATTGCACTTAGAGTTGAAATATGGAGCCGAGATTTTTCTGTTGACCACATGTTGTTCATTATTGAAAAAACTCATTCCACTGGAGCTGATGTTCCAGGTAGGCACATAGTGAATTCTACAACCTTCAAAATAACGTCAAATTGAATGTTCTGGCTGTGCATCTTGTGGAAAATCTGTTTCCATCTTTCTTCAACTGGTACGTTTGTCTTGTCAACTGCGACCCGATTCCACTCTGGTAGGTTCTCAGAAACTATTTCTTTTACACACTGCCACTGGTCAAACAGCTTGGTTTCTTCAATGGGGTTTTCTGTAATCTGTTTGATTTGACTAGCCGAAAAAGAAGCTAGGCTATTTTGAACCTCATTCCATGACGGAATTGTTTGCAGCAAAACCCATTGTAGTTTTTCAGCTCCACCACAGCTGGTTTCCCAATTTTGAAGATAGTCTACACAGTTTTTAAAAAAGGTTTTCACTATAGCAATAAAATGTTCTTGTGTGACTTCTCCACTTTCTTGTAAACTAAACAGTTTCCTTTGACAACAGTAGGGATAAAGCCCTCAGTTTGCCTTCCCTGCAACAGTTTCTTCAGGGAGTCAATACGCCATGCCACTTCAGTTGCGGAGATGTTGTCTTTCTCAATTTTCAGAATGACCTCTTCAAAGGTCTGAATCTGTGCTGAGGAAAACATCAGCCATAACTCAAAACACGGATCCTCGAATAACTGTTTTAGCACAGCAGGACACTTTTCTTGTGATGAAAAGTAAGACTTAAGGCCACCAAATATCTTTAGAATTCGGTCAATTGCTGGACCAAGAGACAAAAAACGGGTGTTTCCATGTTCCAACAATTTAGCATATTCCACACCAGCAAATTCACAGAAGTCCTTCAACTCTTCCATCCTCATGGTGTAAATATGAAAGTACTTGTACACTTTCACAGCAAAACTCTCGATGTCAAAGGGAAGACAGTCTACAGCAGTTTGTAAACAGTTATGCACAATATGTGCCCCACACCCGATGCCAATTATTTCTTTCCCAAGGCTTGCTTGCATACGACGCCAAACATTATTTTGTCCTCTTCTTTTAACACCCCCAAAGTTAGTGTTAGTATTATCGGCGCACAGTGCTACCACCTTTTCTCCTAATTTTTTTTTCTGATTAATTCCTCAAGCATGTTGCTCTGAATTTCGGAAGTTTCCCCTGGCAAAGATGTGAACTGAATCATTTTGACATGAACACCAGAAAGCGGTAAAAAGTAGCGGACCAGAATGGGAAATAATTTTTCTGCCTTCCTATTAGATGCATCTAAGCTTAAAGAGACGCTACTGCATTGTTTTAAGTCCGCTTCCACTTCACTTAAGGAAAATGGTGCCAAAACACTACACACAATCGCTTCACTTTTAGTTTTGCCTGAAGAGTATTTAGGCTCATACAGTTTTTTTATAAGTTTAGATAAGCAATTATTTGATCTAAAACTATGCCCATGTGCAATAGAGTGGTAAGCAAATAACCCTTCTTGGGCTGACACTTTATCATTATCTTCCTTCTTTGTAAAAAAAGTTTCCAGATTGGATGAACTACTCTTGGATTTTTCAGTGTCTTTATGTTTCTAAGATCTGGTGTGTTGCGCAATGTCACTTCTTCCTCCATGTGCAACAGAGAAATGGACCCCAAATGTCTTGCAAAGAACACGTGATTTGTCTGAAGTTGATGGGTCCGTTTTAATAAATTTAAATTCCCTTTGGAGGTCTTCATTAAATATGCAGGAACGTTTCTGTGATTTGGCCATTAGTAACAATCTAAACATATACTAAAATAACCTCAAAACAATCCCACTTCACTTAAAATCAACTGAAGTTTTTATAAATATTTCTGCAAAACTTTTCCATTGAAGAATTAAGCACTATTCTGTGATTTACATTTGTACTTTGTTCGGATATAAATCAAACACACACAACTTCACTTTCACTAACTTAGGGCTGTAATGGTCGGTGTAGCGCTTGTGTACCTGACGAATGGCAACAAACAACTGACGGCGGCGAAGACCGACGAGTGATGAACTGAGCTATTTTTGTCTGCATCAAGCAGAATACAAATACTGTATTATTGTTATTGAATTTAACAACGCTATTTATTTCACCACTGTTATTTGAAGCACTAAATCACGTATTTTAACATAAAAAGTTTCTTGAAGCGGGGAAAATCCGAAAAAAAAAACGGGACAAACAGGCAAACCGACGGGACGCTTTTAAAACCTCACGAAAATGGGACCGTCCCGTTCAAAATATGAACCAGCCTACACAGGCACTATCTACATAACTGTTGCATGTGAGCAAAGCTTTCAACAAAGTTTGGCACGAAGATCTGCTCGCAAACAAATGCATTAAAACGTTCTCCTAATTGGGAAACTAAAATGTCCCATGTCTAACCTATGTGCTATTAATGTGTAACTAACCTAAAACTGGTTATAAATTTCAAATCTTTTCACCATCCTCGATTCTATCAGCTTGGCTCAGTTCATCAGAACGATGTTTCCAAGAATATGCCTTTTCTGCTGAAAGCTTGTTTCTATTACCCATGTCCTTGCCAGTTCCACAGATGTAGTTTTTCTATTCAACAAAATTTTCTCTCATCTGTTTGACGCTTTCATAAACACTTCTTAAGTGAGTTTAGCATCCTCCATGTGAATCGATTTTTGACTGAAGATACCCAATAAAGAAAATATTTTTAAAAAATTTAAAAAATTTGAAGTTTGTTTTTTAATCTATTTGCTCTTTCATTGGCGTATTTTTATTTCAGACTGACTTTTGTCAGTGTTTATAATATATCTTTGTAACTCAATCGAAGAACTGTCAATGCTTTGTCTCTTGAAGTCCTTTTTAGTGTTCGAGAAGGAAAGTTTGCAACAACATCCTGAAGCATTAACCACCTCCTAACGGTCACATTAAAAAACTGAAAAAGCAATCGAAAATGTAAAAAATAACTGCCAATTTCAGGAACTCTTTTTAATTGCATCATTCAATTTGCTCCTCCGTTTGGTCTTGTAAGCCATTGTAAGCACCAGGGATCATGTGCACACCATCATAAGCTCAACATCTGCATTTTCAAGTCGATGTTATTTTTTGAAGAAAATCTAAAATAAAATACTTCAACCCAGAAGCCATATGGTTATGCATAGAGGAAAACTCCATAAGTGATTCACGTCAAATTATTAATTTACTTTTATGCCAGTTGGTTTGCCACCTTCATCTATTATGATTTTCACATACAGGAAAACGACACTTAAACTGATCTACTCGTGTACTGTCTACAGGATTATTGTAGATGGTGTCAAGGATATTGAATAAAATAATGCCTCCCTGAGTTCATTCTGAATAGTTTTACCTGTCCTGAAATAAATTGAATGAATTCATTTTGTATATCATGAATGAGATATTTTACCTCGGCCTCGAGTTTCTGTATGAGTTAATTTAGCACTGGGTCATAATTTGACAACAGTGTAATCACAGAAAGGAAATTACCTCCTTTGACTTCTTCACTTACAGTATGTTGTCTATGACCCCTAAGTGATAAATGTTTCTGTGCCAGAAGAAGAGACATATTCTACAGGCAATGAAGAACCTCTCTCCACAAGTCAGTCTCTCTTCTTATCTCTAACTCTAGTGACTCATCCAATGTATATGCAAGAGTAGTATACAGCGAATGCCTGTAGGTGAAGTACTGATGATTCGTGTTAACCAATTCTTTTACTCAGACCCTTCCAATCATTAAAACTGTCTACCAAAGAATAGGAACTTAATTTACTCCTGTTGGCAAACAACCAGCAAGGCTCATAATAATATCTGTTAAACTCGGGAAGGTATCTGAAATGCCACACCTCCTTGCTTAAATTTGTAATAATATTCTGGAAATGATAGTTTTTCACAAGACTCGTCCATAGGAAACGGTCCCCTAGTCAAATGATCCACACTGTACAATAATTTTTTTTAAATTTTGGGTCTTAATATTACTTGAGTAAAGTCCCTGTTACTTGGATATCTCATATTTGCAACATTTCTTAAAAACTGTCATGTTCAGTACAAACTTTTTGCAGTAAATCAGGGTCTGGTCTTCTATTATTATCATCACTTCCAAAGGCAGCGGATGAGGTTGAGTTGGTTATGTTTATGTTGAAGGTAATACAATTCGTGAGCGAGGTGCTAGAGGAAGCAATCGCAGTAGGGACTGCCTTAACGATAGAGACATTGCTGCTACACAGTGGTAACTGAATGCTCTCAAATGTTAGGTCTGTATGTGTTTTGTAAGAGATGCTCATATGTAATTGCTCTCTGAAAACCCACTAATTTTTTCTAGTTTTACAATTTGTTCGTCTTTTCTATTTCGGAATTCCGAACCATTTGGTTTTCTCTTCTCGGGCATCTTATTTTTTAAGTATACACTTTATGTACAGAATTTGCTATTTCCACATTTGTTTATGATGTAATTGTAAAATATGAATTTGTGAAATTTGTAATTTGCCACACACACACACACACACACACACACACACACACACACACACACACACACACACACACACACACACCATATAACGCATATAAAAAAATGAATCTAAGCCACTACGAAAGTACATTATCACCATTATCACACTTGTCTATATGAACTACTGATCAAATTAGCTTTCAGTTTGTTTATGGGAATACACCTCTATTCAAGTGTTATTCCAGGAACTGTTTATAAAGAAATGTTATCGGCGGTGGGTCTTGAAAGGAAGAATTGTAAAATTGCAAGGAAGGCCAATGAAACAAGGAGTGATAACTTCATACATTTGTGAAATCATATACCTACTTAGTCTGTAGCATATCACCTTAAGTAAAATGGCGATGTCAGTGAAAACCAAACAAAACAGAAATGTATGTTGTTTGTTTGTCTTTGTTCATCTTTGTCATACTGCTTTTTGCTAGGGCAGTAAGCTATAGACATGTCCTATCTCTACTCTAAAGTTTATCATTTCACACTTAACCAGAAAAGGGACAACCCAAAATTTTCCGCTAAATTGGGATACTGCCTGTTCTATTCGACTGCCCTCTCTTACATGACTGAAACTTTCTGGAACCTCCTCTATGTTTCCGGGAGTGCGCCCCTCTGTGACAGCGTCCCCCCACTCAGTTGTAGTGTTTATGCGTGTGTGGGGGATGTAGTATTGTTAATTATTAATTTATTATTACATTAAATACAAAATTGATGTGCCACTGTTATGTTGGTGTCTGTTCAGGTAATAGTCTAATGCTTAATGATTTTGTATGTATGAAGGTTTTCTAATTTCTTAATTTTTGCACCTTCAGTTATTTAACAAGTTTAACGATTTTATATAAAAGTAAATTTAAACTTTGTCAAACAATGGCAACTATTAAAATAAAATAATTGTAATATTATAGACATACTGTACCACCAAAATCAGTAAAATTACATTTTACTCACTTACTACTCATTTTACTACTTATTTTACTCATTTTACTTTTTCACTTTTTATTCATTATTTTAAAACATGGAATTTTACAGATTTTGGTGGTACAGTATGTATATAATAATATTATAACAAGTCAGTGGCATAATGTTTGCCAAAATAAAATAATTGTGTTACCAGGTAATAAAATTATAACCTTTTATTTTAATTTAAATTGTTGATGTGTGAAGTCATACTGTTCTTGGCTGCAAGTATATCATCTCCATTATGTGATGTTTATCTTTCCTAAGTTTTATTATTGTGATTACCGGCATCAAAAGGCAGACAGGGTGCACACACACACACACGCACGCGCGCGCACGCACAAATTCGCATTATTTCTGGCCTCACTCATGTTTATTTGCTTACGTTTGCACACATTTTAAATGAAACTTTCCATAATCCACACAAACGTATATACCTATTATCCAACGTGCAAGCAGAAAAGGTGTCCAGTGTTAACAGAGATTTGGTTCCTTTGGATCGCTGGCCAGTGTCACTGCATGTGTTTAAACAGGAATGGTTCACATATAGACTTTTGTTTTTAGGGAATGAACCCTCTGCAAGATGCTCAGGTTACACGAGCAAATCTGGAGCACTCCCCCTTTTTCGCACGTTTGTTCTGTGAAACGTATACTGTGTAGATTTGCAGTTTTACTCTGAGCAACACTCCATAGAGAATATTAAAATCTTTTGTCCACGTTGGACCCTGATACACACAATAATCTGCTTTGATGTTTTGGTTACGACGATCATAATATTAGAACTTTGGATTCTTAAGCACTACTCAATGGAGACTAAATGTTATCTCTAACCAGCCTTTATACAATTCTCTGGGTACCGTGAAAGCAGTGGGGGATTAGCAACTCTTGGGCCCCTGGACCCTATTTTCTTAGCGGCCCTCCTTCCCCACCCCTCCAACCGGTCACCATAAATTACAAACTACAACCATTACAAAACAGGTCTCATTCAAGGAAATGGAGATATCTGTGATAAGATTTAAATCTTCTATGGGCTAATATCCACCCTAATTCTAAATAATCATTATTCGTTAATATTTGCTTTGAGGCATTTTTAAAACTTAAAAACTTTTTTATAGCAATTTTTGGGACAGAAAAGATAACCGCTATTTTTTTAAGAATATTTATTTCCCAATAAAACAAAACACAACTCAATTTCATTCATATATAAACGATCACATAGAAAATCAAAAACACATTGCAAAAGTTAATATAAATATAAACAAACAAAAATATTAAATTAGTAACCTTCTGAAGTTTTATATACTGACTGAACAGAATCTGTTTAATAAACAAACTACAAATCAACTTTGCGAGCTTTCATTGCAAACAAATCTTTTATAATGTCACTGAAATCAATTTCGTTGAGCAGTTCAGCATTTACCACAAAACTTGTTAAACTTGACAATCTTAAGTCAGCAGATGAATTACGCAGGTAGTTTTTTACTCTTTTCAGAATGCTAAAGGACCGTTCACCAGATGCATTTGTGGTCATCATGCTCAACAAAATTCTCAACGATGTTTCAACGTTAGGGAAAAGAGTTGTCAATTGCTTTTCTCGTATAAATATTAAAAACTCAGCAGGAAGATGATGATCCTTTACATTTAAGTTGAGAGCCTCAACAAATGCCTTGAAATGTACAAATTCTTCAATAAGTTCTGAAGAAAGGTCTGTAGGATATTTCTGAACTAAGAGAGAAGATTTTCCCGAATTTCGTCATCTTTCAAGGTAAGCAATTTATAAATGAATCCAAAAACTTTGTTCTGATTGAAATAAATTCTTTATCTGTTTTCTAGTTCACTGAAAATTATGTCGATTATAACGTAAAATGTATTAATAATCATGTCTTGTCTGCCATCCACGTCCATTTTGGAGGTATCTTCATCATTGTTCTCATCATGAGAAAATTGTTTTTTCTTTCTTCTCCTCTTGAAATCTAAAACATAGTCAGCAGGCTCTGACTTACACAGTTGCATACATTTCATCTCATAATAATTGAATCGTTCTCGTAAGCCCTGCACATAATCTTTGAGAGATTTGTAAATATTGCAAATCTCTCCTAAGTCAGTTTTAGTGCTTTGCAATTTGCAATGTTTTACTTGCACCATTAAAGCATTCAAGAACATCATTCCATAAAACAAGTAATATTGCTGTTTCTATCCTAGTAAATACTGCACACAATCCCTCAGCTGTAGCTCTGTTTTCTGGTTTTTCGTGGGGGTTTCCAGAGATGACTTGAAGTGCTTTATGAAACTCCCAATAATGAAGGAGTAAAGCCCTTGAAGCATGCCATTTAGCTGACCACCTGGTCATATTTAGCCTTTTAGGCAACAGTTTTTTTTTTATTTCACTGTCTTTTATTATGTTTTCAAGTTAAGTCTACCTTGCAGTTGACGTGCTAAAAAACACATAGAGTTCTTCTATGAACATAAAAAGCTTGGTTGCTTGAAGGCAGTAGTTAGCTGCGTGGGTCCCTACCAGATTTAAGGAGTGGGCCGAACAAGGAATGAATTCTGCCAGAGGATTGTGACTCTTAATTCGAGATTGAAGTCCTTCATATTGCCCAGACATATTCGATACATTATCATATGACTGGCCTCTCATATCATTTATCGAAATATCTAGTAATGAAAGTGTGTACAAAATTAATTCTTCCATTTGAGCACCCGTGTGGTTTCCCATTCTGATAAATTTAATAAATCTTTCCGTTGGGCAGCCATTATTTAAGATATAGCGAACAATCAAAGTCAATTGGTCATGATGAGAAATATCAGGTGTTGAATCTACAGTAATGGAATAGTATTTGCTTGATTTTAACTCCTCAACAATTGTTGAAACTATTTTATTGTACATTATTTCTATAAACTCATTACAGATAGTCTTTGAGAGATAACCTACCTTTCCTTGACCAGGATTGCCATAATTTTGAATGTGAACTTTTAAAAAATCACCGTATTCGGCTAGCAATTCTACAATTCCTAGAAAATTGCCATTTGTCCGAGATCCAAAAACTTCATGCTTTTCTGAGCCTCGAAAGGCTAGCCTGCGACCACCAAGAAATTTAGTAACATGTAATACAAGAATCAAAACTTTCTGCCAATAGTCTACTTCTTTTAAGTACTGTTGATGAAGAACAGAGTCAATCTTACGAAGTAAATTACCTCTGATGACGTAGGATTGTGTGTTAATTCTATGCTCAGAACTCCTCTCATGCTCTGACAATCTGGAAATATGTTTGCAGTTGTTAAAGCCATGAATAAAAGAATTTTCAGTCTCATCGGAATGGCAAAGTTTGCATGGAACACAATAAAAAGATCCCTTTGAATTAGAATACATCAGCCATCCTCTTTTCTTCAACTGTCCATTTTGCAAATGAGTAAACAACATACTCTTGTTAGCATACCTTGTCTTATCAGGAAAAATACGCCTACATTTTGAAAAATCACAATCACAATCAGTTATTTTTGATAAGTGTTCTGGAAGATTTTTTATTATATGATCTTCAAGCTCGTTCGTCAATGGTTCCCAACAATTTGGTCCATTAAATCAAATTTAACAATTTCTTTTTGCACGTTACAGTTAACTTTTGAATTATCTGAATCTAAGCAATGAATGTTGAGAACAGTATCTGCTACTTCCGGATCATTAACTTCACCACTTTCATATAAAACAGTATTTACACTATTAAAAAGTTAATGTTTACTTTGCTACAACATGGGCGTTGTTTCAGACCTACGTTAAAATCTGCTGCATTTACAAGTTCATAATTTACTTCACAATAATTTGGATTTTGTTTTTGATCAGAATCCGAATCTATTGTTAAATTAGTTGGGGCAGGATCCATAAACTTATCAGAATCGGTAGAATTTGAACCAGTACTTTACGAAACTGTTGAAGCTTTCAAAAACTTGCCCAACTTAGCAGTTTTGTGTAATAATTTTGAGTGAGCGTCATCTTTAGCTTTTTTCAACTTGCGTTCATTATCTCCACTTGCAGTGTTCAAATTCTGACTCATTTTCAATGAAGACATGAAGATGTTCAGACAAAACAACGCACACACACACACACACACACACACACACACACTGACACACAGAAAACAAACCATGCTAAACAATACAAATATCTGAACATAAATAAATGGCTTTCAAATGACTCCACTAAATAATAAAACAGATAACACAAAGTATATCATCTACAGAGCTTTTATGACGTATTCAGACCTTTCCAACTAAAAAAACCCTCAAAACTGACAGGTGCATTGTTGTTTACTGTTCCGCCACCGGTCTACTGGCTGTAAGTTAGAAGGGGAAGGGGAGAGTGTGACTCGTCACCGCCACGACCGACGCGCTAGTGTCGACTGACTGATATGACGGGCTGTCTACCCAGGGACATATCCTGATCTAGTAACCTATAGAACTTTCAACCTGATATTAGTCACTGCCTTGCACTGTTAATTAATTATTGGTGGTAGTAAACTGTGTGTTTGACTTACAGTTTTCCTCATTAGAACAAAAATTGGCCCTGCGGCCCCTTAAGCCTGCAGTCCTGGGCCTGTCAGGCCCAATTGGTAATCCGCCACTGCGTGAAAGACAATGAATAATTTAACACAATAAATAGCTTAATAAATAAATATGAACTATGTATTTATTTATTTATTTATATTATAATAGAATAATTAGAAATAGTGTGTGTATAAATGTTTGCTCCTCTGAAAAATGTTTTGACAGTCCAGGAAAATATTTTGACCCCCACCCGTTTAAACCACCCCTAGGTCTGGCTATGATCCTGGGTTTTTATATCAATGTTATTTAAAATTATAAAGAATTTAATACATCCTTATCAAGTTGAAATAAACAGTTTTTCAAGTACCCTGAATTAAATAGTCATCATCAGTAAAGAAGAATCTTAATAATTGTTGTTATTAAGCTTACCACCTCTAAATTTTCTATCACATAAGTTTCTTGTGCCGTCAATGGCACATTAAAAATTACCAGTATGTAAAACAGCGTAAATGTTATTACCAGTGTGATAATTTGTTAATAACAGTTTCTTGTGAAAGAAGAGGAAAGATTAAATGGGGAGAATTTTGACATTCTTTTGTTTTGTAAAATAATTTTTAATTAGTTTCAGCCTAGTTTTACAGCCAATTTTGAAAAATACATGTTTATTTTGTTATCACAATAAACAGTTTGTGTTGTTGGTCTTAACCAACCAACTTGGTTATTAGTAAATATAATATACACTCACATATATACATTAGTCATAACATTACAGCTTTCAGTAAAATTATTTTTCAGGCTGTTTGGTCATGGTCCTCTTCTTGTAGAGCCAAACATTTCAATTCTTCGATGCCAGTCATTCAGTCACCAGAGGAGCAGAACAGAATACCCACTGAAGATGACTGCTGCAGTTGCAGTTGAAATGTTTGGCTCTACAAGAAGAGGAGCATGGCCTAACAGCATGGAAAACAATTTTACTTAATTTTACTGATATATACATAAGAATTAACACATTGATACATTTTTAATCCTGTAAGAACAATACTGTTCTATAAATTATTTAAAAAAGGAAATTTAATTTCTGTCTCACAACTCTTATCCTTACTAAATACCACTATTGTATTAACGACTCGGAACACTAAGTTTTTTATAAGTAAAAGCATAAAGTTTTACCTTACAGCCTGAACCGGTTTTCGCCTTTAAAAGGCTTCTTCAGAGGCTGCCGCTGGTAGCGCTGTCCATCCTGTTGTGGGCGATGGAATCAAATTTCGAAAGATCGATGCTGTGTGTGTGGGGTGAGATATGTTCGAATAATGCGTGCGATTTGAATTGTGTCTGTTCGTTTAGGATGTCGTTTTTATTTGTTTTCGTTTGTTTGTATATTTCCAATTGTTCTACTGTAGAGTGTTTAGTTTTCTGCCTTTTGTGTGTACGTGTAGAATGTTCATGTTATTGTCAATGTTTTTATATGTGTGGTTTGCTTCAATGAGGTGGTTTGCAAAGGTGGATTCTGTAGTGGAGTGGAGTGCCTTCGTGTGTTCAATGTATCTCTGTTTGAAGCTACGTCCTGTCTGGCCTATGTAGAATTTTATGGCAATTGAGCAAATTAGCTTGTAAACACCGGGTAGATCGAATTTGTTTTGTGATTTGTGTGTGTGTTTTGATAGTGTGTGTTCTGTTTTGTTAGTAGTTTTGTAAGCGATTCTGTATCCTGCTTTTTTGAATGGACAAATTTTTTATCCACACAAATGAATGGACAAAAAAATAAATACATAACATACAGACATAACACAACAGAAAAATAAAAAACCTGACACCAATCAACACAAATATAATTCCCTCACACAAATTCTACCCACGTACAGTAAACCTCACGAACGTCACACTCACTAAAAACGAACAAACACTCCTTGATAAAGGCCTAAAACATAACATACATTACAAACATAACAACCAAACACTAACAAAACTCATAGTTGACACTGAAACAAATATACAAAACACAGCACCAGAACATCAAGACACACTAAGATATAATATAAACAATATAATAGGAGCACATAAGACACCAGACAACAAGAACCACAACTCAGAAATACACACAGCCTTCAAACTGAGGGAAAAGGCACACAAACACAACATCGCATTTGTAAAAGCAGACAAAGGCAACACGACTGTAATCATCCCCACAGACAACCTACACAAAAAAGTACAAAACTTCATGGAACAGAACAACATCACAGAACTAAACCACGACCCCACCGACAGATACCAAAACACAGTAAAACAACTAGTCAACAAAGCCAAACACATAATGACACACAAACAAAAGCCCTACATGAAACAAATCCGACCATCAGCCCCTACCCTCCAAGCGCTTCCCAAAATCCATAAAGAAGATATTCCGATCCACCCCATTATCAACTACCGTAATGCCCCTGCACACAAACTTGCAAAATATCTAGACAAAATTATCAGACAACACACACAACTAGACAACAAAATTGCAGTAAAAAACAACACAGACCTAGTAATAAAAATAAAAGACATACACATCCCCCATAATGCCACATTAGCCTCCTTTGACATTAAAAACCTGTACACAAACATCCCCATCTCTGAAACAATCACCATCCTACAAAACAAACTCAAACAGAACAACACACTAGACGAACTTATCAACGAAATAACAGAAACTCTGAACATTATCATAAAACAAAACTACTTTACTTATAACAATAAATATTACACACAGAATGATGGCCTACCCATGGGCTCCCCCATATCCAGCATTCTAGCAGAAGTCTTCCTCCAACACTTCGAAAAAACAAAAATACTCACAAACAATGACAGACGCTCACATCAAATACTATATTGGCACAGATACGTTGTAGCGTAACAGATAATCCACTAATAATTAATTCAGATAAGATCATAAAAATAATTAAATTACATATACTCAAAGAATGTCAAATGAAATTCAATTACACTTCAAAGGAAAACACCACTATAAAAGAAAAACAATAATTAAGTAATAAAAATGCAACCATAAAATTCAAAGAAAATAAATTAAAGGAAACTCGTATTAAAAAATCAGGAGATTACCCAGGAGATTAGGAGCAGGTGTAAAGAAAATACCCCAAAAACAAGAAGAAAGAAGAGTAGAGTTAGTATCAGGTGATAAAGAAGATACTCCAAACCCAAGAAGGAAGAAGAAATTTAGAAACAGATAATAAGGAAGATACCCCGAACCAACCATCGGACAAAATTACACTAAGTACCTTGGTTTACCCAAGAAGAAACCAAAGAAGGAATAAGAGAAGAAAGGAAGATATATAGTATCGAAGAACCACAATAAAAACCTATTATTAACTACCATTAACCCCAAACCAAATGTTAATACCATTAAAGAAAGTATAACACCCCAAAACCTTATGAAATTGTAAATAATTATAGACAATAGTATTGAGTAGTATGATAAGAAGTGCACAAACTAAAGTTATTATATGGTAAAATAAACAAATCTTCACAGTCCATTATGACTAAAGGCCTGGTCTGAGAATAATAAAACTCAAATATAAGTCAGAACCAACAGTGAATATGTACCAGTGGAAGTGTTTTTAAATGTAATAAACTTCAAGTTGTAGTGTAACTATAACTTAAACCAGGTGCTATAAAATAACTTTTATATTTTATAATTAACAGGTAATGAAATATTAAAATGAAAAATATTTCCTATATTTCATAAATAAGGTCACTTTGTTATCTCAAGACATTCATGGTAATGCCAATAATAAAGAAAGTTTGTGGGGAAATGTTTACTGTACAAGGGGATTTTAGATAATAATACAATATAATCAGAAAGGACTGAACATAGATTAAGTTTTAATAAAATTAAGAAATTTAAATGGCTAATAATGTTCAAAGCCATGAACTCCATTTTAAAAAGAGTTCCTATACAATAAGGTTTATATTTAGAGTAAGATGTTTTAGTTATATAACAGCATGCCTACAATTAAAAGGTTTAGGTATGGATGCTGCATTAATTTATAAAATGTTTTAAAATATATGTTCAAAATAGTTCCAGCAAACATGTCTAACTTTGAAGACTGCTAACTAATGTCAAATATTATTTTTTATAACTGTAGCATGAATTAGATGCTACACATATCAATAATTATGTAAACAATTTTATTTCATGTTATGTTAACTTTTACGAGTCAGAGGAGGTGTAAAATTAACTTTATTTGAAAAAACCATACATGTAAAATACTAAACTCTGGGCCAAATAATGAATTCCCAAAAAATTAATGTAAACCAGTTAATTCACCAATGAACCATGTAAACTAACAAGATTTATGTAAGGTGGTTCAATACCTAACTACTGTAAATGATCCTATGATTTAAAAGAGTAATATAGAAAATTTTCTTAAATTATTAAAAATTTTCGAAATGTTAAAAAATAACTATTTCAGAGGAGGAATAGTAAATTAATAAATTATCACTAAAAGACAGTTCAAATGTTAAATTTATAAGCAATTAAGGAAAGCGAAAGATTTGTGACCATCTGAAATTTATTATAATTATATTTAGAACACCTAAAATGGCAGAAATTGTGTACAAGAACGGAAACAGGGTTTTGGGCCTAGATTTCCAAAAAGACAGAAATATGATAATTTTAACAAAAATCTCAACAAGTATGGACTATGACATATTAAATTAAACAGAATGAGATAAAGAAACCAATTATGTGGTTAATAGTTCATGAAAGCGAACAATAAACTAAAAATATTCCATATATAATGTACCATATAATTATGTACATAGGAAATGAAAATTATTTTAACAATACTTTTCCCATATTAACTTGGCAAGATATTTCCTAAGACGAAGGAAGTAAGTTAGTTCTTAGTTAACATTCAAACGGAACGGTTGATGATCAATCGCGTTCTAAAACCGTAAAATGGATTGTAATGGAGTAAACGTTGAAAATCAGTGAAAAACGAGAGTTACCTAAATCGACACTTTTTGACTTTATATCAGTGAAATACTATACTACAATAGTGAAAACAAACAATACACAACACAATACAAGTGATTTAAACCATTAAAACGACCTAATATTAATATTTCACTATACAACAACTTAACGATTCTTAGCCACGAACAGACAAAAAGTGAACACATCAAACAGAAAACAATTAACACCAGTGAACACTGAACACTTATCCAGGATACCTCGAACAACATAATAGACAGTATACACTATTACGGAGATCCATAAAACAGTTTTAAAGGTGAATTTATTGTTAGAATTTCCAGCGACCATTTGTGCGTTAACCTCATCAATTCAGCTAGCCGCCATTGTGAATTTCCCGTGATGTAAATTACCAACCAGCACGAGAACATCTAGACACCTATTGGGTATAAACTGTATACTACAAAACATTATATATAATTAACAGATTGTCATTTTTACTTATTAAGACTTATATTTGTGTACATGTTATTCTTTCTAGGCCTACCCTTCTCTGACTATAAATATAATCGTTATAAGAACCTTTTTCAATATTTTATATAAAAATAACCTGTAATCGCAAATCGATATCCCTGTGAAAGAGTCGACTATTTGCTCAGCATCGATTTTAAAGAACTATTATTAATAAATCAAATTATTTCAATGATCTGGACTTTATAATTATTTCACATTTTAAATTAAGAATTTAACTAACAATAGGACTTACTGGAAGACGATAAATCTTGACTGAAAGAGATATACTGGAGCAGCGCTGAAAATCACTAATCGATTACAGCAAGAAGATAATCTGATTAACTCCAGATTTAGTTAAGATCTACCAGAACTGTAAAATTAACCAAAAGAAACTTACAGATTTTTAAAATTTTAAACAAAACATAGAACCAGGATTATTTCTCAATTACTACAATAACAAACAAACATAAATTTTTTTTTTAACATTTTTTTTTAATAAAATTTTTTTTATCTTTTCTTTGTACCATACGAAGAACATTTATTTGTAACCAGTGCAAACAGGATTAGCGTTACAACGTTGATGACATTCTAATACTATACAGGGGAAACAAAAGACAATGTGAACAGTTACTAACGCACATAAACAAAATACATAAAAACATAACCTTTACTGCCGAATATGAATACAACAATACCATAAACTTCTTAGACCTCTCCGTCACAAAACTAGAAAACAGGCACAAATTCAGTATATACTGAAAACCAACTACAACTGACACACCTCCTCCAATCACCCAATACAACACAAACTAGCTGCCTTCAGAACCATGATACATAGACTTAACAACATCCCCTTAGATGAAAAAGACTACAAAGATGAACTAAACACGATAAAATATCTAGCAGAATCTAATGGATATGACAGAACAATAGTCAGTAAACTCCTACACAAAACAAACAACAAACAAAGACAGAAAACAACAAATTCATAACACTAACATACATCAACAAACAAACTGAAAAAATAGCCCACAAATTCAAAAAAGCAGGATACAGAATCGCTTACAAAACTACTAACAAAACAGAACACATACTATCAAACACACACATAAAGCACAAAACAAATTCGATCTACCCGGTGTTTACAAGCTAAATTAATTGCTCAAATTACAATAAATTCTACATAGGCCAGACAGGACGTAGCTTCAGAGATACATTGAACACACAAAGGCACTCCACTCCACTCAAGAATCCACCATTGCAAACCACCTCATTGAAGCAAACCACACATATAAAAACATCGACAATAACATGAACATTCTACACGTACACACAAAAGGCCGAAAACTAGACACTCTAGAACAATTGGAAATATACAAACAAACGAAAACAAATAAAAACGACATCCTAAACGTACAGACACAATTCAAATCGCATGCATTATTCGAACATATCTCATCCCACACACACAGCATCGATCTTTTGAAATTCGATTCCGTCGCCCACAACAGGACGGACAGCGCTACCAGCGGCAGCCTCTGAAGAAGCCTTTTAAAGGCGAAAACCGGTTCAGGCTATAAGGTAAAACTTTATGCTTTTACTTATAAAAAACTTAGTGTTCCGAGTCATTAATATAATAGTGGTATTTAGTAAGGATAATAGTTGTGAGACAGAAATTAAATTTCCTTTTTTAAATAATTTATAGAACAGTATTGTTCTTACAGGATTAAAAATGTATCAATGTGTTAATTCTTATGTATATATCAGTAAAATTAAATTGTTTTCCATGCTGTTAGGCCATGCTCCTCTTCTTGTAGAGCCAAACATTTCAACTGCAACTGCAGCAGTCATCTTCAGTGGGTATTCTGTTCTGCTCCTCTGATGACTGAATGACTGGCATCGAAGAATTGAAATGTTTGGCTCTACAAGAAGAGGACTATGACCAAACAGCCTGAAAAATAATTTTACTGAAAGCTGTAATGTTATGACTAATGTATATATGTGAGTGTATATTATATTTACTAATAACCAAGTTGGTTGGTTAAGACCAACAACACAAACTGTTTATTGTGATAACAAAATAAACATGTATTTTTCAAAATTGGCTGTAAAACTAGGCTGAAACTAATTAAAAATTATTTTACAAAACAAAAGAATGTCAAAATTCTCCCCATTTAATCTTTCCTCTTCTTTCACAAGAAACTGTTATTAACAAATTATCACACTGGTAATAACATTTATGCTGTTTTACATACTGGTAATTTTTAATGTGCCACTGACGGCACAAGAAACTTATGTGATAGAAAATTTAGAGGTGGTAAGCTTAATAACAACAATTATTAAGATTCTTCTTTACTGATGATGACTATTTAATTCAGGGTACTTGAAAAACTGTTTATTTCAACTTGATAAGGATGTATTAAATTCTTTATAATTTTAAATAACATTGATATAAAAAACCAGGATCATAGCCAGACCTAGGGGTGGTTTAAACGGGTGGGGGTCAAAATATTTTCCTGGACTGTCAAAACATTTTTCAGAGGAGCAAACATTTATACACACACTATTTCTAATTATTCTATTATAATATAAATAAATAAATACATAGTTCATATTTATTTATTAAGATATTTATTGCGTTAAATTATTCATTGTCTTTCACGCAGTGGCGGATTACCAATTGGGCCCGACGGGCCCAGGCCTGCAGGCTTAAGGGGGCCGCAGGGCCAATTTTTGTTCTAATGAGAAAAACTGTAAGTCAAACACGCAGTTTACTACCACCAATAATTAATTAACAGTGCAAGGCAGTGACTAATATCAGGTTGATAGTCCTAGAGGTTACTAGATCAGGATATGTCCCTGGGTAGACAGCCCGTCATATCAGTCAGTCGACACTGGCCCGTCGGTCGTGGCGGTGACGAGTCACACTCTCCCCTTCCCCTTCTAACTTACAGCCAGTAGACCGATGGCGGAATAGTAAACAACAATGCACCTGTCAGTTTTGAGGTTTTTTTTTAGTTGGAAAGGTCTGAATACGTCATAAAAGCTCTGTAGATGATATACTTTGTGTTATCTGTTTTATTATTTAGTGGAGTCATTTGAAAGCCATTTATTTATGTTCAGATATTTGTATTGTTTAGCATGGTTTGTTTTCTGTGTGTCAGTGTGTGTGTGTTGTTTTGTCTGAACATCTTCATGTCTTCATTAAAAATGAGTCAGAATTTGAACACTGCAAGTGGAGCTTATGAACGCAAGTTGAAAAAAGCTAAAGATGACGCTCACTCAAAATTATTACACAAAACTACTAAGTTGGGCAAGTTTTTGAAAGCTTCAACAGTTTCGCAAGTTTATGGATTCTGCCCCAACTAATTTAACAATAGATTCGGATTCTGATCAAAAACAAAATCCAAATTATTGTGAAGTAAATTATGAACTTGTAAATGCAGCAGATTTTAACGTAGGTCTGAAACAACGCCCATGTTGTAGCAAAGTAAACATTGACTTTTTAATAGTGTAAATACTGTTTTATATGAAAGTGGTGAAGTTAATGATCCGGAAGTAGCAGATACTGTTCTCGACATTCATTGCTTAGATTCAGATAATTCAAAAGTTAACTGTAACATGCAAAAAGAAATTGTTAAATTTGATTTAATGGACCAAATTTTTGGGAACCATTGATGAACGAGCTTGAAGATCATATAATTAAAAATCTTCCAGAACACTTGTCAAAAATAACTGATTGTGATTGTGATTTTTCAAAATGTAGGCGTATTTATCCTGATAAGACAAGGTATGCTAACAAGAGTATGTTGTTTACTCATTTGCAAAATGGACAGTTAAAGAAAAGAGGATGGCTGATGTATTCTAATTCAAAGGGATCTTTTTATTGTGTTCCGTGCAAACTTTTCCATTCCGACGAGACTGAAAATTCTTTTATTCATGGCTTTAACAACTGCAAACATATTTCCAAATTGTCACAGCATGAGAGGAGTTCTGAGCATAGAATTAACACACAATCCTACGTCATCAGAGGTAATTTACTTCGTAAGATTGACTCTGCTCTTCATCAACAGTACTTAAAAGAAGTAGACTATTGGCAGAAAGTTTTGATTCTTGTATTATATGTTATTAAATTTCTTGGTGGTCGCAGGCTAGCCTTTCGAGGCTCAGAAAAGCATGAAGTTTTTGGATCTCGGACAAATGGCAATTTTCTAGGAATTGTAGAATTGCTAGCCGAATACGATGATTTTTTTAAAAGTTCACATTCAAAATTATGGCAATCCTGGTCAAGGAAAGGTAGGTTATCTCTCAAAGACTATCTGTAATGAGTTTATAGAAATAATGTACAATAAAATAGTTTCAACAATTGTTAAGGAGTTAAAATCAAGCAAATACTATTCCATTACTGTAGATTCAACACCTGATATTTCTCATCATGACCAATTGACTTTGATTGTTCGCTATATCTTAAATAATGGCTGCCCAATGGAAAGATTTATTAAATTTATCAGAATGGGAAACCACACGGGTGCTCAAATGGAAGAATTAATTTTGAACACACTTTCATTACTAGATATTTCAATAAACGATATGAGAGGCCAGTCATATGATAATGTATCGAATATGTCGGGGCAATATGAAGGACTTCAATCTCGAATTAAGAGTCACAATCCTCTGGCAGAATTCATTCCTTGTTCGGCCCACTCCTTAAATCTGGTAGGGACCCACGCAGCTAACTGCTGCCTTCAAGCAACCAAGCTTTTTATGTTCATACAAGAATGTGTTTTTTAGCACGTCAACTGCAAGGTGGACTTTACTTGAAAACATAATAAAAGACAGTGAAATCAAAAGAAAACTGTTGCCTAAAAGGCTAAATACGACCAGGTGGTCAGCTAAATGGCATGCTTCAAGGGCTTTACTCCTTCATTATTGGGAGTTTCATAAAGCACTTCAAGTCATCTCTGGAAACCCCCACGAAAAACCAGAAAACAGAGCTACAGCTGAGGGATTATGTGCAGTATTTACTAGGATAGAAACAGCAATATTACTTGTTTTATGGAATGATGTTCTTGAATGCTTTAATGGTGCAAGTAAAACATTGCAAATTGCAAAGCACTAACGCTGACTTAGGAGTCATTTGCAATATTTACAAATCTCTCAAAGATTATGTGTAGGGCTTACGAGAACGATTCAATTAGTATGAGATGAAATGTATGCAACTGTGTAAGTCAGAGACTGCTGACTATGTTTTAGATTTCAAGAGGAGAAGAAAGAAAAAACAATTTTCTCATGATGAGAACAATGATGAAGATACCTCCAAAATGGACATGGATGGCAGACAAGACATGATTATTAATACATTTTATGTTATAAACGACATAATTTTCAGTGAACTAGAAAACAGATAAAGAATTTATTTCAATCAGAACAAAGTTTTTGGATTCATTTATAAATTGCTTACCTTGAAAGATGACGAAATTCGGGAAAATTTTCTCTCTTAGTTCAGAAATATCCTACAGACCTTTCTTCATAACTTATTGAAGAATAAATATTACCTTATTTTATCCACTAAGTGATCTTCTTTTATTAGATTACAACATGTTTCAGGGCTTATATCCCCATCTTCAGGTAAAAACAAAATCCACCCTATTGTTAGGGTTTCGTTAAAAAGTTCACAATGACACAAACACACTTAAATAAATTAACATAGAACATCGAGTTTGCATCGGAACGCGCTACAACCGAAAAGTGCACTGGCCGAAGTCCAACTTCCAACTGATCCGTACACGCTATTCACGGTTTATTTTCATTGCTGTGTCATATAGTTTATTCGACTTGAATGACAATTGTTCATTAAGTACCTGACTTTTATTCATTCTTAAGGTCTTGTATATTTCAAATTCTTCTAGGGCATCTAGTAGTTGACCCTTTTTACCTATATGTAAAGGTTCCAGATTCTCTTTAAATCCAGTGTATGTATGATTCTCATTTATTAGGTGTTGTGCGTAATGCGATACATTAGTATTGGGGGACTTCTTAGGTAAATGTTCTTTGAATCTCTCGGAAAATTTTCTCCCCGTCTGGCCTATATAGATTTTATCGCATTCATTACACCGGATCCTATAAACACCCGAACAATCCTCTAGTAATGCTGTGGTATGAGGCTTAAGTATATTTGTTAATTTATTCGTGGTCCTGAACGAGACAATAATCCCTAGCTGTTTTAGTTCATTATGTAGTATATTAGGTAGTATGTTCGTATATCTAGCGGCAACATATTGGGTTTTATCTTTAACTTTGTCCGATCGTTTTAATTTATTAGCGTGTTTATATATTATTTTAACAATGATTATACTATTGTAACCATTCACTATTGCTATATGTTTTATTGTATTACTTTCATCGTTATAGTCTTCTATGTCCATCGGTATATTCGTCAATCTATGTGCCAGTGCGTTAAGAGTAGCCATTTTTTGTGTATAAGGATGATTGGAACTAGCATGTATGGCTATATCAGTTGTCGTTGGCTTTCTATATATTTTAAAGCTAAGCAGGTTATTACGTTTATATGTGGTTACGTCCAGGAAATTCAGCATATTGTTAGACTCTACTTCCATAGTGAATTTAATATTACTGTTTATGCCGTTCAAAAAAGTAAGCAATCCGTCTATCTGTCTAAGAGTACCACCAAAAATTAAAAATGTGTCGTCTACGTACCGTGTGTACGAGACGATTTTATTATATAACTTGTTTTTGTCAGAAAGTATGTACTTGTTCTCATAATGATTCATGTAAATTTCTGCTAAAATTCCACTCACTGGTGAACCCATGGCCAGCCCATCCTCTTGGATAAAAAACTTGTTGTCGTGTGTAAAGTAATTCTGTTGTATAACAATTTTCAATAAAAATATAAGTTCATCAATTTGTATCTGTTTTAAGACTTTTGTCTTGATTAAAAGTCTCTCGAGAATATTTATCGTCTCTAACATGTGTATGTTCGTATACAAGTTCACTAGGTCCATAGAGATCAGTTTATGGTTAGACAGTACTTCAATGTTTTTAACTTTGTTTATAAATTCTATTGTATTTTTTACACTATGTATGTTGTCCATTACTAAGCTGTTTTTGATAATTATTTGTAGCTTTTTGGCTACATTATAGCTTGGAGCAATTGTATAATTTATTAAAGGACGTATTGGTATATTAGGTTTGTGTAACTTTGGTAGTCCTCTGAAAGCTATAGTATATAGTCGTGTGTATAGTCGAATAAACTATATGACACAGCAATGAAAATAAACCGTGAATAGCGTGTAGGGATCAGTTGGAAGTCGGACTTCGGCCAGTGCACTGGTTCGGTTGTATCGCATTCCGATGCAAACTCGATGTTCTATGTTAATTTATTTAAGTGTGTTATGTGTTTGTGTCATTGTGAACTTTTTAACGAAACCCTAACAATAGGGTAGATTTTGTTTTTACCTGAAGATGGGGATATAAGCCCTGAAACATGTTGTAATCTAATAAAAGAAGATCACTTAGTGGATAAAATAAGGTAATATTTATTTAATCATATACAGTGATCTGGAGACCATACAGTAAATATGTTTATTGAAGAATTTGTACATTTTAAGGCATTTGTTGAGGCTCTCAACTTAAATGTAAAGGACCATCATCTTCCTGCTGAGTTTTTAAGATTTATACGAGAAAAGCAATTGACAACTCTTTTCCCTAACGTTGAAACATCGTTGAGAATTTTGTTGAGCATGATGACCACAAATGCATCTGGTGAACGGTCCTTTAGCATTCTAAAAAGAGTTAAAAACTACCTGCGTAATTCATCTGCTGACTTAAGATTGTCAAGTTTAACAAGTTTTGTGGTAAATGCTGAACTGCTCAACGAAATTGATTTCAGTGACATTATAAAAGATTTGTCTGCAATGAAAGCTCGCAAAGTTGATTTGTAGTTTATTTATTAAACAGATTGTGTTCAGTCAGTATATAAAACTTCAGAAGGTTACTAATTTAATATTTTTGTTTGTTTATATTTATATTAACTTTTGCAACGTGTTTTTGATTTTCTATGTGATCGTTTATATATGAATGAAATTGAGTTGTGTTTTGTTTTATTGGGAAATAAATATTCTTAAAAAAATAGCGGTTATCTTTTCTGTCCCAAAAATTGCTATAAAAAAGTTTTTAAGTTGTAAAAATGCCTCAAAGCAAATATTAACGAATAATGATTATTTAGAATTAGGGTGGATATTAGCCCATAGAAGATTTAAATCTTATCACAGATATCTCCATTTCCTTGAATGAGACCTGTTTTGTAATGGTTGTAGTTTATAATTTATGGTGACCGGTTGGAGGGGTGGGGAAGGAGGGCCGCTAAGAAAATAGGGTCCAGGGGCCCAAGAGTTGCTAATCCCCCACTGCTTTCACGGTACCCAGAGAATTGTATAAAGGCTGGTTAGAGATAACATTTAGTCTCCATTGAGTAGTGCTTAAGAATCCAAAGTTCTAATATTATGATCGCCGTAACCAAAACATCAAAGCAGATTATTGTGTGTATCAGGGTCCAACGTGGACAAAAGATTTTAACATTCTCTATGGAGTGTTGCTCAGAGTAAAACTGCAAATCTACACAGTGTACGTTTCACAGAACAAACGTGCAAAAAAGGGGGAGTGCTCCAGAGTTGCTCATGTAACCTGAGCATCTTGTAGGGGCCGATACAGGTATGGGCAAACTGGGCAATTGCCCAGGGCGGCAGATTGTTAGGGGCGGCATATTTGAAAAAAAAAAAAAATATATATATATATATATAAATTAAATGACTTCAGATAATCGTACTTTATTTTAACCCCGCTTTCTCCTACTTATTGATAATATTCAATTTCCAAATTCCTTCTTCCCTCAAAACTAAGACAAGTTTTAAATCTTCGCAAGAAATAACTAAACTGATTTATTCCTTTAAATAACTCTCCATCCAGTCGCGTACTAACACACGTACTGTAACGTTCTTGTTACTACTATATACCGTATTGTACTTTACGACACCTGAACACAAGTATTTTAGGTAATAATCGTAAAAACTATTTACCCGAGCCTAAGCTAGCTTTTGCCTGTATCAGGCTTCATCAGAACACGTCGTGGACAAAATACAAGAGTTCTTGTTACATAGCGACATGTACAGGTAGCTCAGTAAGATTACTTACATTCTTCTCAAAATCTTTACTTGATCGCGGAGTAAACCTCTCACGTGCACTCCTATGTAAGTATAGGAAATGTCACGGAGTTTGTTACTGGAGTAACTGGAAATGAAATTGCAGGTTGTCCCAAAGTGGGTCAATCAACTGGAACAATTATTAGGTTTAAAATACCCAAATACGTCAGTCGACTTGCAATAAGCTGACAATGACGATTCGAGTACTTATTATAATTATTGTCGTAAAAGAAATTAAATATATGAACGTATATATTTCTCTCAATTTTATTAAACAAAATATTAAGTAGAATTTTCAGTCGCGGCTCGCATTAATCTGAAGACTGTCGTTCCTGGTCCTCTATTTATCTTAGGATGCAAAACCAATAAATGAATACCTAAAATGTGTTTTTTATTTCGTGGAATAATTTGATAATCTCTTCACCTAGTTTGGGGAGGCAAACAACCGTTCTGCCCAGGGCGGCAAAATTGCTAGGTCGGTCCCTGGCATCTTGCAGAGGGTTCATTCCCTAAAGACAAAAGTCTATATGTGAACCATTCCTGTTTAAACACATGCAGTGACACTGGCCAGCGATCCACAGGAAGCAAATCTCTGTTAACACTGGACACCTTTTCTGCTTGCACGTTGGATAATAGTTATATATGTTTGTGTGGAATATGGAAAGTTTCATTTAAAATGTGTGCAAACGTAAATAAATAAACATGAGTGAGGCCAGAAATAATGCGAATTTGTGTGTGTGCACCCTGTCTGCCTTTTGATGCCGGTAATCACAATAATAAAACTTAGGAAAGATAAACATCACATAATGGAGATGATATACTTGCAGCCAAGAACAGTATGACTTCACACATCAACAATTTAAATTAAAATAAAAGGTTATAATTTTATTACCTGGTAACACAATTATTTTATTTTGGCAAACATTATGCCACTGACTTGTTATAATATTATTATATACATACTGTACCACCAAAATCTGTAAAATTCCATGTTTTAAAATAATGAATAAAAAGTGAAAAAGTAAAATGAGTAAAATAAGTAGTAAAATGAGTAGTAAGTGAGTAAAATGTAATTTTACTGATTTTGGTGGTACAGTATGTATATAAAATTACAATTATTTTATTTTAATAGTTGCCATTGTTTGACAAAGTTTAAATGTACTTTTATATAAAATCGTTAAACTTGTTAAATAACTGAAGGTGCAAAAATTGAGAAATTAGAAAACCTTCATACATACAAAATCATTAAACATTAGACTATTACCTGAACAGACACCAACATAACAGTGGCACATCAATTTATATTTAATGTAATAATAAATTAATAATTAACAATACTACATCCCCCACACACGCATAAACACTACAACTGAGTGGGGGGACGCTGTCACAGAGGGGCGCACTCCCGGAAACATAGAGGAGGTTCCAGAAAGTTTCAGTCATGTACGAGAGGGCAGTCGAATAGAACAGGCAGTATCCCAATTTAGCGGAAAATTTTGGGTTGTCCCTTTTCTGGTTAAGTGTGAAATGATAAACTTTAGAGTAGAGATAGGACATGTCTATAGCTTACTGCCCTAGCAAAAAGCAGTATGACAAAGATGAACAAAGACAAACAAACAACATACATTTCTGTTTTGTTTGGTTTTCACTGACATCACCATTTTACTTAAGGTGATATGCTACAGACTAAGTAGGTATATGATTTCACAAATGTATGAAGTTATCACACCTTGTTTCATTGGCCTTCCTTGCAATTTTACAATTCTTCCTTTCAAGACCCACTGCCGATAACATTTCTTTATAAACAGTTCCTGGAATAACACTTGAATAGAGGTGTATTCCCATAAACACACTGAAAGCTAATTTGTCAGTGCTAATCAGTAGTTCATATAGACAAGTGTGATAATGTACTTTCGTAGTGGCTTAGATTCATTTTTTTATATGCGTTATATGGTGTGTGTGTGTGTGTGTGGCAAATTACAAATTTTACAAATTCATATTTTACAATTACATCATAAACAAATGTGCAAATAGCAAATTCTGTACATAAAGTGTATACTTAAAAAAATAAGATGCCCGAGAAGAGAAAACCAAATGGTTTGGAATTCCAAAAAAGAAAAGATGAACAAATCGTAAAACTAGAAAAAATTAGTGGGTTTTCAGAGAGCAATTACATATGAGCATCTCTTACAAAACACATACAGACCTAACATTTGAGAGCATTCAGTTACCACTGTGTAGCAGCAATGTCTCTATCGTTAAGGCAGTCCCTACTGCGATCGCTTCCTCTAGCACCTCGCTCATGAATTGTATTACCTTCAACATAAACATAACCAACTCAACCTCATCCGCTGCCTTTGGAAGTGATGATAATAATAGAAGACCAGACCCTGATTTACTGCAAAAAGTTTGTACTGAACATGACAATTTTTAAGAAATGTTGCAAATATGAGATATCCAAGTGACAGGGACTTTACTCAAGTAATATTAAGACCAAAAATTTAAAAAAAATTATTGTACAGTGTGGATCATTTGACTAGGGGACCGTTTCCTATGGACAAGTCTTGTGAAAAACTATCATTTCCAGAATATTATTACAAATTTAAGCAAGGAGGTGTGGCATTTCAGATACCCTCCCAAGTTGAACAGGTATTATTATGAGCCTTGCTGGTTGTTTGCAAACAGGAGTAAATTAAGTTCCTATTCTTTGGTAGACAGTTTTAATGATTGGAAGGGTCTGAGTAAAAGAATTGGTTAACATGAATCATCAGTACTTCACCATCAGAATTCATTCAATTTATTTCAGGACAGGTAAAACTATTCAGAATGAACTCAGGGAGGCATTATTTTATTCAGTAATCCTTGACACCATCTGCAATAATCCTGTAGACAGTACACAAGTAGGTCAGTTTAAGTGTCATTTTCCTGTATGTGAAAATCATAATAGATGAAGGTGGCAAACCAACTGGTATAAAAGTAAATTAATAATTTGACGTGAATCAAATTAACACACACTATCAAAACACACATACAAAGCACAAAACAAATTCAATCTACCCAGTGTTTACAAGCTAAATTGCTCAAATTGCAATAAATTCTACATAGGCCAGACAGGACGTAGCTTCAAACAGAGATACATGGAACAAACAAAGGCACTCCACTCCACTACAGAATCCACCTTTGCAAACCACCTCATTGAAGCAAACCACACATATAAAAACATCGACAATAACATGAACATTCTACACGTACACACAAAAGGCCGAAAACTAGACACTCTAGAACAATTGGAAATATACAAACACACGAAAAAAAATAAAAACGACATCCTAAACGAACAGACACAATTCAAATCGCACGCATTATTCGAACATATCTCACCCCACACACACAGCATCGATCTTTCAAAATTCGATTCCGTAGCCCACAACAGGACGGACAGTGCTACCAGGGGCAGCCTCTGAAAAAGCCTTTTAAAGGTGAAAACCAGTTCAGGTTGTAAGGTAAAACTTTATGCTTTTACTTATAAAAAACTTAGTGTTCCAAGTTGTTAATACAATAGTGGTATTTAGTTAAGTAACGGACATGTCATGGACAACGAAATCCAAGAATCTTATCCTTACTTTGATTGAGAATATAGCCTTCAATATCAGTCCACATTTTTGAATTTGAAATCTGCCAGTAATTACCATAGTGTGTTGGCATGTTACAAATATTGCATAGTTATGGAAAACGACTTCCATTATCAGTAATATTTTTACTTGGGTTTAGTAGGTAAAAATAAAACCAACATACTGGTTGTCAAACTTGTTTTCTTAGACAGTTTTGGCATTATCTGAGTACATTTTTTCCTCAATATTCTCCCTATTTAGAGAGCATTTTTTTCTACCAGCTGAATTATTACAATATTGTCTACTACAATATTATTAATAAATTAAAAATGTAAATGTATTATAGATTCTTAATAAAATTTTAATATTTAAAGAAATAAAAATGTCCACAGAAATTGCTTAAGCATCATCCTTAAAAAACTTCATTGCAGTATAAAAATAATGTTCATTCTAAATCATAATTTGGTTGTTAATTTAACTTTTTTCACCATTTGTTTTCATTACAAACAAATATTTACCATTTGTTTTCAGAAACCAGGTATAAACATGAAGTCCTAGTTGATGGAGAGCCTGTACTTTTTGAAATTCTTGACACATGTCCAAAGGTAACCTCATAACTTTCTATGGTAATTGGAATTAATTGGTAATTCAGATTAACTTCCTAAGATAATACATACTGATTATTGAAACATTTTATTCAAAACTTATTAACTTCAAATCAAGAAAATTCAATGCACCCACACACGCCAAAACATGGTTATGCATGTAAAACAATAAGGATGTCATACTCTAGCTCAAGCTAACTAATTTGCAGTTTGTATACTCACTACTTCCAAGACAATCTGTCACTACTCATTTAGTCCAGATGTGCAAACACAGGTTCTTTTGTTTTACCTGTGTATTAAAAACATTTAACTCATACGTAACATCTTTACTCATTAATTTAACTATACATCTAAAACGCTTCACTTTGCAAAGAAATCTCATCATCCTTGTGCCATGAGTGCCAAATTTTCCTGTAGGCGGGCACAGTGGTCGATAGGGACTTTGCCCTGAGAGGGTCTTATATTCTGATCGTAAAAATATACTTTACATTCAGATAATGGATTTTCACAGTCTTCCCAATATAGAAATCTGTTTGAGAACGTTTTTATTAACAAATACATCCAATGAAATTGTTTCCAAAACTGAAAATTATACTGTATTAGAACTGTTATGAAACAAGACTGTCTGAATAGTTTAGGCCTTTTAAATACAGAGAATTATTTATTAAGAGAAATAGACTTCAATGATGTACTTTATGACTTTTCATTTTTAAAAATGTAGAAGTTCATTTAAATGTGTTTTGTTAAATATCATACAGCATCTATATGTGTCAGCATACTAACTGGACATTACATAATTTTGAAACATTGATTCATTTATTTTCTCAAAGCAGCTGCACTACCTGTGTCTTTAATGTATTAATTGTTTGGGTATAGGTAACGTCTATATATAGAAAGAGAATTCCACTATAAATTATGGTACTGATTACCATAAAAATACTTTAAGCAAAGATTGTTAAAAAGGAAAAAATATTTTACACATTCTGAGACCGATTTTAAAGTAGGTTAGAAATATATATGTCATACCATTATCAAAATAAAGAAATTATGGAATTATTATGGAAGGGGAAATTATTAGGATTTCAATGCTGAAATTGTGGATAGGGGAGTTTCAAGGAATTGCCAGGGGCCTCAGAAATGTTAATATGTCCCTGCATGATATTCAGCAGCCATCATTATTATGCAAGAGAAATTGTTGTGTTGGCATATATATACTCTTACAAAACTTCATCTAGCAAATGGAGCATCCATATTCATCAGCGTTATTACTCTCAACCATACTATAATCATAGGAAATGTCATAACAAAGGTAATAAAACAACTAATCCACTTGTTGATTTGATTGAATCCTTCCATGGTTTATGTTTTCAAGACATCCGCCTTTGGTATTCTGTCTCTTCATAGGTCACTTTATTCTCAACAAAAGTCCCTGTGTTTAATTGACTTTACTGGTTTTTGTAGTGTCTGAATCAAGATCTTGCCCATGCAAATAGCAATCTGTGAAATTACCATACACTTAGTATAAATATTGGGTCCTTAATGTTTTTTATTTTTTTAAACCATCTTTGAAAATCTATTAAACATGCTGCTCAGGTGTGAGTAGACAGGCTATACAACATATTTTTTTTCTTCTAATAGTTCTTCAATAATGTGAGTAATTGTGTTCTAAATGCTGAATGTTTCTCTATAACTAAAGTAATTGTTTTGGATTAGTTTTCGTTTAATAATCAGCAAATAGTAATCTCACAAAGACTTTAGACACAAGTAGCAGAATTGAAATTACTCTATAAAATGGAATTTCACATACAGTGCCTGGCAGTAATACTATGCTGTTCACCACAGTTTACTCAGCCAAAAGGCAATATTACTGAGGTCAATTACTTTTCCTAATGCCATTTCTGGCAACTGTCTTATCAAGTAATTTCCATTATCAAGTCAAACCTTAGAGCTTTCTTGGGATTTATCTTGTTTTTTGTCTTCGTTTGTCTCTCCTGTAGTAGTAGATTCAATATTTCTTTCTATTTCACAATTTTTTCTCTTATTTAATTTTTCTCATTCTTTATGCAACTGAAATATACAATCTAGATGTTTACATTACAACATTTACTTACAACATTCTGTTCATTATTCCTGAGATATTTTCCACCACAATCTAGAGTTTGCATTATACACTGTTGCCAGGGGCGGATTTAACATTTTGCCGCCTGTAGGCAGTATAAATTTGCCCCCTCCCACAAATCTCTGTTGGGGGGGGGCATCATTATATTCCCTAATTGGTTTTACAGTCCGCACTAGTGTTCTGTTTAAATCCAAACTTTGCTACATAATCACGTGTGCTCTCGTTCATTTGCCAATTAATAGGATCAGAATCTAAGACCTTCCCTACCTGATTTGATGACATTTCATCATGATTTTTGACGTGAACTGGCTCTTCGTTCTTCAAAAATGAAGGTTCCTCCACAACGGACCTCTCTGGCTGAACTGTGTGAACGGTATCTTCACCTTCACTGCTATCACAGTTATTGTCGGTATCACTAGAATGTCTCGATTCCTTAAATATTAGCTTGCCTCGGTTTCTGGAACCAACCTACAATTCGGTATTACATTGACAGACCTACATTTCTCACTTTGATCTGGATTGCCAACATCTAAAATCTCTCGGATGATCAACGCCAAATATTTCAACGGTTGAAAACATAAACATTCGCCCGTATTACTTTTGGGTGAAAAACGATAACTGCGTTATAGTTACAAATTAAGTGAAGATAATTTTTATATTCGTGTGTGCTTAATTCAACTGGCTTTTATACTTGTAAATTTGTTTGAATCTAAAAATATCATTTCTTAACTCAAATTTTGCTGCTCCCCAAAATTTGCCGCCCCAGGCAAGTGCCTAGTCTGCCTGTGCGTAAATCCGCCCCTGACTGTTGCATGAGCTTATTAAGCTGAATTTTGTTTTGTGGGGAGCTCATCTGTTGTGTGTGGATATATTTCACATTTCTTTTTGAACTATCACTTCTCTAACTTACTTAGGACACATGTTTCTCTTAGTTCTGTTCTTAATTCCTAGACTGTGCTTCCATGATGACTTTTGCATACACAACAGGGCTTCTGTACTCTTCTAATTAATTTACAAATTCCTTTCCTTTGTATTTATTCTAGATTCCTAAACTTCTAATGACTGTTTTGTATTGACATCTTCTCCTACTAAGAATCCACTTCCTAGTTGACTGAAAAAATATAATGGTCATTTTTATTCATTAATTATGCAAAAGGGGTATTACTCCTACCCCTACTTCCCACTGAAATGAAAATGCCCATACACTATATTTCTTTTTATCTTCTTCTTCATATTCTGTATCTTCATTGTGACAAATACTCTCTTTAATTAATACCACTTTCAGACAAAACAACACTTTCTTTAAAACATTTTTCTATATTAGTAAAAGCAAACGACATCTTTGGTAGTCTTTACTTTAAGAACTTAGCAAAAGCAGTTCACATCCTTAAATTTTATTATGTCCTCTGATCTTGCATCAATAACTATTATAACTGTTTAAAGGAACTGTAAGGTATTCTGTGGTGTAGCCACACAAAATGAAAGGAAACTATAATGACATATAAAACTTTACATTTATTAATTAAAATTATAATTTTCTAGTTCAGTTAACTTAGTTTCAAAATGTATCAACTAGGGAGATTCAGTTGTTGTAAAATTTGAATCACTTTATGTATCAGTAGTAGATTTTTAAATAGTATACTACAACACACTGGTTTATTTTTATCTATACTCTATTTTTGTATTTATGAAAAAGTGCTCACTATAAAAATGTAAGTTATGTTAAAAGCTGTAATTTTTACTGAATAAGTGTCGCATTCCAGTCATTTTAAATTACAGCACCAACAAAAATACATGCTGCAACTCATCCACAATAACAAAAATAACTTGTGATGTAGTAAAAGTATTTGGCATGGATAACCTGGCAGTTTTACTTTGTGTGACATATTAAGTATATAATTTAGTACAAGTTACAAACTCTTTTAATTAGAATATATCTACAATTGTAAAACAAAGCAAATTATTAATTTCACATATATGTGCATTCTTGTACAACTTGTGAGTATTAGGTAAAACACTCTTCACAATCATATTGCAGTAGCAGAAATTACTCTAAATCTCAAATTTTATGTGTAATAAAATAGTGTTCTGAGTATTTCACAGCTGAAAATTTCTTGCAGAATTTGAATTATCTAAACTGTTTCCCAAATTTAGAGTGAAGATGATCTACCACTGGCAGACCACATCAACTGGGCAGATGGATGTCTATTAGTGTACGCAATCACAGACAGGCGATCTTTTAACTACGTGAGAAGAGCAAAACAAGTTCTTTGTGAAATACCATTAGTACTTGTTGGTAACAAGGCAGACATGGTACACCTGAGACAAGTCAGCACTGAAGAAGGTATGAAACACACGTACAACCTTCACAGACAGTAAACTTGGTTGATTTCATTACTGATAATGATCTAGAAATTCCTAGACTGATAACAATCCTTTCTATGAAATAATTTTATTATAAAAAATTGTTAAGTCAAATTACACAGTTAAAAATTCCAAAAAGTTTCATACTTTTATAATTTTTCTGTACATATACTGTACTTTAATTAAATTTAGTTTCTTTTGCTCCTGAGAAATGAACCAGCAAATATTTTATTAGGATTCATTAAAACATTTAGTACCCAATTATTAACTTTTTAATTTTTCAAAATTCATGTTATAGTTATCTGTGTTTGAGAAGCATTGTTTTAAATAGAAATGTGGTCACTAATTCGTGTTGAATAGAAATACTGATAATAAGCAAGTACTATGGTTGTAAACACACCCGATACCCACAATGCTCACAGCAGCGGTATATGAGAGCAGTAATAATATGCCATTTGGAAATACTATTGCTGAATAATATTATTTACCAATTTACAGATATTAATAATATTTCTACATATATTAATATTATATATATTGTAACGCAACAGAAATGCAGTCACCAATGTTACATAAATATTATATTAACAAAATAATAAGCAAATCAATATCTAACCACATGATAAAACAAAAGTCTAATAATTACATTTATAATTATAGATAAAGATAAATAAGGATGCAAGGTAGAAGTAACGAGAATAAACAAACCTGTAAATTAGACAATAGTTAATGATCTATGTTCAGTGAAAAGTAAATCAATATGATACTGATGAGAAGTGTAAGAAGTAGAATAGTACAGAAATTGTCAAAGTAAATGACCATGAAAGTAAACAAAAATGAAACAATAATTTACCTTATAGCAATAGCAAGTAAGGATTTTGAATTAAATGATATTATTTTGTGACAACGAATGTTATGATAAAGTTTATGTTATGTTATACCAATTACTTGTTGAGTTAATGAAAGGTAATGAAACAAGATGTATTATTCAATTACTGTTATAGAATGATGTGGGAAGCAGCTAGTTAGCGTTAATAGATTTCAATTTTCTTATATGTGGTCCATAGATCAAGATAAAATTGTCATTAGATATGAAAAGAATAATTGTTTATGTAAATGTTAATAGTTAAGATTTGATTATATGTATGAATTTATGTAAAAGGGCTATAGTTGTTCACCAGTTATAAACAAAGGTAGGTCCGTATACAATAAAAGGCCTAACAGCCAATAACACTATATAACCACTCATAACATAAAGGTTAGGTACGTAAGTTAATAATAATTAATGAATACGGTTCGAAGAGCTAGGAAAAAACATTAAATAAGTAATGATATATAATAAACCATCTCAATTTATACAAATTATGATAATGCCACAATGCCATGATATCGATTGATAACGTTTGATATCGAAAAAAGTAGTAAATATAAAAGAAACAGGCTCATATCAAAAAACCAGCAGAATATATGTAGAAAATAATAAACCAACTATCGGTAAAGTTATATTCCGATATGATAGCAAATTAATAAGGAATAGTCAAAAAATATATGAAATAAACACTATATACAAAACATGGAGAAGGAAGAAAAATAATGGGTTGCTATGGACTACAGGAAATGAAGAAGTTGTTGATTTTCAATTATTGCCTTTTATGATCTGAATGTGATGAGATTAAAAAATCTAAGAAATGTCTAATATAATCGGAATATTCTAAATTATTTGATCCTATTATAAAACACAAAATTTTAATGATAATATTCTTGACTATTGCCAGTACAGTTTAACCAAACGAGGCTATAGTATGATATCACAATAAAAAATAAATAACTGGGTTCTACAAGGAAGGACTTGAATTGTCCCATATCCGAAGGGAACTGATGATATATTAAACCCAATATAAAGAGTTAACTGTATCACAACCAATAATATACACTACACTGGAACTCATAACCTTTCAAATACACGGAACATCACAAATTGCTCCAAACGAGAGAAGAACGTATTTGGATCCAGAAATTGCAGAAGGAACATCGGTCTGGCAGTAAATCAACCCAGGGAGCTGTATTTCCGAGGTGAACAGGACAAGAATTCCATTTTATTAACATCCGAAGAAAGAAAATCGTACAAAATAGTCATCCAGAACAGTGAAGTTATCAACCAACAGCCCACACGATTCGCTTCGTTCTAGTCTGGTAAATTATTATTGTATAAATCATATTAACTACACAACACTTCAAATTTGTAAATCTTGCATTCTTATCTATGTATTTTTAATCTTCCCCACAGTTACAAGAACCTTCACACCCTGAATTAAATTAATTACAAACTAAAATAGATTATATAACCTAATCTAAATAAAGTATCGGACTGATCAATAATCGATTCACGCAATCTATAGCCTTTGTATATGCCAACTGGAACATATCTTATTCAATGTTGAAGAAGTAAACAAATAAAGAACCTTTGTATAGTTGCAAAATCTTGTCATTTGGAGTATTATTTAATGAGTTGGGAATAAAAAAGTAACTGACTAAGTATAGAATAGTTGGTTAACATAAACAGTGAATTAACCTCTAAGTTTTGTTGCCCCGGTACTACAGCGCTTATAGCGGAATTCTCCGACACCAAAGAGAAGAGCGTTAAAATACAAAATTATACATAATTCTCTTCAAGGTATAATAGGGTTGAACAAAATTACAGAATAACACATTAATTATTTAAGTTTCAAGTACACTAACACTGATATTTTTCTTAGAGAGATAAGTTAATATTAATTAATTAAATTACTATATCCCACAACTCCAAATATCTCAGATATTTAAATAATTGAAGTAAATTAAAACGACTGAAGAGAGTAAAGACAGGGGAACATACCCGTCCATAGCAACGAATAGGTTTACATTGCGTGACACATTAGAAGACGCAAGTCGTCTTATAACAAATTGAAGAACCCAACAGTGGGGCTTAACCCAGTAATACCGGTCGTATAACAAATTGGCGTCTAACAACGTGAGGCGTTAGAGAGAAAATAAATTCAGATAGATAATTAAAATAAATCAAAATACACCAGCATTGGTTCTATAACAATATATATATATATAAAATACATTAATATATATCTAATATATTAATATATAAATATTAATGTTAATTACTAATATCTGCAATAATTTACTGAGTAATGTTTATACTGTATTACATACATATGTATATGTATGTATATTACATATTATATCTGTATTACATACAGACACTCCCAAAAGTATTCTGTACAATACAAATTTGTCTCATACCAAGGTCTGCTAGACTTGATCTCTTTTTTTAAAAACTTCAATGAATTTTTTAAAATATACAAAAACACTTCATTACTAATATATTTTTTGTAATTATGTAATATATTAACTACACTTTTACTAAAATGTTCCTGGTCTATAAGTAAAACATTATTTTTCCTTCTTTTATGTTCCTTTATCTGTTTTCTTCCACACTCTACTCTTAATTAAATCTGATATTATCTTCTTTTGATGATGAAATAACAGAAAGTGATCAAAATATTCTCTTACTATGCTTGCCACTGCTGATTCAGTGATATTCTTTGGCCCCATTGTGCTTTGTCACATTTGCTCTGTGAGGATACAGCACAGTAAGGCACATAAAGGTTTGTCACAATAAACAGTTGATGGCAAATAATGAAGCAATTTGTATATGCATAGTAATTTCAACTGATTTTTAGGTCATTTTGTCAGCAGTCTGAATTGTTTCTTTCTGATCAGAACAAGTAATGATGTCTGTGATTCAAATAGTCTTAAAAGTTGTAATTTTTGTTTGCGATTCAATTCTTGGTGAACTGTGCAAACCAGTTCACACACACTGCTACCCAAACATAAGATTCTGCAGTTCATCAGTCTTATAAGATTCTCCCATTAAAGCCCAGACCTCATACCTCACTGACTTGAATATATCAGCCAAAACTGCATTAAAATAATATTTTGTTACTGCTGTTCCTGGGAGCAAAAGTTAAATTGAATTTTGTACTGCTTCTACCTATTATGAAAAATATAAACTAGTTGGCAGAAAATTATATTTTAATAAGAAATTAAATATATATTATTATATTCAAAGAAAAGATAGTATTCAAATCTGCAATTTGTTGAAGAAAAGTGTATTTAAATACAATAATTTAATTTTTTAGAAAACTTCTGTAAAAGGTATGAGCAAATGGATCAAATAATTTTTTACAAGGCTTATTATAATAAAAAACAAATAAATAAATTAAATTAAAATTTAATAAATGTTCACCATTTTCTTGGGTAAACTTTTAATATTATTATTTATATTTATATTACTACATTAAATACTTCGAACCTATGTAAGCACTATTTACAAGAGTGAGACTTGGGCACAAAAGTTGAGGGTTGGGTCTATCTTCTTCCTACCCAATGAATACCAAGAAGACTACAGTTAGGCCAGTTATTTTCAGTTCAAGTTCAGAGATCAAGCTTGATGCACTGTAGTAATAGAAAATGTGACTCAATCTGCTGATTCATGTTAAAGCAATGACATATGATGATCTCAGATTGATCAAGATATTAGCTAATCTATATGATATAGTAAATATTCAAGGTTTGTTCTCTTCATAAGAACCCCACATGCTATGAACCATAATTTCTATTCTACTGAAGTCATTTTAATGTACATTTTTATTGCATGCCTATGCACTCTTGCATTATAATACAGATAGTAACTATTTTTTAAATTGGTACACAGTATTGTCTGACCCTACTGCCTGGAAGAAAATAATTGGCAGATGAAAATCTGTGTTTTGATGACAGTTGAAACATTTTTATAATGACAACAAATAGTTAAAAACTATATTCATATTTTATGGTACTCATAAATGTATTATCATAGTAGACGCATATTAATGAATTGTATTATGATTAACAGGTGAAATTCTTGCAAAGGACTTTGAATGTTGGTTTAGTGAAGTGGCTGCTGCAGAACAAGTTACACAAGTTGGGGATGCTTTTCATGAACTTTGTAGAGAAGTCCTTAGTGTTCGTAGAAAAAATAAACAATCACTGCTAGACAGGATGCTAGGGAGTAAAGCTAATGTTCGTGTTTATTCACGTGGTAAAAGTGATAGTGCACTGCCAAAAGAATGAAAAAACCAATAAATATACAAATTATATAAACTGACTGTAAATAAATGCCAGGATTGTACTTATTTAAAAATATTAATATTATGTAATTAAAATAAAACAATGTTTTTATCTTCTCTTTCATGCCAGTCTAAACCTTGAGCCTGTGAACCTTATCAATAGTGAATGAATGATTTTTTCATGGAAGTTGTGAGCTATGTTCCACAAACTTTTAATCTTTTTTATAGCAAGAAGAGGAAAAAAAGCTTTATACACACTGGTGAGTTTAAAAGGTTTGCAGTCTATGCTATCAGATTGCTCATTTTGGTAAGTCATTGTTACTTATTATAAAATATTACCAATGAACGTTAGTGGAATTAGTAAAATAATACTTGAACAAACCTGGTACTTTTTATTACTTCCATGTTCCTTAAGGAAATGGAAGTATGGTAAATGGCAATAAAAAATCGTGTTCGAGATTATTGCAGATTCTGATTGTACTACACTCAAAACATGAAAAAAAGTCATTTTTCGAAAAGTGTGTGTGTGTGTGTGTCTATCTGTAGATTTTTTTTCTATGGCAAACGATAACAGGCGCAAATTCTTTGCATGCAGCCCTGATTTGTAGAGTACTCAAGACCTATTGTTTTTGGTGAAGCTCGGTTAAGGGAAGGGGTTGTTTACCTGCAACATTTTTTTTTAAATCAAGGGTAATTATTTTCTATGGTAAACGATAACAGCCACAAATTCAAACAAAATCAAATAATTTTTTGCATGCACCCCTGATTTGTAGAGTGGTCAAGTCCTATTGTTTTTGGTGAAGATCGGTTAAGGGAAAGGGGTAGTTTACCTGCAACGTTTTTTGTTTTAACAAGGGTATTTTCTGTGGCAAACAATAACAGCCGCAAATTTAAACAGAATCAAATGATTATTTGCATATAGGCCTGAATTGTAGAGTTCTCAAGACCTTTTGTATTTGGTGAAGATCGGTTATGGGAAAGGGGTAGTTTACCTGCAACGTTTTATGTTTTAACAAGAGTATTATCTATGGCAAACGATAACAGCCGCAAATTCAAACAGAATCAACTAATTTTTTGCATACAGACCTGATTTGTAGAGTACTCAAGACCTATTGTTTTTGGTGAAGATAGGGGTAGGGAAAGGGGTTAAGGGAAAGGGGTAGTTTACCTGCAACGTTTTTTTATCAAGGGTAATTTTTTCTATGGTAAACGATAACAGCCGCAAATTCAAACAGAATCAAATAATGTTTTGCATACAGCCCAGAATTGTAGAGTTCTCAAGACCTGTTGGTTTTGGTGAAGATCAGTTAAGGGAATAGGGTAGTTTACCGGCAACATTTTATGTTTTAACAAGGGTAATTTTTTCTATGACGAACGATAACTGCCGTAAATTAAAACAGAATCAACTACTCTTTTGCATACCTTTTTCAATTATACAGAACTCAAGGTCTGTTGATTTTGTTGAAGATCGGTTAAGGGAATGGGGTAGTTTACCTGCAACGTTTTATATTTTAACTAGGGTATTTTCTATGGCAAACGATAAGAGCCGCAAATTCAAACAGAATCAAATAATGTTTTGCATACAGCCCGGAATAGTAGAGTTCTCAAGACTAGTTGGTTTTGGTGAAGATCGGTTAAGGGAAAGGGGTAGTTTACCTGCAACGTTTTTTTATCAAGGGTAATTTGTTTCTATGGCAAACGATAACAGCCGCAAATTCAAACAGAATCAAATAATGTTTTGCATACCTTTTTGAATTAAAGAGAACTCAAGGTTTGTTGATTTTGTTGAAGATCGGTTAAGGGAAAGGGGTAGTTTACCAGCAACATTTTATGTTTTAAGAAGAGTAATTTTTTTTTATGAAAGATAACTGCCATAAATTCAAACAGAATCAAATAATGTTTTGCATACCTTTTTGAATTAAAGAGAACTCAAGGTTTGTTGATTTTGTTGAAGATCGGTTAAGGGAAAGGGGTAGTTTACCTGCAACATTTTATGTTGTAACTAGAGAAATGTTTCCATGACAAACGATAACTGCTGCATATTCAAACAGAATCAAATATTTTTTTGCATGCATCCCTGCACTGTAGAGGACTGACGGTCTATTGATTTTGGTGAAGATCGGTTAAGAGATAGGGGTACTTTACCTGAACGTTTTATGTTTTAACAAGAGTAAAGTACTTAATTTTGATAAATACAGTATCCTGATAAGAAGCTCATAATAATCCACTGTAGAAACGTATATGAAATATCTATAAATGAAGAGGTTAGGTGAACGGGGTGGGGGTAATTTTCTATAAATGAAAATTATAGTTGAAGGGAGAGGGGAGAATTTTGTATATGTGTACTACGTTATCGGCAACAAAGAAGTAGTTCTTTGTTAAAATTCCTTCCCGGGCTGTTTAGTTTTAGTCCAATGTTTTCTGAAAAACCAGACTTTTTGGCAGTGCCATCGACTGCCATCATCAGGGAAAATAGAGTGCGAAAACGTGAGGTGGTATACATTAGTGGCCACAGTATTGTAGTTAATGATGAAGCAATAAGTAGAAAGACATAGTTTCTATGGAAATATTTCATTTCGAATATGATTTTTAATATAAATCTTAGAACATGGAAGTCATGTATGGTTCTCCATACCGATATTTCTATTTTTTATATATTTACTGATTAAATCTTCATATTTTTACCCTCTGCCCATCTCACCATTCTAAGTCACCATCCATCATCATCCATCCATCCAGTTACATATTAATGTATATGGCACACGAATTGAAAGTTGAATCACATTGGTTTAACCTCATTATTTTACCATCAGGTGTGGTTTATATAACATTATTTGTTCATTATTTTTACAGTATTCACATAGAAGAATAAAAATAAAATAATCTGAACTTTTTGATCTGATAATAAACAGAAACTTTTTAAAGTATAAAAGCACATGAAATATCACTTCACTTTGAGTCATCTTTTATTTTCTATTTGGTTAAGTTAAAAATCTCCTTAACTGTGAAACACCACTTCCAAGGAAGGTTTCTTCCACCATCGGAATGTACACTGATATTTGTCAAATAGTCCTCAGGTGCTAAGTTGAATTTCGCTTAGTCACTTCCTAACCCTGGAAAATAATGGCTTTCAGCCTCAGAAACAGAGAAACACCTGAAGGTGCTACATCAGGTGAATAAGAGATTGGCTGAGGCATAGTACTGTGTTGTTTCACTAAAAACACTTGTAACTGACTTATCAAATGTCTGACTGCATTGTTGTGGTGGTCCAGCATCTGCGTTTTGTTTGCCCACACTTCAGACTTCTTGTTTCTCACCACTTCCCTTATGTGCTGCATTACTTTCAAAAGTATATTAAAGCCATCATGATTCAACATGCTCAGAACTTTGGCCATGTCATTTATGTGAAGGGACAAAACATGGAAATTACATTAACAACAATTCTATATAATAAACTGTAAAATTTATTTTGAAGTTGTACTAGCTTTAATTGTTCAGTACTACACTCTAGAAAACAGCATAAATTCAGGTATTAATAACATAAATTATTTTGAAAAACATACCAGTAATTAGTATGTAATTGATAGTACGTAAATTGATAAAAAATACATAAATCTTTTTGTTTGTTTAATTACAGAAAGAAAAATACAGTACACAACAATAAAATGAAGACAGTGTGTATTACGTTAGTTATCGACTTTAGATAACCACTTTCTGTTGGCTGATTATCGATGGCAGTTGATGTGACTGTAGTAGAACTTGCAGCCTAATTAAAGCTTTCTTAAGTCAAGCTGCTTCTTGTCTAGGATTTCTTGTTATAAAAGCTATAATGAAGAGTATGAAGATTCATCACTTCTCCCATGTTCTAATGAATACACATTCAGCTGATTGGACAAATATATTTAATGTATTGGCTGCCTCATGCAAGTAATACTAGTTGTAATAGCATTTTATTCATCACTCTCCACCTATTTTGTACTTACAGATTTACTACTTTTCTGTACAAAGTATATTATTTAACTTTTGGTGAATAGTTAATGTCAGTGGTAGACAAAGGGGGTTCTTTGCTCGGGGCCTGTTTATCTTGGGTAGGGGGCAGTATAACTCCTAATAGAACTTCACTACACTCCTTTATCTCCCTTTTATACAACATAACTGAAATTTTTTGCTAATTTTTAATTAAATCAATGAGGAAATGATTCCAAATTGATTTAATATTATACAATCAAAATTCTGAAGCCTCTGATAATGATTTACAATCAGCAGCAGAAAAGCTCAACCTTATATCTGTTGGTGCAAAGAAGTGCAAGAAGTAAAAAAGATTTCATTGACATGTATGCATTATTAATGCCAGTGTAGACACAGCAGAAAGGACAGAAGTTCTTCCGTTTATTGTCAAATGGGACTTCACTGAATCCATTCACAACCTATGTCTCATTCTATAGTGTTTTTTTTTTCAACACTTCCATGTCTGAGGCCTCATGTAAAAGAAAACTTAGTCACAGACAGAAAAACATCACTTATCTGTCAGTGAATAAAGCTTTGATTTTTATTGCTTTATATGACTTCTTTTTTCTGATCTGTTAGTATATAAATCTATATTAATAAATATGTAAGTGGGAAAAGTTTGGCCATGCTAAATTCAGAAACTACTGGAATGATCTTAATGAAACTTTGCAGTTATAGTGGCTACTTTGAAGATTTTAGATTTTGTTTCATTTTGATATCTGAAAAAGGAGGCGAGTTAGACAAATCATGTATCTCATAGAAATGGTCATGGGTTTAAGCAAGATATTCAATATTATTAACATACTATGTGCATTGCTTACATATGCAAACTAATCTATGCTGCATTTTCGATCCTCTCTCCCACCCTTACCCATTACTCAAGTTATTAAGAGTAGGGAGTGTTTTATTACGAGTGAAAGGGAAGGGAGAGCTGATTTTAATGTTTGTTCTCAGAGTGTTTCTTATTCGTTCAATGTGCAAATATTTTGCTTTTCATTACTTTTGTCAACGGTGTTCATTGGTAAGTCAAATAACATTCGAAATAATTTATAAGACTGATCAATGTGTTTACAGCAATTATTTTGGTTTAAAGTTATTCATACTTCAGAATGCCAAAGAGAAAATCATCTTTAGGAAGGTCAACAACAAATGCAAAACAAAAAAGACTTTTCCTAACATAACATAAATACAACAATAAAGTGATGGAAGGCTTACATGTCAACAAAGCAGGCAAACAAATGTTAAGAGTTACTGCAAGGGCTGAACAAAATTTTCTGATGTGCAAAAATAAATTTAGTGTTTGTGATTATAACCACTCACTGACTACACAAATGGAACTGACATAGAATTGATGAATATTGTTTGTCTTCACTGTTGAAGAAGGGGGATTGATTAGTTTAAGTTGCTCTTCCAAAAGGGTATGATTACATGTCATACTTCCACCTTCCAGAACCTTTTAAAATAATTATTGAATGGATAACATGCTTTATCAAAGCAATTGTTAGATCCATTCTTACAATTCATCTTTTCAATTTCTATCATTCAAACCAATGATAAAGTCGAAGGAAATTTTATATCTACTTTTAAAATTTAGGCAAGTATATCATGTCATAAGGTTCATTACAACCAGTAAACAATGATGTTCCTGAATTTCTTCAATGTACTTCATTGCAGATTACTTGCAACAGGCTCAAACGAGAATGGTTCATATTAGTAATTGAGATTGAACATTAGTAACAGAGTTGCAAAATTTACTTTACAACGTAATCCCATATATTCGTTAATTGAAAAGTACTTTTGAATTTGTAACTTCCTCAAAAGATAATGAATATAATATTGAAATTCATACTGATTGAAAAGCAAATAATATGGAGCACCAGGGCCACTATAATGCACATACAATGAATGAAGTTGCGGTAGTTAAAATTAATCACCAGTTTGACAGACAAACACAACATATTAATTTGTGCTACAAAAATGGGTTTATGATGCTTTGCAATACCATTTAATATTTAATCGAGGAGAAGATGGATACCACTTGTAACGATACAATTAAGCCAAATCTCGTACCAGTGATAAAAAAGATAATTCTTGATATAAAATTACTTCATATGAAATAAAATGTGTAAAAAATGATTAAAATGTAAATACTTTGACAAGACGTACAACGATATTACCCAACCCAAGTGATTGAGCCAAAAAACATAAACATAAAGAAGGGAACCACGTAACATACTTATTAAAATGTAAATATTTTGACATGATTGAGCCGACAACCCAAACATACTTACAAAACAATGATGGACATAGAACTAAAGGAGAACCAAACCAAGATGAAGAATGAAGATGAAGATTATTGAAGAAGAAGAAGAGGAAGAATGAAGAGGAGACAGATAAAACCCAAGGGGAAACTAACACACATATATAAAAGGGAAAGATTGTATGTTAAAGATAGAATACGGTCAATAAACCTTAAATAATTATATATTAATAAAACCAATGTTATTATTATTATTAATTTAACATATGTACCCATTTTTGAGACAATACAATTATAAAGCAAAGTAGTATAGGAAAGGTACACTAACCCTGTCAGAAAGGTTAGATTCAACCCAAAACACAACTAGCCTAATATTGTTTATAGTAAATATAATACTAAAACAAAAATAGTGAGAAATGGTAGGAGAAGGTATAGGGGTTACCCATTAAATAACACTAATTACAAAACAGTAAACCAAAGTGAAGTGTTTTAGTGAAGTGTTAATGCCCTAAAAAATAGTGAAAGTGAATGTGAAACATTCAAATTAGAATGCTAAGGAAATAGACACTCTTTAAAACATTGATAAATCACCAATGATTGGAGTGGAATTATAATTAGTTGTATACCTAGAAGTAATTAAAAATAGTATTTAAAATTAATATAAAGGAAGCATGTGACATATCAGGGAGAAAGCCCAGTACAATAACTTGTGTTAACATGGCATGATAGGATAGAAGTAAAGTTTGTTATTAAAGATTAAAATTATAAAGAATACAACACCCCATGTTGAAAGGGGAATTAACCTTCATAATATTAGAGAAAGTGACAATGTTTATCACCCTAGTTTATAAGACAAGAAAGAAATCAATGTTAGTACTAAGAATAATTTATGACTTATAAAGAATAGTTGATTCAATGTTAAAGAAGGAATATGACTGAAAGGGGACTTACAGTCCATAAACCTAACTATTATATTTTAAATGAAAGGTAATGAAAATGTATGTTGAATAATAATTAAAACACAAACAAATAAGTGAAGCCCATCAGGCTGAATTCAGAATGTAATTTAAAAAGGAAATACACTAGAAAACAATCATGGCTGTTTGTAACTATGAAAACAGTTAACTGCCAAGAACATTCAAATGCAAATTGTATCAATTTCACAAAAAATCTTACTAATCTAAGAACAGTGAATGGACAATAATTGTATATCAGTTATTTCAACACAGAAATATTATTGTAATAATTTAATTCAAGAAAGATATGTTATTTATTAAATGTCAACTAATTAGACTATAGTTAAAGTGTAACAGAATATGACCTTATGAGGTATCATTGTAAACTTTGAAAGGAAAGAAAAATAATAGTGATGTCATTTATTATCCCAAAGGAAGTATAAGGGAATAAAATCATTAGGAAAATACTTAATAAATTTGAATAAAAATTCAAATCTCTCTAACAATGTATGTAAGGAGTAATTAAACCAGCATTGAATTATTAGTTACTATGACAACGAGTCATTTGAGGCTTATTTTTCCATTAAATTATATAGACGCTGAAGAAACGAAGCGTGGGTACGCCACGCAAGAAATTGGACAAACTAAAACTTTAATTTAAACAGTTACAACAAGTCAACTAGTGAACCAAAATGATCCAATGTGAAGAGACGTCGATCTGTACAGAATTAATGATGACCAGGAATGAAATTAAACAAACTAATTAAAGAAAAAACCCAGACCAGTTTGAAGAAGATGCTGGAAGCCTACAACCAGCCCAAATTCGAAAAATACACGCCTACCCCTATGATGACCCTTCAACGTGAGACGAACTGATAAGTACCGAATAATTTCTTACTCCTAAAACCCCAAATCACTTAAATTATTTTCAAATGATAAAATTTCTCACTATTTAAAAAATAGTATTTTCTTTCAAAGGTAAAGGCACAATTTACTTACATTAAAAAACATTTGACTAACTTATAGAGATAACCTTATTTGTGAACATAACTACTGTAACAGAAGTACGACACTACTGAACAAATTGTACAAACACATTATAAATCCTAAGTACGTATAAGGTATAATAGTGTACTTTCTTTTCATGTAATCAACGTTTATGTCTATTTTCATGATCAAAAGAACTCCAGATTTTAAAAACATATTAATTTGTTAGAAGCAACTGAATGATAGTGTTTTGAATCAATTTTGCCAACCTGAGGTGTTTTGTGTTTCAAGCTCTAAGCCGGAGCATAATATTATAAATTTGTTTATGATTCAATTGTCATGTTTATTAAATGTGTATTAAAAAATGCAGTACAGAACATTACTATCTTGTTATTTCATAGGATTTGTTGTAAATATATGTGTGTTAGCGAAGTTTAAGTCATAGCCAACTAGCGCTTGTCACGAGTGGCCGAGTCGACAACCTGTGTAGCAGCGGGAATAATTTGAACGCCACAGCTGTCCATGCTAATACCACATATTACTTTAAAAACTAAATGTTTTAATTGTTTTAACAAAAACAATTTGGCGCCACCCGGGAATCGTAATCCCATGAATTAACAGGTAGGTTGTACTGGTGACATTGACAACGCTACGGACTCCTGTAGTGAAGTCGATTTATGTAACAACCAGTGTGAGGCAAACACACTACAATCACACTAATACACTAAATAAAAAAGTGTGATACATTTTAACAGGTACGACCCGATTAGATTGTTACATATTGGCTTCCATCGCGGGGCTTAAACAAGGCGGACGTCTATATATTGTTACACACTTTACATTTAAAGTAAGGGATTCTGTTGCTGGAAGAGAAACAAATAAGAAAGTTTCAGATTCACAATTTTATTCGTATAAGCTCATGGTTAGAAAAGATAAGTATAACCATTTGATTTATTTCAAGCAACTGTTGAATCAGAATCTGTAGACTCATATGCTAAAACAGAAATGGAAAGACTTATATTCATTCGTACCAATCAGATCAAACTAAGTTAAGAGCTGAAAGTTAAATACATTTGTAAGATGTGTTAAGAAATGATGAAGGCATTCAGAACTTAGGCTGTTTGGTTATTCTACTGTTGAGTTTTACTGGTAGACCATGATATATGCACGAACAAACTCAAGATGCTTTCTGCTACGTTCCCAGTATTCCCGTCTTGATTTATTCATAATGGTCACTGCAAATCCTAAATGGAAAGAGACTCTTTGGGAATTACATCATGTCCCTCATCTCAAAAGCAACATGACTTAGTAGCATGAGTCTTTCATTGGAATTTGAAAAAATTAATGAATCTCTTAGTAATAATCACTGCATATTACATGCAGACATAGGCAAATCAAATTATATTAAAATACATATTAAAAATCAAATATTTGTGTGCAAAGCCACAGGTGTCAGCTATTAACGAATAATATATTTAGGTACACTATATTATTGTAAAAACTATAAAATATTTACTTACGCAAAAAGAATCATAAATGGGGCCTCAAAATAAACCCTTCACCCCGCCACCAGAATCAACTGCCCTGGGCTTTGGTAGCTAACACTGGTTGTCACATGTTCCTGTTTCCTTCCTGTAGACGTATCACTTTTCTTAGTGCACATGGTAAACAACCTACTGACCTATCTTAAAGACTAACCTCATCTGTTAGCAACTGTGAGAATATTTGTGAAAACCTAATGCATGCTGAATGTTGTGTCCAATTTTTAAATAATATTCTTTATGCAAAGAAAATAAATACTGTACAGATAATAATAAAACAGGGTAATCCAAAAAATTAAGCGTTTATATGCATTTCGAAGTATAATGTGTACATATTGTAATGATACAAAATAACAATCCTAATAAAAGAAGAAATAACTCCTAGAACTACTAAAGAAAATACAGCTAAAGTTGAATAAAGTGATGTATATAACCATTTTAACAAATAAGCATAGTGATGACAATTGACTTAGACGTGACAAAGACAATAACCCTACCCAAGCGATTGGCATAGTGAACAAACTTGACATGAACAATAAAAAACTATAATAATAAAAAAATGTAAAAATATTCATTTTGTAATAAGTGAAAGGAATGATGAGCCTTGAAAGTACAAAACCTAGAATAACAAATAATATATTATGATGGAATATTAATGGGTGACAACACTTTAGGAAAATAAGTAGTTTTCAAATGACCTTATTATTGATTAAAAAATATTCATATAAATAAACACAGTTTAGAGCCAAGTGTATTAGGTAGGTACACAGTTAGTGAAAAGAAACACTGAAATAGTGGACAAAATAGTGAGCAATAACCAATGCATTTTGAGGGACTTCAAGCAAAAGTGTACACTAAAAAAGACAATAAAGTGATGAACACCAAAAATTGGGAGTCAACTCAAATGCATGGAATAAACAAAGTGTATACAACACCAATAGGTGTAATGAAATAAACATTATATCTGAGTATAAAGGATCAATGATGTTCTATCTTTTGTTAATAACGAATGAATAAACTATGTTATTAGAAAATAGTAGGAGACAGGGAGGGTGTTGACACTATATCTTAATGTGCTTATACTTATACTTATGAAATTACTGTTTATGCTTATGAATTATAAAGATAGTTAATAAGATAATTCTTAATCCTAAATGTATATATAACAAACGGTTTAATTTATGTTATTGAGAGAATAATAGTAGGGTAACAAAAACACTAAATGTTATACACGTTATCAGAATGTTGATTATAAGTTATGTTATGTTAGAATATTAATGATGGATAATTAAGAAAACAGTAGTGTGTTTTAAAGGGATGGCAGGAGTCTAAAAATGTTAAAAGTAAATGTAGCAAACCTAGGCTTAAGAAGTAAGAATTTGTTCAAAATTAACAATAGGCCTAAAACAATATGTACTAATTCAACCTAATTATGCAATAACCAAGTAAATTTATAAAGAATATAGGAAAGAGGATGTAACTAAATTATGTAAATTATCAACCATTGTAAGCATATGTAGGCCTAGATGGCAGATAGATAAATTGTAAATTGTAATAAGAAAATGACTTTAAGTAAAAGGAAAAGTAGGTAAACATAATATATTTCAATAAGGAATTATAAAGGAAACAAATATTACTCAAAAAATACAACTATAAAATAAATAAATATAAAAAGGTAGAAAGAGCCAAAACGGTAACATACTAAGTCAGTAAATAATGAATGAAAGTTAGTCTTGTTTGGTTTCAAAATAAACTACAACCGAAAAGCCATTCAAATATGCTAATGACCAGTATATTAGATATACTATAAATAAATTATACAAATTAGAAACATTTGACCATTTTCAGTAAAAAATTATAAGCAAAATATAACAATGGGACAAAATTTCCAACCAATGAAATAGGTAGGCTAGTAGCCTAGTAACGAAAAAACGGTAAATAACATTTAAGAGTTAATTATTGGCTTCAGTCGAAGATAGATGAGAAAATATTTACTCCATGATTTAAAACGATCAGAAGAACCAAAAATAATGACAGAATATATGCCTAAGTTATCAAATTGAACTAGTATCACTAATAACAAATCATGAATACAAATTAAACAAAATTAAAACGTAAAAATTACCAGCAAAATTATAAAAAAGATGAAGTAACTACCCAGAAGGAAGAAAAACCAAAGGAAGATAGCTACCATAATAATCCCGTGTGGACGGAAGATCAGATGAGTTGGAAATATTGTAAAGTAAAATTTCAAATAATTTTCCAACACCTCAGCAGAAATACGGTTGAACATTGTGACACAAATACACCAACTTTTCACTTGGTTCAAACACAATATCAATGAATGACATTAATAACTAATTAAATATTTCCGATAAATTGTTCAATCAGAACAACAACACTTTTGTTGAGTTAAAAAAAAAAAATAACTAATTATTAACGAAAAACCTAACCAAGATTCACGTAGTGAATTCTTTAGATATTTAAGCACTAAGTTTGTAAAGAAAAATATAGTATATAATAGTAATTCTTTTGTAAAGGTCTGTACATTCAATTATCATTTTGTTAACTTTTCTGGTAATCAAAAGGATCCTGATTAAACAACAGTTTGATGAGATTACACTTTCGCATAGCGAATCTGTTGTTTGGTAAACGACCCTCGCGCCAACCGCTGAGTTTGTAAAAATCAAGAGCCGGAAATTATTACTATATTTATGTGACAATTTGTATTAAACGATCTAAAAAAGGGCACAAATGCTTTTAAATAAACCTGCAATCAGAATTTATAATTGTTTATTATTCCATAGTTAATTGTTAATGTGTAACATGTTTAATATAGCATAGGTGAAGATCCGCTGCTGAAAAAACTGAAGTTGGTAACCCTGACGCTTCGGTGCGAAATTCAAATTTGAACAGAAGGCGACAGTAAAATTAACTGTTGAATTATACCGAATAATTTGCTTACTTAAATCTTTTTAATTGTTTTAAATGAAAAACAATTTGGCGCCTTAAACCGGAAAATCAATAGATTGACAGCAGGCAAGATAGCGGGAACAGAGAATAAACCCTAGTGTGGTTGGTAAACCATACTAGATTGGCGTTATTGTTTGAAAAAGAGAGGTACACCAAGGAGAGGCTTGAAAGGGTGGTATTCGTTAGATAATAGATTGGCGCTCCATCGTGGGGCTTAAACGAGGAGGAGATTATAAGATAATAATATATAATAAACAAATTTATAATGTATATACATTTATTTGACTAATAAATGTTTGTACATATTAGAGAATGGCTTGAAAAATATGAATAACTTCATAAAACAGACTGTTCTGATAATCAAGATTGTGTTGGATGCACTTCTTATAAGATTCACAAGAAATATAAATAAATGGTGTAGCGGGTCAAATTTTGTGTGTGTTTATTTTAACCGTTTGGGGCATATATTTATATTTTTATTTATTTCGTTTTCGGGCGGACTGGTATAAAGTATGGTAAAGCTGCATTATTGTGCAATGTAACAGAACAGCACACCAAGCATGGGCGCCTACCCAAGCGTTGGCAAAAAAGTAAGATGGCCAGAGAGTGAAATTTCATCGTTCCGTTGGGTTCACTACGGAAGTGTCGTTTAGACCACGCCCACTTAAATGACATCAGCAGAGCCAAGCCCAATATTAAGCTCTGGTCATCTACATATGTCAGCTCCATTCCCTATATAAAATGGTTACACGACAGCAGAGGAACAAGGAGCGGCGACGAAATAATCGTGGCAGTGACCAACAGCTTCTCTCCAAAGCAACATGTACCTGTTACGTTCTACGTGACAGTGGACATTAGGCAGAGACGCCAAGTGGTCAACGAGATACAGAGTTCCGTTACAGACGCATATATTTTGTTTTCGGGCCCGGTTGGTCAAGTTTTCGGAAAATCTAATTAATTCAGGAAGACCGACCGGGACCCGAGGAAGTGACCGATCTTACAAACAGTGCAGTGACGATTCAAGTGTAGCTACTAACAAAATGTGACCGAAACGAAAGCACGTGCTCGGCGGACCTCGCGCATATCAAACTAATTTTTCTGTTAGCTTTTTAGAACATTTTAAAAAAGGGTTTGTATGGGGTGTGATAGAGTGTGTGGCAAAGCTGGGCGGCTTTTTGTGTATTTGTATTTTTATTTGATATTTGCATTTGTGTCTTGTGAAATAATAAGGTAAGCTGTAATTCCTAAGTGTTATGTTGGTGTTGCATCACTTTGCAGTAATGTATCTCAATGAATTTTAATGAGTTTACAAGCAGTCAAGATTAAATAATAATAAATATTACTTCTCTTCCAAATAATTGAGAGTTAAATTCTTTCAATGCCTTATTTCGTTATATGTATCGTCAGAGTTCGTCGAACGAAATGGGTTAGTCCACACTATGCGATCCGGCCAGATCATTGCTAAACGGTAAGTATGAAGTTGAATGTAAGTAAACAATAAATATCTATATTACTTAAAGATAAAAGTTACAATTGGTGCCGTGACCAGGATTTAATATAACTGAAGAGGGGTTATTTTAACACCGGCCTACATCTGACGATGCATAGCGAAGTAGGGTTATGAAAGCAAATTGATTTGGTAAAATATCAGTTTTGAAATAAAATTACAAATTGACAGTTGTTACGTAAGCAAAAATAGATAAAGTAAAAATGTCTGAGAATACAGAAAAAAGTAGTATAATAAATTCAATTATGAGTGAAAGTGGCCTTGAGTCGCAATCGCTGGATGAAAGTGGTATGTTGAGGGGGGAGACGGGTGCTGTTACGGAAACAGCTGGCGGCAGTAATGTAATAGTTCATTCCACTCCGATTGCGTCTCAACCACAACCAAATGAAATAGACGTTGATTCGGGGATTCAATTGACCCCCGTTTCAACTAATAAAAGTAAACAAGCAGAGGAAACAAATATGATGAGTGTTATGCTCAGTCAATTCGAAAGAATGAATAATAATTTTGAGACCAAATTTGAAATTTTAAGTAACGAATTCAAAGAGCAGAAAATTAAATGCGAACAGCAGAATATTAAAAACGATATTATTTTTAATGAAATTAAAAAACAGAATATTCAGTTTCAGCAAAATATAAATATAAAATTTGACGAGTTGATAAATAACATACAAGACAAGAGTGTATGTCTTGAAAATGCCAATGAAATGACAAAAATTAGTTCGAATAAAGTAGAACAGAGTAAGAATAATACAAACGAAAGCTGTAATGACAGTGTTGTGTTAGGCAATGAGTTAATAAATAAAAATGATGTTAATAATAACGAGAATAATAATGTGTTTGAGAAATTGGTATCAGAAAGTGATACGGTAAAAATAAATAATGAAAGTATAGAATGCAGTGATTATGAGATGTTAATGTGTGTCAGTGAGTTAGAGAGAGAGAGAAAAAATAATGTTGTAGTAGAGTGGGGACAGAGGGGAAATTTTCCTTTTATTATTTATGATGATTTAATGTGGTCACAAGAGTTTTTGAAGGGCAAGAGTCCCGTGTTAGTAGAAGAGTTGAGTTTATTTTATTTGTATAAGTTTATACCCTCTGTGCGGAATGATTTTATAAGTATGAGATGGTGCTATGATGAGAGAGATTTAAATAGAGAATTGTTTGTTGAGAGAGAGATAGAGTTATATGAATTAAAGAGAGATTATGAGGAGTTGAAAGAAATATTAGAAGTATATTTAAACCCGAATGATGTAATTGATAATACAAAAGTAACTAACCCGATATTGGAAATATTTACTGACGGAGAGTTAACAGAAATACTTAACGCAGACTTGGTGAATGATTATTATGGTATAACAGATAAATTGAAATTGTTTGGTTATGACACACAAGACAACAGTATGTATGTCAATACAATTGAAAAGTGTTATTTAGAACCAAGATTAATTTTTGACGATGGTGGCTGAACTAGAATATCAGTGTATAGACCTTGTTAGATACTGTAAATTCTGGTAATGACCTTGCTGATTTGGACATCTGAAGTGAGATACACTTGAACAATTTTGACGTATATTTTGTAAATAATATTGAATTCATTTGTGTGTATTGTGAAATGTAATGTGTATATGTTTTAGAAAATGTTGTATTAATAATAATAATATTATTAATATTTTTGCACTCTAATTAAATAACAAAATAATTACGAAGACAATAGTTAATGATTTGTAGAATGTTGATAATAATTGAGATATGTTATTTTAATAATCAAATGAATATTTAATTTTAATAATAAATTGAATTAAATAAGTGGAGATGTTTAGATAGTGTGATTGAATATTATGTGTTTGAATTTTATAAGGTAATTAAATTGTTTGGTGAGATTTTGATTTAATAATAATTAATAAGTAAATAAATGTTAAATGGTTTATTTTGTGGAACATAATGATTAAAAATATGTGTTAATAATAAATTTAGAATTTTTGAAAATCTGATTACAACACAGGATAAATTCATCATGATGATAAATAAAAAGAGTTAATGAAAAATTTTAAATAATAATGTTTATAAATTTTTATATAAATTATTTAAAAGAGAATTGTTTGTTTGATGTATGCTAATAATCCAGGTTTACTGCTATTTGTGTATTGTGTTATGTGATGTATTATAACAGTGTAGTGTGGAACTGCTATGGGGGAAGGTTGTAGATTTTGTATTTAATATTTTATGTTAATAATGGTTAAGCTTCCATATAGAGTGGGTTAAAAACCCCATCTAAATTAATATTGTCATTTAAATATAAATTCGTAAATTTAATATTACGAAAGATATTTTACTTGTGATTCCCCAAATTTTCGGGCGGTCACGGCCTCACCGAACCCTGACCGTGGAATTGGTTTAGCTTTAACAGCTATGGTTGGGGCACATTACGATTACGCGCTGACCATAACTGGCCATAGCTGTTATCGTTGTAAAGGTGTATTTTGAAATTGATGGGGGGTAAATAAAAGGGGAATCACCAAACTATGGAACAGCGGCTGCCACTCTGTTCGAGAAGGAACAGCAGAGCCAGGTGGTAGATCCGTTTAAGGGTGCATGATTATTAACGAGAACATGATGATGTTCACCAATGTTAAAACTTAACAGCGGAAGCAGAGACACGGAGAGGTAAAACCCTGCTCCAAAATATACAGTCTCTGTGGAAGCGAAAGGGCGAAACAGTCCTCCATAATCTGAAATAGAGTGTGTGGCTGGGAGGTGACGTAAAGGAGTCACGAATTTAAAATTTTATGACGTAAAAGTTTTGCTTATTCAAGGTTTAATCCAATCAAAAATGCTTGTGATCTGTCCACATAATTATATGCTCAGACTCGTAAAATAAGGTTCATACTATAATTTTAAAGGTATCATTTTATTGTTGTGTGTTAGATATAGTTGTTGATAAAATGTATTTTCATTATGTGTGTAATTTCTTTTCTAAGCCAATCATTAGACGCCTGGCAGGCAATCAACATAATAGAAGTAAGTGTTGGTAATGTATTACATGTATTTGTTCAATTTTAAGATGTAGTTTCATTGTGTTTTTATGTTAGGATATCGGCTGATCAACAATACCATGTCACTGGTATATGGGTTTGTAAATGTTACAAGTAATTAATGTTTAGTGTACTACAGATATTTTGAAGTAAAGATAAAAAGAATATGAGAAATGAAATAATAATAATTTATGCAAGTTAATAAAAGATAATTCATGGGTGATAAATGTTTTATGGGACATGCAGACCTGTCCAAAGCTGAATGTGAAATGATGGAGATGAATATAATGTAATGTTGTTTTTGAGTTGATGTGATATAACAGAATTTTGTGAAATATAGATGTTGACACAGTGGTAATGGAGACTTTATGTAGAGTTTTGAATGATATATATTTATGTTTATAGTTAATGAGGTTATTTTGTGTATTTGTAGTGAGGTAATGAGATTGAGAATTTTGGGGGATGGCAATTTTGTATTAGGGGGTAGTGTATTTGGGGAATCCGCAACAAGGGTTGGGACGGGATTAGAATAGATTTTAGTGAGGAGGGGCCGCCTTAGGTAGAATCCGGGCCACCAGATAAGGGAATGAGTTTTGGGAAGGAAACAGGTATCCTATGTACAAAGGGTTAGAGAGTATTTTATATGTAGAGAAGGCGGCGAATTGTGTTAAATGATAAGTTGGGGTTTAGAATGTCCTGATTAGTAGATAATTTTGATAGAGTTGGGTGTCTTGGGAGTTGCAGTTGATAAATATTAGAGTCAGGGGGAGAAAGTTTATATATGTATAGAAATCTCATACAGAAAAACGAGAATAAATAATTTACATCACCCACAGTATATTAAGGTAAGATTGTTGGAAAGAAAGAGAGATTCATGATAAAGAATATACAATTGTTTATTTTTTTTTCACCAGTGACAGAATTTTGATAAAATTTGAAAATAATGTAAAGTCAAGAATTGTTTGTTTTAAATAATTTAAATGTCAATCTGTTTATTATTTATAATAATATTTTGCTTGTTTTAAATATTTTATGTTATTATGTTTTGTATTTCAAGGTAGGATATTACAGATGTCAATGTGTTTTCAGAAATCATATATAACATATGTAGGTCAAGGATTTTGGACTTGACCTAGTTATGATCAGCTGATGAGTTCATACACCTACTAAGCTTGTGTATAGTAGGAATCCAATTTTAATTTGTTTGTTTGATTAATTCAAACTAATATTTGAATAATTTTAATAAATGTTATTTAATAAATAAATTTAATAAAATCTTTTACTGAATAAATTTAAAATTTTTTTGTGAGGAAAAAAAAAAAAAAAAAATTTTTGATTTTTCGCCTGCCAGCGAGTGAATATGTTGAGTAATGATCATTTTATTGTGTATGTATTAATGATGTTTCTTTTATTGTATTGCTTCATATTGGTAGACTATAAGTGATTCTCCATGTTAGAATAGAAATGTTTATATTAATAGGAATGTTTAGGTTGTCATTGAAACAAAAATTAGAAAAAAGAGGAAGAGAATTTTTTGATAAACGATTATTTTTTGAATTTTGAATTTTTTAAATTTTTGATAAATTTTAAAAGAAAGTTTTATTCTTATGTGTTATGGTAATATGTAATGTTAGAGTGTGTGAGCCCAGTATTTGCCAAAGGCAGCCCAGCTTGCAAAAAGGGGATCCATATCGGCGGAGGAGCTGGAATGATTTTAGCCAGGGATTGAGGATTTTTGGGGGTAGTATGTTAGAAGGCGAGGCGCGCTGTGGTGCGAGTCTGATCGATTTCTCGGTGTTGGGATCTCTTACGGAGAAGTCCAGTGATCTCGTTCAGATGAGTCCATAGTCGCTGAGCCAGGGGGGTCGTGTACCAGTGCAGATTAAGAACCAGGGGGTTGTTGGCACCAGTTCCTCACCGATCCTCTTCGGGGTTATCGATGAGATTTCTTCTGTCGTGGACAGCAGAATTCTCATCGAGGGGGTATTGTAGCGGGTCAAATTTTGTGTGTGTTTATTTTAACCGTTTGGGGCATATATTTATATTTTTATTTATTTCGTTTTCGGGCGGACTGGTATAAAGTATGGTAAAGCTGCATTATTGTGCAATGTAACAGAACAGTGAAACAACGCTATAAGACGCAGTTGTTGTTGAGGAATGCGGCAGAGCATTTGCACCTCCACCAAAATTCCAAGAACTATGCGAGAGTGTGGCATTGCGCTCCCATGCGCACACCAAGCATGGGCGCCTACCCAAGCGTTGGCAAAAAAGTAAGATGGCCAGAGAGTGAAATTTCATCGTTCCGTTGGGTTCACTACGGAAGTGTCGTTTAGACCACGCCCACTTAAATGACATCAGCAGAGCCAAGCCCAATATTAAGCTCTGGTCATCTACATATGTCAGCTCCATTCCCTATATAAAATGGTTACACGACAGCAGAGGAACAAGGAGCGGCGACGAAATAATCGTGGCAGTGACCAACAGCTTCTCTCCAAAGCAACATGTACCTGTTACGTTCTACGTGACAGTGGACATTAGGCAGAGACGCCAAGTGGTCAACGAGATACAGAGTTCCGTTACAGACGCATATATTTTGTTTTCGGGCCCGGTTGGTCAAGTTTTCGGAAAATCTAATTAATTCAGGAAGACCGACCGGGACCCGAGGAAGTGACCGATCTTACAAACAGTGCAGTGACGATTCAAGTGTAGCTACTAACAAAATGTGACCGAAACGAAAGCACGTGCTCGGCGGACCTCGCGCATATCAAACTAATTTTTCTGTTAGCTTTTTAGAACATTTTAAAAAAGGGTTTGTATGGGGTGTGATAGAGTGTGTGGCAAAGCTGGGCGGCTTTTTGTGTATTTGTATTTTTATTTGATATTTGCATTTGTGTCTTGTGAAATAATAAGGTAAGCTGTAATTCCTAAGTGTTATGTTGGTGTTGCATCACTTTGCAGTAATGTATCTCAATGAATTTTAATGAGTTTACAAGCAGTCAAGATTAAATAATAATAAATATTACTTCTCTTCCAAATAATTGAGAGTTAAATTCTTTCAATGCCTTATTTCGTTATATGTATCGTCAGAGTTCGTCGAACGAAATGGGTTAGTCCACACTATGCGATCCGGCCAGATCATTGCTAAACGGTAAGTATGAAGTTGAATGTAAGTAAACAATAAATATCTATATTACTTAAAGATAAAAGTTACAATGGGCATATGCATATGCTTGAATGAGGCTGCATACTTAAAATAACGTATACCAGAAAGAAGAATCAATGAAACAGCTTAATTTCTGAAGTGCACCAAAAATGTAATTGTAATATTAATGAATGCTGTGAAACATAGGCAATACTATTCACTTCATGAAAAACATAACTTCTCACATAAGTATGGTTATATAAGCTGCTATTTCACTTTGTTAACTACTACAGGAATTCTGTTTTCTTGCAGTCCCTTAATAACCCAATAAGCTTCAAACATACTTATCAGTTTCTTATCTGAATGGTAAAAAGATTGAGATAATTTATTTTACAAATTAACAGTTCAACATAAATTCAAAATTTGATTTTATAAAAATATAATTAATGACACGTGATGCTGTTTAACAGTTAATAAATTTTATACTATATTTCTTTTAAAATAAGTATTTATTAGATAATTGAACACATACTATGAAAAACAGCTATAAGTAAAAATGTTAATAATACTATTATTTGAGACAATGTGGAAAACCAAGGCAAAAATGTTAAGTAACCAGATTTTCATTAATGCAAAATATAATTCTGTAAACTTTCTTTTAAGTGAAAAATGACGTTTATTACTAAAAATATACATTCACAAAACTGAATACATTTAATTTAAAAATATCAGTCTCAGAATCTTTTGCATAATTAAGACAAATGTATGTACATTTATTGAAAACAGTAATACATTTGTCATAAAGAACTACAAACCTGATACAAAAGTAATATACGAATTCACAATCAACACTACTTTTTTCACTTGTCATCATAAATTTCAAGAACATCTGCTAAATGTTCATTATCTCTAGGCCGTTTTAATTGTTTCTTTCTCTGAGCTGGTTTCTTGCGCTTGTGAAGAGGAGCTGGCTTTTTTAATCCATGATCCTGCATTGAACGGATGCCCTGAAACAAGTATTTAATTGTTAAAACGTATTTTTAATTCTTAAATTTACATTTTTATCACGCACACTTAGAGACTGAGATAATAAAGCCTGAGAGGGGGGAGACAGACAGACAGAAAATGTACATATTATAACATGTCATAAAACATCGTTTATCAAAGGGAAATTAGGCAGTTTTTCCTACCAAACTTGGTCTGGAATTGGTATTTCTGTTACTACACATTTTATAAATTTAAGTATGTGTTTTCTTTCTATATATTTTATCAAATAAAATTATTTAATTATTTGCCTAATAGAAATTTTCAAACAGTATACAACTGCTGATAATAATTTTGAAGAGGATTGAAATTTTGATCATTATATCCGACAGCTTACACATAGGCCTTTCAATCTTGAACTTGTATCACTAAAAAAATACATTGTTACACACAGTACTGTTATAAACAATTTCTTGTTCACTTGGATATAATCTTTTATTGAGTTCTGTGTTTTATGAATTTCAGATTAACTATCCAAAACATATGATTTTTGATATTTTCATATGCCAGTTTCTGATCTGAATCCAGCAAACACATTTACAATGAAATGTTTGTCCTACATAACTATTAATGGTTGTTGAGTGACATTTTAACATTTGCGTAATAATATTTTGTCTTAATCATACAATTAAGGTGAAGCTATTAGCCCGTTGCATGTCTATATACAGTAGAGTCTCGATAGTTTGAGATTCCGTGTCGTTTGAGGTACCCCGCTATAAAAATATTATGTACTCCGAAAATGATGGGATATTAGTACCAGAAAAAGATCGTCAACTCAGAAACAAAAAACTCTTGGTTCATTTTTTTTTAAAGTAAGTTTCATGCAAAGTATTTTGTTTTCAAATATACATACAGTACAATTTTAATATTACTGTATGTAATTTTAAATTTTAGTGTGTGCATTTAATAAATAAATTTGTGAGTGTTAACAAAAGACTTTTTATTTAATCCTCATGAATATAACCTAATTACATGAGTGATGATTTGTCGTCGATTTTCCTTTTCCTTTGCTTGCGAATGTTCTCGAAAGCCTGTGCAAATTAGTAAACAAAACCCACATACACAGCACACCAGTTTACTGATTTTGTATAACATTGCTTTTAGATAAATTTCCAGCATACACTTTATATTATCACACAGAGAGTCTCCAGAGTAGAAAGCAAAGTACATTAGGGCTAACTCAGTTGTGGGTTAGGAGCACAGCGCGGGGTGCTTGGTGCGTCGGTAGAGCACAGCAGATCTGCTAACAGCAGATAATACCGTCATTTTGTGTAGTTCGAGTTTTTAGTAGTTCGAGGTTGGTTTGGTCCCAATTACCTCGAACTATTGAGACACTACTGTACAATCAATTCAATCTCTCTCTTCCCTGTGTCCAGTTTTTTCATTGTCTGGTTGAAAATTTGTTTACCCCCACATTTACAGTAGTTACTTTAAGTTTGTGTTTACTGACTAAATGAAAAAAAGAATAGAATGCACTGCTTCACCATATTTTGAGTCTTTCCAAGATTTTCTCCTCTGACGTTTAATTTTGGTTAAATTTAATCAGTGTACTTAAAAATTTCTTCTTTTATAAATCAATAAAATTTGATTTATAAATTCACAAATCAATATTCTTGATTCTGAAATCAATATTGCCTTGGTGAAAATGCTGAACATAATTTTTATGAGCTTTTTATAAACTTTCAATTTGTAAAATTTACACTTATTCTTTAAATATTAGTTTATTGATGTTTGAAAAACACAATAACTCGTCAGATAACACAAGCAACAGACAGTATATTCACATATTGTCTAGTAGAAAAAAGTATGGTCCACCATACACACATTACAAAAATACATACTTAGACATATAGTATAGAAACTCCCAGCACGTAGAAAAGGCTAGTGCTTTGTGCTCTCCATTACAGCACAACTGACACTGACTTGAGGTATATCACATAAATGGCAACAACAAAAGCCAGCAGTTAGCAAGTAGTAGTTTTACATAGTTATTAGATTATTTCTCTGTTATACTTGGAGACTAACAAGTTTATTATTATTATTGTAGTGTTATTATTTGTTGCATTACTTTGTAATAGGTATTTCGTACTAATATAGGAGATTAATATAAAAGAAGGGTGATTTTTTGTTAACAAAAAACTGTGACTGTTAGTTTCCCAGATGTTTAGTAATTAATGCCACTGCATCAAGAATGCTATCAATATAAAAATATGCTTTGTTTTTGTTTTGAATATGTAGTTTTTTACACTGAATAGTAAACAGCTCAAATTAAATCAAACAGACCACCTACTCTTTATTCAAAAGAAGTCCTCTCTGGCAGCATGATGACCATTATACTGGTTCATTTGAATTACGCTTCTTTAGATGAGTTTCCTAGAGACATCATCACCATTCTTAATAATTGCTTTCCTTCCAATGATGATCAGAATCAAGAATGACATGTAGGATGATTTTTTATTAGGCTTTGTACGACTTATTGGGCTCTTTGGCAAAATTTTCCCATTCCACAATTCCAATTTTATTTCTACATTTAATTAGCACGTAAAGAAAACTCCAGGGTTATTTAAGTGAAAATAGCAATAAATAAAAGTTAGGAAACACAACCAACATCAATTCACAAGTGACAGACTATAACTCACATTACTCATAAGTCATATTTGTAAGTGCACTCAGTACTGACAACATTTGGTTAAATGTAAATGTTTCATGTCTACCACTAAGTTGAAAATGGAAACATATATGGTGGTGATGATTTTTTGCAGCTGCCTAATATTGTATATATTTATGTCATCTCTATACACCCAAATGTTCAACAATTACTGTCGGAAAAAAAACCATAAGTCTCCTCTGTTATTCCCTTTGCTAATATGAATTGACGATTCAATAAATAATTATAAAACTGAATACACTAATAGGCATATGTCAGTAATGATAACAATAACATTACATCATATTTGCCTATTTTTTGTTGAAATATCATTTGTTCTTTCTTTGCCAATGTTTATTTCTCAAGTATTAAGAAGTTCAGATGCTTGATAGTGTAGATAATTTGACCATCTAATTTGATATTTGGATAACTGACCATCTATTGTAATTAACTGAGACTACTACTTACTGCATACTAAAAATATGTTATTTCACAAACTTAATAAACAGAAAACCAGACAGAACATTTAAAATGTTCAATCAACATAAAAAGTGTTAATTACTTGATTAAGTACACATTTGTTGTCAAAAAAGTTAAAATATAGCTTTAACTACTGGAGACTACTTGGAGACTCGCTCCTTTTCCTGGTACATATAAACCTGATGTCTTTTACTTTACAGAAAATGAAGTAACAACCAAAATTTTAAATAACTACAGTCCCTGGCCAAATTATTAGGCCACCCATTGAAAAAATTAAAATTTACAGTTTTTTCACTGATATTGTATTTTCAGTGTATTTTAATGTAAACAATCAATGTTAATTTTAATATTTCATGTTATTAGACAAAATATTTATGCCTATCATTAATATTGGCAACACTGTAAGCTTGTTATATTGTGTTTAGTTATTACACAACAATGCAGTCAGCTGTGTGGTTCAATGAATCTGTTCTGAAGTTGTTTTAATTGCCAGTTTATGCATTCAGTTGTTATTTTCTTGGTGTTGTATTGTTATTTTTTTGTTTTTATTGTTATTTTATTTTATTTTACATGTTAATTACTTTAAAAGTTTAAGTCTGTTTAATTTTTTTTTCAGATTAATATGGTAACCTCAAATATTGGAAAATTCTGCCATGGGCAAAGTAAAAGATATCAGTGACGACCAAAAAGCTGTTGTAAAACATTTATTTTACAAACAATTACTGTTACATATGTTTTAATAATTAATTACAGAAAAAATTACAGTAGTTTTAAAATTATTTTAATGTTTTGTTATCCCTCCTTTAGCTTTGATGACACTTTCAATTCTTCTCGGCATACTTGTAACGCAATTTAATGCCTTTTCCTTTAACTTGTCATTATGATTCCAGTGCCAAATTATTCTTGCAATTAGTTGATGCTTAGTGGTGATATTTTCCTTTCCTATTTCCCGTTTTAAAAGCTCCCACACATTCTCAATTGGGTTGAGATCTGGTGAATTTCCTGGCCATTCAAGAAGTGGTATTGAGCTCTGAGCAAGAAATGTCTTAACACTTTTTGCTGTGTGACAAGGAGCTGAATCTTGCATAAATATTTTCTCTTCATTATTGGGAAACCATTCATTTAATTGGGAAATAAGTCTTCTCTGAAGAACTGTGATGTACTGGTCCTGCCGCATTGTCCCTACAACAACGTAAAGCCGTCCAAGTCCTTTAGAGCTAATGACAACCATATCATAACTGACGGTGGATATTTTATGGTTCTTACAACACAGTCTTCATTAAAATTTTCTCCAGGTCTTCGTTTAACAGACTGCTTTTTGTCTGTGAGGACTTGAAACGTGGACTCATCACTGAAGCACACCTGTCAAAAATGGACACAATGTTACAGTAGAGTTGAACCAGAATTTAAAACAGGCCCAACCTTTCAAAAATACTGTACAGCAACTTACCTTATCCCAATCTTCAGAAGTGAATGTTCTGTACTTTCTAGCCCATAGTAGTCTTTTCCATTTCATTGCTGTAGTCAGCTTGGGCTTCTTGACAGGTCGTCGACTTTTGAATCCCAGCGCATACAGACTTCGGCGAACAGTTCTTTCAGATACTGCTACTCCAGAATCTTGCACCTCTTGTGTGATGGTTGCATTTGTGGCAGCCCTACGTCCTTTAATTATTTTTATTAATTTCCTTTCAGTTCTAGGAGAAATAATTTTTTTACGGCCACATGCTCCCTTCCTCTTACTACGAAGTGAAACATTGTTCGCTATATTTTCCTTTATTCTTCTCACTGATTGCCTAGAAATGTTGCACTTCCTAGCGATTTCACTGATATTACACTTTTCTATTTCAAGTAAATGTTTTACAACAGCTTTTTGATCATCACTGATATCTTTTACTTTGCCCATGGCAGAATTTTCCAATATTTGAGGTTACAATGTTAATCTGACCAAAAAAAATTAAACAGACTTAAACTTTAAAAGAATTAACACTTCAAATAAAATAAAAAACAAAAAAATAACAATACAACACCAAGAAAATAACAACTGAATGCATAAACTGGCAATTAAAACAACTTCAGAACAGATTCATTGAACCACACAGCTGACTGCATTGTTGTGTAATACCTAAACACAATATAACAAGCTTACAGTGTTGCCAACATTAATGATAGGCATAAATATTTTGTCTAATAACATGAAATATTAAAATTAATATTGATTGTTCACATTAAAATACACTGAAAACACAATATCAGTGACAAAACTGTAAATTTTAATTTTTTCAATGGGTGGCCTAATAATTTGGCCAGGGACTGTATATATTTTTGACTGTACTGGAGACTTCTCCTCTTCCTCACATAACTTTGATAGCGTGAAAAATGTCTTTCCAATATACAAAACAATTCACATTTACCTGTTTTTCTAGATATTCTTCAATTTTTTGGTCATCCATATTTTCAACAGCCACTGATCGCCATAATTTCTGAAATTCTTCATCTATAGGTAATATTGCTGTTTTGTCATTATAGAACATTATTTTCTTCTTGTCTATTGGTCTTACAATATACACAATTTCATTAGCCAAACTCTGCACAAATAAATTTTATGATTTTCTTAATTTCATGCTACTACTGACAAACAAACCTTATAACTGATTAAACATGGTAACCTCAGGAATCATTTAGCAAATATTTATAAAATAAACATAAGAATACACACAGTACTTTCAATAATTATTATTTATTAACCCTAGAAACAAAAAAAGTCAATTCTGAAATGCTGTGACCTAATTCTAAAGAGTGGATGTTTCATAACTGGACACACTTCTTCTTCTCACACTGTTCGTCCATCTCACTGTTTTGTTGTTTTTGTTCATTTGTAACTTATTAGTGCACATCATATACTTATATATTTTTAGAAGTTGCAAGGAAATTTTGGTAAATAGTACAATAACTTTTGTACTACATACAGGGTCAGCTGATGAGTTCTACTGGTTATTTTTTATGTATTTACTGCAAGTGTGTTTGTCTGCAGTACTTTTTCAAGTGTTTTTAATGTGTTTTTTTATAATTTTAATTCATCATTATTTTGTAAATACCTCTTACATATTTCTAGCAGGTTTCTATATTACAAACAGTTCTGCAAATCTTAATTACTTCTGTAAGTAAAATTATATTTTATTATCATTTAATTCCTTTGATAATAAAATATAATTTTACTTGCAGAAGTAATTAATATTTGAAGAACTATTCATAATATTTTTAAGCAACTATATCTATTGTGTATTAAGGACAAAAAAGAAAAATGAACATGTAAGTCATGAGTGACTGGGGGGTGTGTTTTGGTTACATTTAACTGTATTAAGTATTAAAAATTTTCAAAAAAGTCAACAATATTTTGTAACTTTTTGTTTTGTTTTATAAGTTTTATTGTGAAGTGTGTTTTGTATATAATTAAAAGTAGTGGTATTACTATTTTTTTGTGATGGGTGTAAATTATAATATTTTTTCCTTCAACACAAAAGTTAATTAACTGAGTCAAAGTTTCAGTACATCAAACATTAACACACTTAACATATTCTGATTGACAATAAAATTAGTAATGTTAATGCATAATGGTAAACATCCATAAGACATGCATAATGGTATTTGCCCCTACACCCTACAGAAATTACAGTTGTTGCTACTAAGATTAAAGAAATAATTTATATTTAAAAAAACATTCATTTTCAAATGCACATCATTATAACAGAATTTTAGCTGCTAAATATATATCACATAGGTTGACATTATGAATGTCAACAAAATCACACACACACACACACACACACACACACACACACACACACACACACACACACACACACACACACACACACACACACACACACACACACACACACACACACACACACAATTCATTTTTAAATGTGAACACTTGTCTTTAGCAATCATCATTCAAGTAATTTACTATTTTTATTCTACAACGTTAACTGTTGTTGACTGTAATAAAAATACAAATTACACATAAATAACAACAGAAAGTACACTAACATACCTAAAATATGCTTTCAATATGGGAAATGTACTTGAACTAAAGCACCACCATTTTACACTAAAGTGTAAGGATGAACAGCTCCCTTATGGATTGGAAACATAGGGAAACTAGATCTTATGAACCTAACTGTATTTAATTCATAAATCTCCAAACTACACAGGTTTTTATTTTAAAGAATCTGATTACATATAATTCCCCTATACAAGTTACAAGCCTGTCTTTAGGTATAGAGAGATGGACTGTTAGTTAAAATCTCTTCTATAAAGAGCAATGTGGGTTTATGCCAGGAAGGTCATGTTTTGATATCACGTTTTCCTTACGCAGATATCTAAAAATCAACAAGAGAAATACAAAGCATTTATAGATCTTGAGAAGACAATAACCAAGCAGAGAAGAATTTGACATGGGGAATATTACAAAAGTTGGGGCTATCCTAAGCATTTCCTTAAGGCATTGAGACATTACTATAAAAGTACAAGAATAGTTCTCAAAACAGATGCAAATTTATTCAAAGGGATACTTAGGTATGAGGTCTGACTGAAAAGTACCCATTCAGGTAATGTTTTGCGGGGAAAAACAGGCCACAATGAGGCCTTAATCCCTTCCATCCCCTTGGGTCTTCACACACTCATCTCATCATCTCTTTCACTTCTTGAAACAACCTGCAAAGTCTTCTTTTGGAATCATCATGAGCTGCCTCATCACATTCTCCTGAATTTCATCCACCAACTGAAGTCTTTCCCTTTCAATGTTGATTTTAGCTTTGGAAAGTGCCAGAAGTCAGAGGTTAATAATCAGCACTATAAGGTGGCTGAGCAACCTATGTGATGTGACAAATGTGCAGGTCCAATGCACAATGAAGGTGGCAGTCATCACTTGCCAACAGCTGTTTCCGTTATCTTCTCACTACATTCCTGAGCCTGTGAAGAATTTATGTAATACTCCTTAGTTATTGTCTGACCTGGAGGAGTATACTCATGATGGACCACACCTTCATGGTCGGAAAACAATCAACATGGCCTTGGTGTTACTTCTAGAACATGGACCTCTTTCTAAGGATTCCCAGCTGTCTTGAAAGCATCAATATCACACTTTGAATGGAATCCTCTCCGAATGTCCTGCTAATTATTTAAATGGTTTCTGCAGACAAATGTCCAAGTTGATAAAACAAAACTTGATGCGGATTCAATGATCTTCTCACTCTTGTCATTGTGAATATGGTGGTCGTACAAAACACAAGTTTACTTAATAATGTGTCATTACAGAATGAGGGGCCAGACTGTTCATGCGAGCGTGGTAACGTCTCCAGCTTTTGGCAGTATGAAGCTATGAAGGTCATGTGGCGTATTATTGAGATATTCAAAATATTTGGATACTTCCCGGTCAGACCATGTGTACCAGAGAGTTTGGCAACCACACAACCATGTAACGCATCACTCATGAACTTCTGAAAAGATGAAAGGAACACACACAATCTGGAATTACATTGGTTCGAAATGGTCAGTAAATACTCTTTCAATTTATGGATAACTAATGTATAATTCAAGACAAGAAGGAATTGTCTTATTATACACTGCATAGTTATCAGCCTGATATAACATGACAATGTTGACAAATAAAATGAATAGTATGGCATTTAAAGGACCAAGACCTATGTGATGTACAAATAGAGATTTGTAGTAAAACAAGAGGGCAATTTAGTCATTTTAATTATCTCAATTCCTGCTGTGGAAGGAACATACACATCAAATAGTAAATAGTTTGTATTTCAGATAACTATCCACAGAGTATTATAAACAAAGTTAATAGGGACGAAAAACTAAAATTTTGGTTTGGCTACATGAATGTGAAAACTGGTGTCAACTGAGTAAGAATGAGGCATCAGAAATGAAACTTTCACAAAAGATAGATGACTGTTACAGACACAAGTGGTAGGGTATGATACACATACAATATTTACAAAATGCACTGGGAATCTACATCACTGTGATTGACATGAAATATGAGAGTTTATCAATCAAATATATTGGACTTACCGTCCGCGGCTTCTGAAACAGCGTCTTTATAAAATTTACACTTGTCCCATCATCAGAATTTAAAAATAATTGCGTATCATTTAAAGTTGATACACTTGTCAACACTTAAAACATTAAAATCCAATATAAAAACAAATAACTTAAAATAACATGATAATATAATATTTACAACGAGTGCGAAGGTTTACCGATGTACATCGTATGAAGACCGATCGCGTACTAATTTACGTCTCGCTCCCACCACGACAATAGCGCAAGGCAGTGTTGTACAATACATTTGACTTGAAAACTAATTTATCATTTAGAACATGTGGCTTGGTATCAGTATTATTGTGTGCTTTATAAATTTCGTACTCTTCAAGAGCGTTCAAATATCGCCCTTTCTTACATATGTGAAGGGGTTTCAAATTAGTTTTAAAATTAGTGTAGCTATGATTTTCGGAAATAAGGTGTTCTGCAAATTTTGACTTGATATTGTCCAAACTGTGAAAATGTGCAGGCGGCCTATGTTCTGTAAATCTTTTTAAAAAAGCACGTCCTGTCTGGCCCACATAAAAGGCGTCACAATCGTCACATGTCAATTTGTAAACACCAGTTTTGTGTTCAAGGCTGGTAGTTCTGCGGACACGAAGGTTATTCATAATACTATTAGTGGTCTTATAGGTGACCTTGATATTACTGGTTTTACCAAAAATTGACCCAAAAATCTGAGGCATAAGGTATGTGTACGGTGTTGCAATATATTTGCGTTTTGTACTTTCGCGTGTTTTATGTCCGTTAATGTTACTATGTCCCTTCTTATGTTTTCGAAGGATGTTGTTCACCATATTGACATCATAACCATTAGCAACTGCAATGTGTTTAATGGTGTCTAATTCCTCATGGTATTCTTTATCACCGAGGGGCAAAGATAAAAGTCTATAAATCATACTGTGGAAGGCAGCTAATTTCTGTGATAAAGGATGAAAAGACGTAGCATGTATTACAATGTCAGTCGTTGTGGGTTTTCTATAGATGTCAAATTGCAACTTTTTATTATTGTCCTTAGCAACAGTTAAATCTAGAAAATTCAGTTTACCATTTTCTTCACTTTCAAGTGTGAACTGCATTTTGTTATTGATATTATTCAAATGATTATGTAAATTATCAATTTGCCTTTGTGTACCTTTGTATATTAAAAAGGTATCATCAACATACCTGCCGTAAAATATTATGTTATTTTTGTGTTTGTTATTAGTAAGAATGAATGAATTTTCGAAATTATTTAGGTATATATCTGCAAGAAGACCTGAAAGTGGAGAACCCATTGCTAACCCATTTTGTTGGCTGAAAAATTGATTATTGTGGGTAAAATAATTTTGATCAAGAATTAACTCCAAAATGTGCATCAATTCATTTATACTATTAATATCCAATTTATTAGTATTAATAAGGTCAGTCCTAAGTATACGCAAGGTCTCAGCTACTGGTATATTCGTATAAAATATTGTAAATTCACAATATCAAAGGAAATAAGTTTGTAAGCCGGTTCAACTATTAAATTTTTAACTTTATTCACAAAGTCAACACTATTAATTAGGCTATGATCATTAATTATTTGTATATTGTGTTTTATTATGGTGACTAATTTTTTTAGCTGTTTTATACCCCGGAGCAGTGGTGAAATTTACTAATGGTCTCAAGGGGATAGCATCCTTGTGGAGTTTTGGTAATCCTGTCAAAACGGGTGCTTTTGAATTTATAGGTTTCAAGGATCTTCTTGTTTGTTCATCAAACAAATGGGTGCATCTGTTTATACATTGATTTAATTTTTTACATAATTTTCCGTTGGGTCAGAGTTTAGTAAATCAATGTTGTTGTTAGTAATGAAATTTTGTATTTTATTGTTATAATCTTCTCTGTCCATAATAACCACAGTATTACCTTTGTCAGCTTTAGTGACGAGAGCTTTATTGTCAGATAATTTTTGTTTTAATCCTATTAAAATTTTCCGTTCTTTATTATAATTATTATTAGTTAAAGGAATAGAGGAATGAACATTATTATACCGATTTTTAACGATTTTATTGAATTTTTCGTTTATTAAGAAACGTGTCTGGTCTTGATCTTTCTGATCAACCATTGCCTTAACAACAGTCTCTGCATTGATAATTTCTGCAATAATTTGCTTGCGATCAAGACTTGATTTGTGTACGGGAAGATTATAATTCAAACCTTTACCCAATAAATCAGTTTCATCAGTATTTAAACCAAGGGACGTTAAATTCTGTAACCGCGTATAAAATTTGTCTTTACATTTGATATTGTTGGATATCGGTAACTGATCATTCAACAACCTTTGTAGTTTATCTGATTGTTTTATACGCATTTGATAAACTATTCGTCTGACGTCATTGTTTATAAAATCCAGATAATGATTCAGTACGGCTGGATGCGTGTTATCTAATAATTGTAAATGTAACTTGTATAATGTATAATTTAAGTTTGACTTTTTAATGTATAGAGATTTAATTTCTTCTTTAACTCTATAAATTTCAGCATATTTTTTGGTTTTTGATTCAGCAATAGATGAACCTTTAAGTCTTATAATAGCATATTTCGGTATAACATTGTTCTCCAAACACGATTTGTTGAACTTAATGTGTAAAATAGTTTTGTGTAATTGGACTTTAATATTTTGAAATTTTCGTACTAAGTTTGCACGACTTGCAGTATTCATGTTTAAAAGGAATAAATTCCAAATGTTTAGTACCAAGCCACGTGTTGTTCAATCAAATATATTGAACTTACCGTCCGCGGCTTCTGAAACAGCGTCTTTATAAAATTTACATGTTTCGGGACACTTGTCCCATCATCAGAATTTAAAAATAATTGCGTATCATTTAAAGTTGATACACTTGTCAACACTTGAAACATTAAAATCCAATATAAAAACAAATAACTTAAAATAACATAATAATATAATATTTACAACGAGTGCGAAGGTTTACCGATGTACATCGTATGAAGACCGATCGCGTACTAATTTACGTCTCGCTCCCACCACGACAATAGCGCAAGGCAGTGTTTATAAAGACGCTGTTTCAGAAGCCGCGGACGGTAAGTCCAATATATTTGATTGAACAACACATGGCTTGGTACTAAACATTTGGAATTTATTCCTTTTAAACATGAGAGTTTATGCATGAGAGACTACTAGCAGAGCTGGAGTTACAAGCCAATAAGAAGTTTGACTAATCCATAAAGAAACAGCATTTAAGTTGGAATGGTCATTGTATCTAAATCCTGCAAATAGAAGAAAACATTATGTAACTCACAGTACATGACAGAAAACATTTATAAAGGAAAACACATAAAATTCATAAATGGAAAATAAATAAGAAAAAAACGAAAATTAAAGACAGGTCACGACAAGTACAAATTCTTATTAAGAGCAAGGTAAGAAAGAATTTATACAATTACTACTTATAATATTTACCTTCAAGGCTTTTTCACAATGTGGTAATGATTCCTGGACATCTTCTAGCAGTACTCCTCCTAATCCTTTCAAATCATGTTGTTTTAACAATTTAAGAAGTGCTTTCTTGTCTCTTATTTTATAAGGTGCTTTAAATAGATATCTTCCATCAATATTAACTTCTATTTTTGGATTTTTCAATAATGCTTCTGTCGCTAACCACTGTAAATAATTATTACCACTGTTATTGTTTTGAAAACTAAATTATTTTTAATTACATAAACTCTCTGCACTAGAAGTTTGTGGTAGAATTTATTGTTTTTGTTTCATTTGAGTATAAATTACTTCATTAAACTGCAGAAACATTAACTTCCAAGTTAACAAACCTAACCAGTAAAACTTTCTGGTATCAAAGTAAAGTGCTCAGAACAAATCTGCTACTAACTTTATGTGTACTATTATAAAATAACTACACAACCTTAAAGATAGAGTTTGGTGTGCATGATGAGTGAATGCTCCTACTTATATTCCTAAGTGGAGGCAGAACTGTGACACTCAGGTGTGACAGGCAAATAAAGCGTACACTACTGCAACTGTGATAAGGTATAGCACACTCAGGAGTATGACAAGCAAGTGTGTGGTACAAATAGGCGACACACACTTGACTGTAGGCTTGTGTGCATGCAGGAGTGCACATACAAGTGTGTATGTGTCAAAGCATAAATAATACTTTCAATTGCTCCTGAGTGATGTGTGGAGTTCAAAAATTCAGAAACACCTGAGGGGCTTGTACATGATGAGTAATAAGTTATCTTACGTTCATTTCATAGCTAGCTAGTTAATGAATCATTTACTAAAATTAGGAAGTAATAAATAGTAAATATTTAATTAATACTAAATAATTTTACACAGTTCATTAAATTTAGAATTTACATTAAATTTACACAGTTTTACAATGTTTGCTTAAAAATTTAGATTTTTATTTGTGGACTTAATTTCCCACAGCAATTGCCTGTACAAATTAAAAAAAATTAGGTGGCATACTCTTTTGTCCAACAATATGAATCTGCCATGATGAGAAAGTGAACTCAAAATGTTAAAATGCTACACACGTTTGCCTCCATTCTCTAGACACTCCAAACAACACGCCATGCAAAACACAACTAACCAAACTTGTAGTTCACTGCATATGTGTATAACTGCATGACTGCCAAGATTTTTAACAGTATGCCTGCCTCAACTTTAAAGTGTTATTTACACGTATAATTTTGTACACACACGTACAATTTTGTATTGCTTGGTAGTGTGTGCAAAACCATATGTATTAAGTCCTATTTAACTATTTAATTCATAAACACCAACACAAAGAGAACAGCATTTGATATAGGAGATCTTTAAGATTTCATTAAGATTAATATGAATTAGAAACAGGCACACGGTATTTTTTATTCTGAATTTTGTCACGTAATACTTACACACACACACACACACACACACACACACACACACACACACACACACACACACACACTAGCTCATGGTAAAAAAATTAGCTAACAAGATTTCTAAATTTCTAACCTAATTAATAATCTGTATTAACATTAATCCTCATAATTTTATTTTAAATGAGAGCAATAAATATGTGAAATATAAAGCTACTTCTCAAACATGAAAATTCTAACTTTGTAGAATCTTCAGATGCTAGAAATCTTTATCCTGTCATGAGATTTTTATTTTATTATTTATCTAACATGAGGATGGTCAATGAAATTCAAAACAGTCAATATACAAATTACTGAATAAATCCACAACTGTTGAAGAGCCAACATCGTTATGTCGAGCAGTGCAGACTGTTTTGTACTGTTGTATAAGTTATGTGTAATGTGTATTTATTTAATAATTTGTGTACTGACTTTTGAATTTTACTAATGCTTGTTCAAACCTTTAACCTGGTATATGAACAACTTAGTTATTTACCATTCAATCTCCTCCATACATGGCAATGCATATACTGATGCGGACACTTATCTTTCACAGCAATGTAGTAGGGCTAATGTGGATTTTATGAGGTCCTACCCAAAAGTTCACAAAATTTATTTATGAAAAATCACACATAAAATTAGTAACCGACTTATCTCCTTCAAACTAATCATCTGCTGTATTAATGCACTCATACCAGTGCAATTGTAATACGTGGAAACAATGCAGGAAACTTTTTGTATCAGCCTCTTCAGCACATCCTGCAATACATTTTGATCTTTTCTATCATACCAAATTGTTCCCCCCTGAGCTCCATTTTCATTTTTGAGAACAAAAGAAATCACAGGGAGATAAGTCAGGTGAATAAGAGTGCAGGGAATGGTAATCGTGTTTGTACAAGTTAAAAACTCAAGCACAATGAGTGATGAATGAGCTGGTATATTGTTATGATGTTATAACTCATATTTAATTAGCCTACATTGTCATTCATATTTAGTTAGTTCATATCTCAGAATATTTCCATCTAACTTGCTCTTGAAGTCACCTCAAAATATCACAGTAGAACAGTAAAAACAATATCTCTCTGGGACAAATTCATTGTGGATAATGCTCTTTTGACATCCAAAAACAAATCAATATTCAATTCATGTTAGTCTTCTACTGAGACAATTGCTTTTTGTTTCAGAATTGTACCCATAAACTCATGTTTCATTATGACGTCATTACCATGAAATGAAGTTTAGGCCATTCTCTTTTAGCTTCCCACACACATTAACTCAATGACCCTTTTGATCAATTATTAGCAGACAGGGTACATATTTTTTCTACAGTGTGGCACATTCCCAGTTTTTCCATCAAAATTCACTGGAAAGTCTGTATGAAAAATCTACAGCTTTACAACCATGGTGAATTGTTTGCCAATTATCCTCATGAACTCTTCCATGAAACTTTGGCGAAGTTCGCATCAGTTATGCCAGCTGAAGAGCACCCAGAATGTTCATCATCTACAATGAATGGTCTGTAAGTTTTTAAATGATTACACCACCATAGGTTTGAGTCTACCCATAGTTTCACAGCCAACAGTTTGTTTCAACATTTGGTGTCTCTGGTGTTGTCTTTACAAGTTTACAATAAAATTTAACACAAACGTTTTGCTCATTTCAAGTCAGTCATGTCAGCAATCGCAAACACCACAAACTTAACCTCACACAAACACACAGTGTAAACAAATATGACATTCCATGGCAATTATAAATACTAGACTGTTTCTTTATTGATACTGATAAAGGCACTTTGGGGCACAATTCTGTAACACACTCCTCCTAAGCAGGACATTTCAATTTTCAGAAACGTTTGGGTATTTGTGTAACACTGTACATGATGTTAGAATATAGCCTAACACTTGTTGCAGAAAAAGCATTGTTAACCCCAGAGTGATTGCCTTATAACTGAGAAGAAGTATGTGATAAAGACAGATGTGCTAAGTCATTCTATACTGACATATTTGCAATGTACCTGACAGGGCATATTTTTATTTACATTCTCAACAAGTCTACTTATGAATTTCCTTTGCGAATTATATAATTATTATCAGTAGATAAAAAATGTGCATACTACTGTACACAAGTTGTGTTACAAATTCACTCACTACACTTATAAACATCAACCATCAACCAAACAGCATCCAGAAATTTACATTCACTTTGCATGTCTATCGTTTTCTTTAATATCATAAAATTTGAGTATAATAAGAACACATTGCTGTACAAAAATTATTGGATATAAAATATACCTGCATAGATAAAATGTGTACAGAACAAAGTCCTCTATTAAGATCACCCACCCAAAATACAGACAGAGATTATGTAATGAGATGAGATGCAAATACCTGCTTCACTTTGCTACCAACATCCAGCTGATTTGTTTCATCTAATATTTCTTCTAGGCTTAAAGGATGATCATCTCCTTCTTGGTGCCGAGCTCTCATGTGTTTTACTATTTTTGCTAGCACCCCAAACTTATACTGAGAACTGCCCGATATTGATTTAAAACTATAACGATTTTATTCACAATTAGTCGACAGTTTTAAAACAAAACAATATAATCACAATACATATATGAAAAGCATGCTTTTATCTCACCATTATTGACAGTGTAGCAAATTTTTAAACAAAAATTGGTGTAGACTTTTAAACAAGGTCTTAGTTTCATAAAGATTACATTATAGACCTTACACATCCGACACAATTAAATTTAGAAAAATATTGCCAGGAATTTTATATAAACTTATTCATTTATATATAAATGCACAAAAATTATTAGTTACTATACAGTACAATATATTAAACTTGTCACTCAATGTGTTGTGTAGAAGAAAAACATAGGTAAGTAAAGAGTAGATGTTCACTAAAATTGGGTTTAGGGGTTATTTGAATTATTGATTTGTTAGGATTTTCAGATATAAAATATTAACACACACACACACACACACACACACACACACACACACACACACACACACACACACACACACACACACACACACAATAAATAAACTTTATATACATATTTTTTTTAATGAAAATATATTTTCTTATTGTTTTTACAATGTTTCAACAGTTTTTATTTAATTTACTGTCATAATCAGAATTATAATGTATAATAAATAAATCATAAATAAATTTGATAATCAATGTGAAACAACACATTGATGTTGAGAAAAAATATATTCTTGTTTATACATGTGTGTGTGTATCAGTGTATATATATATATATATATATATATATATATATATATATATTGTAGCATGACAGATTATCCACTTAAGAACAAATAAAATATGATCATAAATAAATAACTATCAAATAAAAATCCAAATGAAAACAAATAAGTATCGCAATAAAATACTATCATAATTTGAAAAAGTAAAAATAAAGAAAAAACCACTATGCAACAAAAATGTGTAAAGAAAAATAAACCCCAAAAAACTAAAATAAATTAAGGAAAATAGCCAGGTAGGATAGGAGTAAGTAAGGAAGATACCCAAAACAAACCAACGTACATAATAATATATATGGTAATGAAGAAACCAAGAATAAGTAAGGAAGATACCCAGAACAAACCAACGTGCATAATAAATATATGGTAATGAAGAAACCAAGAATAAGTAAGGAAGATATCCAGAACAAACCAAAATTCCTAATAAACAGGAATGAGTTGGAAGATACAAGATAGTAGGAGGAGAAGACTACAACAAATACCCAAAAGAGACCCAGTAAGGAGAAAACCAAAACCCCAAGGGAAATTAAATGTCACAAAATGAAAGTATAACACCCAAAAACAGAAATAATGTAAAACAAATGTAAACAAAAGTGTTTAGAGTGATAAGTAAAAGTGCACCCAGGAAAGTTATTGTATAATGAATAAAAACAAATCTTAACAGTCCCTCATAAATAAATATCTTGATAATATAAAACTATAAAACTGATTAGTGATAGTATCAAGAATTAGCAGGAGACAAGTGCAAGTTATTCTACTGTAGTAAATAAACTTCAAGAAAGTGCATTAAATGCTTACACTTAATAAAGGTGTACCTTTAAACAACTTTAAGGTTTAATTTAACTTCATGAATACTATTTAATAAAATAGTATTATGAAAGGCAAGGACTAATGTTTCTAATAAAGTGCCACTCTTTATCTAATAACATTCAATGAAATAAGTAAGATAAATAGAGAGAAGGTGGTGAATAAGTAAAGTGACAAGGGATACATCCCTAAAATAAAATAAACCAAAAACAGATAAGACTGCTCACCAGTAATTTTAAGAAAGGTTTAAAAATAAAGAAACCAATGTGTTATGTTTCTAGTTAAATCAATGAACTATATACATAAATGTTGAAATAGAGAGTAATGTTCGAATATTATAAAATTTTTATTATGTTTAATAGTTTTAATCAAGAATGCAATGTCTGAGTGTGGATACCATTCTTTTGTTATAAAATGTTTATTATAAGTTACTAGAATTAATCAAGACTAAATGGTCTGAGACTAAACACCATTTTTTAATGTCAAATAATTGTTATGAATTAATGGTGTAAATTCACTACTAAATGTTCTTGTAGTAAAGTAAAGAATTGTTAGTCAACATTGTATTAGAATAGAAGGTCAGAAAGGGTATAAACAAGCTGTATTATTAAAAAATTTTGTATGTAAAACCAGACAAAATCTAGGCCAAATGGTAAATATAAAGTACAATATAATTGATGAATCCAGTCCAGTAAACTAGTTAAACTGATGAAATTTATGTAAGGTAAATCAGTCACAGAATAATATAATGTAAATTATACTTTAAAAAGATATTGTAAAAAGATAGGAAGAATTATTGTTAAAATTGCGAATGTAATAACTGAAATTTCAGAGTGGGGAGTTATAAATTATTGAATAATATTTAAAAGGATAACCAATTAACAAAATTACAAGAAATTAAGGAAAGCTAAACATTTTATGTCAATCTGAGATTTAGTACAATCATAAATATAACATATAAAATGGCAAACATTTTGGAAAAGGACAGGAAGTAAAAATAAAAGCCTACTTTTTCAAAATGAAAGAAATATAGCATTTTAGATAAAAAATTTTGTAAAACTATCTTATTTGGTATCAAATCAAACAGAATGAACTAAAGAAAAAGATTATGTATTTAGTATTTCATAAAATTAAATAATAGCAAAAATATATTCAGTGATATAATGTAACTTTTCTACATGTAGCGGAAGCCAAACATATTTTAAAACAATGTATTACTAATATTAAATTGGCTGAGACGTTCATGAGACAAAGGAAATGAGAACAGTTAATTATTGGACCTTGTCGAGAACATTTGGCGCGATTTGTGCTAATATTAACCTATATAGTAGACAAATATGGCGATAGGTCCGTAAGCCTAGTCTAACGTGAAAAATCATAAAGTACTAAATTTTGAACTTAAACTTAACTTCAGTGAGAACATTTAATAACACAATTAAAATAAAGTAATACGGCACAGTAAATGAGTGAAATAATAACTTAAACCTACACAATAAATAATTCTTAATAACGAGGCAAGAAGTGCCAGTTTCGACCTTATTGAACAAAGTAAATTAAACATTATCACACATATTTAATCGAAGTGAATCACAAGACACTGAACCAGAACTATTCTACTAACACCAGAAGGAATAATCACAACTGCAGACACGAGGAAACATTGAAAAGGCACCACTCATTGGAAGAAATTTTCATCGAGTTGAATACGGTTTAACATATGCAGTCCGGGAGCGGCCATCTTTGACTTCCCACAATTCAAAGCGAGCTTTACCGACATAGCCATCCAGACTTCGATGGTATTAAATTTTTATTTAATAAACATTATATATCTCTACGCCAGTGAATGCCTCTCGATGAACTATAACCTCGACAAACTAGAAGTCCTGGAAAGGAGAATTCTAAGAAAAATCATGGGTGCAGTTCGGACTGAAGATGGATGGAAGCTGCGAAGCAATAGGGAAGTCTACCAGAACGTGGAAAGAATCTCGGAGACTATGCGGAGGAGGAGGCTGACATTTATCGGACATCTATACAGAATGGACAAAAATCGATTAACCAAACAAATATTCGACTACCTCTGGAATAAGAAGACCACTACAACGTGGATTAAAGAAGTTAGAAAAGATTTAGAAAAGTCGAATATCACAGAGTCCCAAATGTTAGAAAGAAGTGAATTTAGGAGTACAGTGAAAAATCTGGAATTGTTTCAAGATGCAGGAAGACCTAATAGAAGTGGACGAACTTGGACAGAGGATCAAAGGAAACAAGCCAGTGAGCGTATGAAGGAGTATTGGAGACAGAGGAAACTCCAGGCAAAGAAAAAGAAATAAAGTTGTAGCGTGATCCTAAGTGGTCAATTCGCTTATATAAAAAAAAAAAAAAAAACATTATATATTACTAATAACTTTGTCAATTTTAATTCTGAAGCTTTTTACTTGTAAGTGTTATACTTTCCTGACCTTACCCTTCTCTGACTATATATAAAATAACCGTTCAAAGAACCGAATAATTAATAGAAAATACAAATGTAAAAAATTAATCGACAAGCCCTGAGAACGAGTCGATACTACTGTTGATAATCGATTAACAATCGATCCTGTATACAACTGTTAATAAATTTAAAATTTCTGCAATTTGGTTTTAATTTATTTATAAATTTAATAAAATAGAATTAAAAAATAACATAAATTGGAATCACGGACTATCCGAAAGGCGGCCTTTACCAAAGAAGAAGGAGAATACTCAATTAAGAAGAAGAACCGTCTATCGATTCGTGCTGGAGATAATCCAATTAACGCGGAAGTTAATTCTAAAACTTCAAATTAATACAATTAACAGAAACAGAATTAAAAGAGCAGAATTTTTACACTAATTCATTACAAAATTTATTTCCTAAATACAAACAACAAAACCAATTAAACTATATTTTCCAAAAATCAAAACTACCAAAATTTTTAATTTTTTGTAGACCACATAAATTTTTATTTTGTAAACAAAATATATAATTTTGTTACAAAATTGGCGTCCAACTAAGGGGCTTCAATTAATGATTGATAGGCTACTATAACTTGCCCAATTCCTAATTCAAGCTCGGCAGCGGTTATCCAGTCGGAGAAAGAAGAAAAATGCAACGTCGAGCAACTTCAAAGAAAAGGGCGGCGGAGGCCGAAAAGGAAATTAATATGGAGGACAAGGAGGCAACGCCGGTGGAAGACGTGGAAATGTTATTACCCCCAATGGAACCTAAACAACCCACACCACCAGAGGAACAACCCGAGAAACCCTCACAAACAGAGAACACGACAATACAAGAGATGTTCAGAGTGATGATGGAAGAAATCAAATCCACCAAAGAAGAGAATTTTGAATTTTGAAAATCAACAAAATTTTAAAAACATAGTAAGAACAACTTACTACCCATTATTTAGGAAAATATTATGGAAAATAAAAAGAAAAGAATTTGGAATTTATAAAATCACCAAAATTTAAAAATATAGTAAGAGCAACTTACCACAAACATTATTTATGAAAATTTTACGGAAATCAAAAGAAGAGAATTTTGAGTTTAAATAAATCACCCAAATTCAAATATATAGTAAGATCATCTTACAAACAATAATTTATGAAACTAATTGTGAAAATAAAAGAAAAGAATTTTGAAAATAACAAAATTCAAAAGCATAGTAAGAACAACTTACGACCAATTATTTATGAAAATATTATGAAAATAAAAGAAAGGAATTTTGAATTTTGAAAATCATCAAAATTTTAAAAACATAGTAAGAACAACTTACTACCCATTATTTAGGAAAATATTATGGAAAAGAAAAAGAAAAAGAATGTGGAATTTATATTAAATAAATTTTAAAACCTAGTAAGCACAACTTACTACCAATTATATATGAAACTAATTATGGAATTAAAGAAAAGAATTTGGAAGTTAAATAAATACCAAAAATTCTAAAATATCGTAAGATCACCTTACAAACAACTATTTATGAAACTAATAATGGAAAATACAGAAGAGAATTTTGAATTTTGAAAATCAACAAAATTTTAAAAACATAGTAAGAACAACTTACTACCCATTATTTAGGAAAATATTATGGAAAATAAAAAGAAAAGAATTTGGAATTTATAAAATCACAAAAATTTAAAAATATAGTAAGAGCAACTTACCACAAACATTATTTATGACAACTTTATGGAAATCAAAAGAAGAGAATTTTGAGTTTAAATAAATCACCCAAATTCAAAAGCATAGTAAGGAAAACTTACTACAAAATATTTATGAAACTAATGACGAAAATAAAAGGAAAAGAATTTTGAACTGAAATCAACAAAATTTTAAAAGCATAGTAAGAACAACTTACTACCCATTATTTAGGAAAGTATTATGGAAAATAAAAAGAAAAGAATTTGGAATTTATATAATCACCCAAATTCAAAAGCATAGTAAGAACAACTTGCTAACAATTATTTATGAAAACTAATTATGGAATTAAAGAAAAGAATTGGAAGTTAAAAAAAAAAATCACCAAAATTTAAAAATATAGTAAGAGCAACTTACCACAAACTATTTCTGAAACTTTATGGAAATCAAGAAAAGAATGTGGAATTTATATTAAATAAATTTTAAAACCTAGTAAGCACAACTTACTACCAACTATATATGAAGTTAATTATGAAATGAAAGAAAAGAATTTGGAAGTTAAATAAAACAAACAAATGATAAAATATAGTAAGAGCAACTTACCACAACTATTTATGAAAATTATTTTGAAGAGAAAGAAAAGGAAGTAAGAACCACTGATAATTCAATGAATAAACCTGTCTTGGAATAAAAATAATAAAACTTTACGCAATACAAGGAGAAACAATGACCACATAAATATGATAATTAAAGAACTCATTTGGATAAGAAACAAGAGCGAAATTTTTTGAAAAAATAAAAAATAAAAATAAATATAAATAAATCAATAATATAACTATGATCATAAAATAAATGTCAATTGTAATAAAGACAATTAGAAGAATAAGTGCTAGAACATGAAACTAGTGGAACAATTCATGAGAATTAAGGAAAAACAAAATATCATAAAATATATGCTACCAATGACCAGAAGCAGATGGAAATAACAACAAAAGAAGAATAGAGAATTAACACAAAAAACTTTATACTTAATAACTAGTGATAATTATATTAATAAAAGAGCTTCCCACCATAATAAGAAATAAGATATCAGTAGAGCTAAAAAGTCAGAAGAATAACTGAGAAGAAAATTAACTAAGATAGAAATATTAACAAATCTGAGCAAATACGAAGTGAGGTATCCAAAGATACTAGTGGTCACCCAGTGGTCGAAATTCGACTGTAATTCATTAAATTTTTAAGTTTGAACGTTATTGAGGTTCTTTTGTCAAAGAGTATACCTCTATAATCATTGCATATAATTTTTTTTAATTTTGTTCTATTACGTCAGCTGCGAGCGTGTACAAATACGTCATTAGCGTGTGTTGTTTGCCTTAATTCCCTGCAATACCTATGAAATTTAAAATTTAATGTTAGTAACAGTTGAAAAAAAAAACAATTACAGCTTGTATTCGTATTTATTTTTTGATATAATTCATTGTCAGTTTTAATTTTTACATGTTATTATTGAATCAAATAAACGCTAATAAAAATGAGACTTGACATTCATAGAAGTATAAGATACATTGTTTTCAATTCCAGTGGATTACATTTCATTTTTGGTAAGGTACAAAATACGAAAACAGTTTGAAGATTATCTGCTACAAAGCTTATATAATTTTTAATTTTTTTTTCTATGCATTAATTTTCGAGTTATTTGAAAAATATGAAAGATAGGAAAAATGAGGTTTAGCTTGGCTAAGCCATATTTAAAAAGCAATAACGCGTTTTTTGACATTTCCTTGGGGTTTTTTTTTTATTGCCATACTGACCAGGTTTCGCCAAGGCTACACAGTTATTTTGCCTATCTTTTTCGAATTATATAAAATTTAAATGAAAAATTAATACAACATAAAAAATGAAATAAAAAATACGTGCCTCGTATTTTTTCATATATTTTTCATTAAATAAAAAAAAACGGGCGGTTAAAAAAATAAATGTTGTCCATTGAACTTAAAATAGTTTGAAAGTGAATTTAATGATTCAGAACTTCTGTATAAATGATGTTTTTTGTAAAAACTCTTTCATCATTTGCTAAATGCCCTTGGCCATTACGTTCGGAAATATAAAATCTCAAACCATCGAATGATCGAACTCTACTTGCTGCGACGTACAATTGACCATGTGTAAAAACTGGCTGCCTCAATAAAATTCCAATTTTTTCGAATGTTTGTCCTTGAGACTTATTTATTGTCATCGCAAATGCAGGTACAATTGGAAATTGAGTTCTTTGAAAGTTAAATGGTAAAACAGTACCGGAATATGTTAAATTTATACGTGGAATCAAAATTCTCTTATTGTGTGCGGTTCCAGTTAAAACTTCGCAATCAATAGCATTACGATGCATACACTTGATGCGCATTCTTGTTCCATTGACTAATGCTTCCTTTGTATTTAAGTTTCTGATCAGTAAAACGATGCAATTAACTTTCAATACTAACTTATGTGGTGGCAAACCACTAATAGTCAAAGAATTCAAAAACTCTACTGGATAGTTATTGATTTCATTGTCGTCATCACAAATTATTTTATCGTAGCTATGATATGTTTTCTGTTCACCTGGTATTCGATTAAGTATATCAGTATTAATAAAAGTACACTCATCATTTTTAGGTGCTAAAATAACTGACTTCAATATGTTATCTGAGAGTATGTTTTCGGAAATATTTCCATACACCTCATTAATAATATTATTTTCATCTCCTATTAATTGCTGAGGTATTTCAATAATATTTTCACCAAACTGAGGGAATTGTGGGGCTTCATCATTACCAATTTTTTTCAAAAATTCGACAAATTCTATTCACTTGGTAAGGCTCTCATATTTTGAGTAAACGTTACTTTATGAAAATAAACAAATTTATGCCAACTCGTGACACAATTTTCAATTAAAGTTGCACGTGATCCATGTGGGACAACTGGTAAGATTTGCCGAAAATCACCGCACAGAAGTATCGTTTATCATTTTCATCGCATAGATCCTGCAATAATCTATCTATGATTTTCAACACTTGCAGTGGGCACATAGAAATTGCATCAATAATTATCAATGATGATGAGTTTATGTAACGTCCATAGCTACTATTTGCGGTAATATTCGCTACAGAATTTTCCAAAATGGGTATAGGCAATTTAAACACATTGTGTAAAGTTCTACCTCCAAGTAATAGAGTTGAAGCTATGCCACTGAACGCTGTTGCAATGCAACTAAGATTAAGCGAATTTAATTTGTAAATGATTGCTGTTTGTGTGAATGTTTTTCCACAACCTGCATGAGCGGTTAAACAAAAAACATTAGATCCAGTATCATGATGCAAAACTTCACGAATCACACGATCAATTAGATTACGCTGTTCAATATTTGCAGTTTCATAATGCTCAGAAAACAGAAACTCTTGTTCTATTGGGTCAATAGCATTTGCTTCGTCTGTTCTCTGTGAATACGTGGGAACTGGTAAACCAAGTTCTTGAGATGACAAATTATGAACATTCAAAATATCTTCAATTTCTAATAGAGCTGTATTAAAGGATACTTTTTCGTTGTAATCTCTCAAAAAATCTTCACTAAGATATACTTTAAATTCATTCCATAACGCCAATGCATTGGCTGGCACATTTAATGCACAAATGTAACCAAATAAATTTTGCATTTGTTTTGGTGAATGTAATTCTTTTATATAATAGATATTTACCATATATCCGTCGTGCGACTTCGTTTTTCTCGTCTTATTTTGACGCGTTTCGGCAACGAATTGCCATCTTCAGAATCTTAATCACTCATATGAGATCGTTAAAAAATTAAAAACACTAAAATCATTACGGTAAAAGTGCACTTTTACGATATTGGAAACTCACAGACGCGAACATGAAAGTTTATGTTTCTCGCGTGGACTATATCGATCGACTGCTTTCGCGTGGACAATATCGATCAACTGATTCACTGTTTATATAGCCACTGATAAACCTGTTTTGCTTATTATAGCCCATATGTACTGTGACATTTCATTTACTGGCGCCCGTGTGCAAGTATTGCCGTGTCGTACAACATGTTATGTGAAAATGTAAGTTTATCATTCAAGACATAATCACTGTTGATTTTGACGGCTTTATATATTTCGTATTCCTCAAGCGCGTCCATGTATTTTCCTTTCCTGCAGCAATGCAAAGGCTGGAAATTTGTCTCAAAATCACTGTAGTTATGATTACATAGTATCAGGTGCCTGGCAAAATTAGATGTTGTTTTATGTAATTCCCTTCTGGGAAGATGTTCGTTATATCTTTCTTCAAATGGTCTGCCTGTTTGGCCTATGTAGAACATGTCGCATGAGCTGCAATTCATCTTGTATACGCCGGTTCTTTTTCTTTCTGGTATACTGTTTTTTCGGCTAAGAAGTCTCTGAATGTTGTTATTTGTACGAAAGGTTACAATTACATGGTGTTTCTTGAGTTCGTTAACTAGAATATTTGGTAAAATGTTTGTGTAATCTGCAGATATGTATTTATTAACCGGAAGTGTGTTATCATTGTTCGACTTTTTTAATTTCTTCTCTTTGTGTTTACTTATTAATTTATCCACTAATGAACTTTTATATCCGTTAGCCGCTGCTATGTGCTTGATGGTATTAACCTCTTCAATGTAGTCTTTTTCACTTAACAGTATAGTTAGCAATCTATGCACAAAACTATTGTAAGCTGCCATTTTATGCGAGGTGGGATGATATGAATCGGCATGAATTGTGACGTCCGTTGTTGTGGCCTTTCTATAGATTTTAAATTGAAGTTTTCCTTCGTTTTTTAAAATGGTTAAATCTAAGAAATTTAATTGATTTTCTTCTTCTATTTCAGATGTGAATTTAATCTTATGGTGTATGCTGTTTATGTGACTATTTAAGTTTTGTATTTGCCTTTTTGTTCCATTAAATATCATAAACGTATCGTCGACGTATCTACAATAAAAAATGATTTTATTCTTGTATAATTTATTCGATATTATGTTCATATTCTCATAATAATTTAAATATATATCAGCTAATAGTCCTGACAGTGGCGAACCCATAGCCAGACCGTCATCTTGTGTAAAAAACCCGTTGTCAAATGTAAAGTAATTTTGTTCCAAGACGACTGTAAGTAGTTTTATAAGTTCATTGATTTTTTGCATGCTAAGTTGAGCTACTTCCTTTAAATTGTTATTTACAATTTCTATAGTTTCCCTCACGGGGATATTAGTGTACAAATTAGTTACGTCTAACGATACTAATTTATATTGTGGTATATTTCTATCTTTTTAAGTTTTTCAACAAACTCATAACTGTTCTTTATACTGTAATTATTTGCTATCCTGATATTATTCTTAATTAAAGTCACTAACAATTTAGCAGCTTTGTATCCGGGAGCTGTGGTGTAGTTTATTACTGGTCTGATTGGTGTACTTTCCTTGTGGATTTTAGGTAGTCCTCTGAATTTTGGTGCCGTGGCATTAATTGGTTTTAAATATCTGCGTGTTTTCTCATCTAACAAAAAATTACATTGATTAATGGTGTTATTCAAAGTTTTTACATAAGCCTTTGTGGGATCCCGGTCTATTTTCTTAATATTATTATTATTTATGAAATCAAATACCTTTTGAGTATACTCTCTTTTCTGCATGACCACCAATGTGTCACCCTTATCTGCCTTACTTATAATTGCATCATTTTTCCCAAGTTTACTTTTTATGGTTTTAAGATTCATGATATCCTGCTTATATTTACTTTTTAAAAAATTCTTTTGACTTTTACATTTATTACTATTAATTGCGTTATTGAGTTTGTTGTTGATAAAAACCCTTGCTTCATTCTGTGCAACGGAACCATTTAATCTTTTAATAGCAGCTTCAGCATTAACTACCTCATGGACAATTTCGTTTGTCGTATTAAATCTTGGTACATTATATTTCAGACCTTTATTAAGCACGTTTATTTCTTGGTTAGTGAACTCTATGTTGGTTGTATTCGTTACACGTTCATAGAACACATGTTTACAATCTATTGGTCTATTTTCTTTTTTATGCTGAGTAAGATATAGATTTCGTATTTTCTTATTATGGGTTAATACTTTATGATAAAAATAATTGGATATTAAAGCGTTAATTTTGGTCATGATAACATCTATAACTGCAGGGTGAATTTCCTTTAACATTTCTAAATGCGCTTTATAAAGATCCGTATTTAACCTGTTTTTCTTTTTGTATAATTGTCTAATTTCTTGCGTTAACCACATTTTTTCTGCTATTTGTTTCGTCTTGAGTGCCGCCGGTGTTCTTGAATTAATATTTATGCGTGCAAATTTTGGTATGATATTCATTTTTATACACATTTTATTAAATTTAATGTTTTGTGCAACTTTTAGCATTTTGATTTTAACATTTTTGTATTTGTAGACAACACTTGCCTGACGGGCTTCAATATAATACATTTTAGGTTAGTTGTCTCCAAGTCGCTTATATTAATATAATAGATATTTACCATATATACCGTATTAATATAAGCGACTTGGAGACAACTAACCTAAAATGTATTGTAATTCTTTTGCTTCATTTAAACATTCGCGCCATTCATTATCATTTGAAGCAATGCCGCGAGCATGGCACGCTTCAACAAAAGAAGTGTGTATAATTCCATTGTATGTTCTAACATCCTCAAATGATTTTGGACCACAGACATGTAATAAAAGCAATCGTAAATGGAAAAGTTCGATGTCTTTTGGTGATACTACATATATGCGTGCAGTGATTTTATCACCTCCACGCCTTCTCTTCTTCCATTTTTTGCGGGAATCCTCCCACACATAATGCAAAGGAATTTCAATATACTTATATTCATGCGCTGATGGATCTGATCGATTCAATTAAAAAAATGCTAATAATTTTGTTTGTCTTGCATTTTCAATTGCTTGACGTTCTTGCCCTTCTCGAAAGTAAACATTCTGTCTACGCGGTAAATGAGTGTCAAGTCTAATGATGACATGTGATTGAAAATGCATTGGTAATTCATAGATGCGCCATACAGCTTCAGTTGATCCGACATAGCGGCCACTTAAAAAAATTTTAACTTCATCAATTTGTATTTCTTGACCTGGTTCATTTCTCTCTGAACCTAATTCAACAGATGCACTGTCATAGCCTTTATACACGTATTTATAAATGTATTTAACACTTTTAACTGTAGTGCATACTTCAACATTTATATGGCAATTAAATTTGGCAAGTAAATATGGATTGTATGGTACAACATAACGATTGTCGAGGCAACTACCGCGAACTTCAACATTAATACCATTATCATGCCTTCTGTATAATGGATATCCATTTAATGATTCACATGTAAATTCATTAAATCGTTTTGGATAATCTTTTGTGCATTTTCCATCTCTCATACATACAGAATTTGGATTAAGTACACTGCATGGACCATGCGTCATGTGTTTTATAACATATTCATGTAATGTAGGATGTGTTTGAATGTTAGGAATCTCCGCAGATACAACTTTATCAATATCGGTAGTGTTAACAATTTTATCTTGCTCATTTAAAGAGAGTAAAATGTGAGCATGAGGCAATCCTCTCTTTTGAAACTCAATTGTATAAATGAGTGCTTCAACTTTACCGAAGATTTTTTTTAGTGTAAGGCCCTCAATTAATGCTTTCAGTTTGGACTTGAATACACGCACAACAATATCAGGTTGAAAATTAGCTGACTCACCTACACCAATATTACTAACTATTTCAGGCCAACTTGGATTGCAAGTCATTGTAATAAACAAAGAAGGCTTTCCGAAATGTTGTACAATTGACATTGCATCTAAATAATTCTGATACATATTTCTTGGAGATCCATTGAATGAAGATGGTAAAATTACTCTACGGCCAACATTATTGGCATTGGGGTTCAATTCTAAATAATCTGTTAAATTGTTGTAAACTTCAGACCTAAGACTTGTTTGATTTTGTTGAATGAAATGTAACCTTGTGCCCTCTATTCTCACATACATATCAACTATCCACTGCAGAAATAATTTTTGTGAATGGTGCAACATGCTAAAATCTTCTCTAATTGCAAGTCGATAGGCTGCATACTGAAGCATGGTTAATTTATTTCTGGGCGCTCTTGAATTAGATGTAGTTGGTACATTATGAGAAATATTGATATGCCACCCAGTATCACCATTTGGAAAAAGTAATGGATACGCTAAAGGGTCCAATGATGAATCCAAAACAGAGATATTTTTAATGGTACCATTAACTTTTGAAAACGAAACCATATTTCGTTCAAAGGGTGGCTCACCATCAACTGTATTAAATATTACTGCTACATCAGTTTGAAGTGCATCATTATAACGGCGTAGATCTAAATCACGATTTACTTTAATGAGCATACAAATTTCTTTATTTTGATTTTCAACTCTCTGACAATGATCTTTCATTGCAATGAATGACCGAACGAAAGGATTAATGCGTTCCAATTCAAGAGAGATTTTGCGCATTATATTGTTATTGCATGTTTGATTATAGTGTTCACGTAATCTATAATTGACAGCAGTGTCAACATCATAAATATATAATTGCGCATAACATGGTGAGCGACCATATCCAGCAGTCATTGGACCTGATCTGTGATAAAAAACATCATGTATTTTAAAATGATACACTCCACGCGTAACTGTATCCGAAATTTTAGCTTCTGAGCTAACCATAGCAAATGATGAATTGTATTTACGAATGTTTTCAAAATAATTTTTTGACTTTCTTTTTATTGAAGGTTCATTTGAAGTAAGTCCATCATACAATGATTTAAAGTATTCATTTTGACTTAAGGCCGGTAATATTGCTTTACCCTTATGACAACATGAAGTGAATGCAGTCCTTTCACCTAAAGTGACCTCAGATTCGAAATGTTTTGCATTGCAAAACCTGCATTGTAAATGCATTAATCCACAATCAAAAGTATTAAAATTTCTTGGAATGACATTCAGTGCGCATTTAAATGTATCCCTCAAAATAATTTCATCATTTTGTATACTATTTACACTATTTAAATTTGCATTTGGTCTATTATCATTTTGACTTTCACGCGAATATATATTCCTTCTTCTTTGTCTCTCACTCCGACCCGTCAATGTTCTATGTCGAGGCATAATGGAAGTAGGTGCGAATATCTGAATGTAAAAAAAAACATGTAATGAAATTACTGAAACTAAGATTAGACAGGGTTTAATTTAAAAATAATAAAATGTACTCACTTTTTTGAAACCACCAATAATAATTAGGCGAGAGTAAGTCAATTCAAATTGCTGCTACAAAATTTTCCTTTTGCAACAGGTGTATATTAAGCAACCTGTATTTCACTTTCAACTGCACATTAATATATAAAACACAGATATCTAATATACAAAATATAAAATAAACGGTTTTTTGCCTTGACATACACTCCACAGACTATTGAAAAAGGAACATTTGAAATCACACAAAATTCACAGCTCATTCAGTCAATCTGTCAGTAATTATTTGTTGGCAACATTTTAAAATTCTTTGGTGACAATCTCTACTATGTGCGACTGTTTGACCACAGACTATTATTTGTTTGACATTGGCAGTATGAACGTAAACAAACGACAGACTATTATGTGTTTGACATTGGCAGTATGAACGAACACTAAAATGAAAAAATTATAATTTTATTGCCTGGCAACAAAATTATTTTATTTTTAACAATTACCATTGTTTGAAAAAGTTTAAATGAATTTTCAAGTGCAAATGAATGTTTTATTTTATTTAATTTAATGTATTTGTAATATATATAAATTTTAGCTTTCTGCACTCCTTCTCCATATAAACTTTAACTATGCCAAATCTCACACTCCTCCGTGCGCGCAATACGCTTAAAAAGGGGTACAAAGTTTTCTCTCTCGTATTAATATATAGATTTTTTAATAGTCGTAAAATAGACTATTCTTCTATAATTTTTATTAATAACTGTCTGTAGATGATTCCAGCAGTATTATTATGTTTTGAGCAGAGATGAATTTCCTCTGAGCTCAATGAGAAGTGTAGTATGGCCAGCAGAATATATGAAGCCACAAGTGCCTCTCTGAACTGCTCCAGCTCACGTGTTAGGGAATGTTAGGGAATAAATATCCCAAGGATAAAACACCAAGTTAAGAAAAAATGAAAATAAATAATAATAAACCTCAGATGACTATTACTATCAAGGAAAAACAATTTAAGAATAAAATATGTGTAAGCTCGAATATGAAGAAGCAAAGATAGAAATGGAAAGGAAGTCAAGAATTATAATATATAATAAGTATCATAAGCAATTATTTCAGACAAACAAGGTATGGTCTGAACTAATCACTTCTGGAGGAGAGCAATCTGTAGCATGACAGATTATCCACTTAAGAGCGAATAAAATATGATCATAAATAAATAACTATCAAAGAAAAATCCAAATGAAAACAAATAAGTATCGCAATAAAATACTATCATAACTTGAAAAAGTAAAAATAAAGAAAAAACCACTATGCAACCAAAATGTGTAAAGAAAAATAAACCCCAAAAAACTAAAATAAATTAAGGAAAATACTCAGGTAGGATAGTAGGAGGAGAAGACTACAACAAATTCCCAAAAGAGACCCAGTAAGGAGAAAACCAAAACCCCAAGGGAAATTAAATGTCACAAAATGAAAGTATAACACCCAAAAACAGAAATAATGTAAAACAAATGTAAACAAAAGTGTTTAGAGTGATAAGTATAAGTGCACCCAGGAAAGTTAGTGTATAATGAATAAAAACAAATCTTAACCGTCCCTCATAAATAAATATCTTGATAATATAAAACTATAAAACTGATTAGTGATAGTATCAAGAATTAGCAGGAGACAAGTGCAAGTTATTCTATTGTAGTAAATAAACTTCAAGAAAGTGCATTAAATGCTTACACTTAATAAAGGTGTACCTTTAAACAACTTTAAGGTTTAATTTAACTTCATGAATACTATTTAATAAAATAGTATTATGAAAGGCAAGGACTAATGTTTCTAATAAAGTGCCACTCTTTATCTAATAACATTCAATGAAATAAGTAAGATAAATAGAGAGCAGGTGGTGGATAAGTAAAGTGACAAGGGATACATCCCTAAAATAAAATAAACCAAAAACAGATAAGACTGCTCACCAGTAATTTTAAGAAAGGTTTAAAAATAAAGAAACCAATGTGTTATGTTTCTAGTTAAATCAATGAACTATATACATAAATGTTGAAATAGAGAGTAATGTTCGAATATTATAAAATTTTTATTATGTTTAATAGTTTTAATCAAGAATGCAATGTCTGAGTGTGGATACCATTCTTTTGTTATAAAATGTTTATTATAAGTTACTAGAATTAATCAAGACTAAATGGTCTGAGACTAAATACCATTTTTTAATGTCAAATAATTGTTATGAATTAATGGTGTAAATTCACTACTAAATGTTCTTGTAGTAAAGTAAGGAATTGTTAATCAACATTGTATTAGAATAGAAGGTCAGAAAGGGTATAAACAAGCTGTATTATTAAAAAACTTTGTATGTAAAACCAGACAAAATCTAGGCCAAATGGTAAATATACTACAATATAATAGTCCAGTCAGGATCTGTAAAAAAAATGCTTTGGTTGACTGTACTCGTCGGAGCACAAATTTTTATTGGAATGTTTCCCGAAGGATGCCTATTATGAGAATTTCGGTTTGCACCAGAAAAAAAAGTTGTGCTAAACTCAGGAAAAATCGTAGAGTGAAAAAATAGACATTTTGGGTCCTGTTTTATGGCCTTTTCGTTCGAATATCTCGGTAAGTATCGTATCTACGTGGAAAATGAATAGAGGTTAATTTGTTCGCAATAAAATTTCCTATCGGAATATGCTTTCGTAATTTGGAAAAGTCAATTTTCCGCGTCACAGGAGTGAAAATTCGTGAAAAAAAGTCGTAAAAATGTCACTTTGGAAAACTGCTTATCGGAAAATGAAGAAAACTCTTAATGCTTCTAATAATGTAGCTAGAAAAACTTTAAGTTATAACAAAAACAATCACGCAAGAAAAAACACGATATCTTTTTTCGGTTTTCCACAATAATTTTGCAATCTAGCAAAATAATTTTGAAGCAAGCCAGTTTTGACTTCCCCCACCACCACCTCCCAGCAACTTTTCGTGCGGTAGGTGAAACTTTCTTCGGTATTTTCTCTATGTTGCCGAAGGGTGCAAGTTTTGAAAATGTTCACATGAAAAGCTTTTGTTCAAGAATGAGGCTCATAGCATTAATTGTTTACTAGTAAACACCGGTGAACTTTGACGGGCAATATCTCGGGAACGAATTAACGAATTTCAAGTTTTTTTTTGTAATAAAGCGTCTTGCTGAGTACTTTCATCCTGTAATTTTTGAATTTGATAAGTTGAAAATTCATGAAAATATTCTATTTGTTTATTTTAATAAAAAAATTAATTACAATTTCTAAAAATTCCCTAGGCTCTCCTAATTAACCGATTTGAATTTTTCAAAATGGGTTTAAAAGTTTGAATGCTCTTCTATGAGTAAAAAAATCAGCGATTCATACAAGACTGTATTTTTCAATCACCAATATTTTCAAAATTTTCAGATTTTCCGGAGAGAGCTAGATTGCAAAATTATTGTGCAAAAACGAAAAAAGATATAGTGTTTTTTCTTGCGCGATTGTTTTTGTTATAACTTAAAGTTTTTCTAGCTACATTATTAGAAGCATTAAGAGTTTTCTTCATTTTCCGATAAGCAGTTTTCCAAAGCGAAATTTTTTCGACTTTTTTTCGCGAATTTTCACTCCTGTGACGCGGAAAATTGACTTTTCCAAATTACAAAAGCATATTCTGATAGGAAATTTTATTGCGAACAAATTAACCACTATTCATTTTCCACGTAGATACGATACTTACCGAGATATTCGAAAGAAAAGGCCATAAAACAGGACCCAAAATGTCTATTTTTTCACTCTACGATTTTTCCTGAGTTTAGCACAACTTTCTTTTCTGGTGCAAACTGAAATTCTCATTATAGGCATCATTCGGGAGACATTCCAATAAAAATTTGAGTTCCGACGGAAAAAAAGCAACCCAATACAGATCCCGACTGGACTTAATTGATGAATCCAGTCCAGTAAACTAGTTAAACTGATGAAATTTATGTAAGGTAAATCAGTCACAGAATAATATAATGTAAATTATACTTTAAAAAGATATTGTAAAAAGATAGGAAGAATTATTGTTAAAATTGTGAATGTAATAACTGAAATTTCAGAGTGGGGAGTTATAAATTATTGAATAATATTTAAAAGTATAACCAATTAACAAAATTACAAGAAATTAAGGAAAGCTAAACATTTTATGTCAATCTGAGATTTAGTACAATCATAAATATAACATATAAAATGGCAAACATTTTGGAGAAGGACAGGAAGTAAAAATAAAAGCCTACTTTTTCAAAATGAAAGAAATATAGCATTTTAAATCAAAAACTTTGTAAAACTATCTTATTTGGTATCAAATCAAACAGAATGAACTAAAGAAAAAGATTATGTATTTAGTATTTCATAAAATTAAATAATAGCAAAAATATATTCAGTGATATAATGTAACTTTTCTACATGTAGCGGAAGCCAAACAGATTTTAAAACAATGTATTACTAATATTAAATTGGCTAAAACGTTCATGAGATGAAGGAAATGAGAACAGTTAATTATTGGACCTTGTCGAGAACACTTGATGCGATTTGTGCTAATATTAACCCATACAGTAGACAAATATGGCGATAGGTCTGTAAGCCTAGTCTAACGTGAAAAATCATAAAGTACTAAATTTTGAAGTTAAACTTAACTTCAGTGAGAACATTTAATAACACAATTAAAATAAAGTAATACGGCACAGTAAATGAGTGAAATAATAACTTAAACCTACACAATAAATAATTCTTAATAACGAGACGAGAAGTGCCAGTTTCGACCTTATTGAACAAAGTAAATTAAACATTATCACACATATTTAATCGAAGTGAATCACAAGACACTGAACCAGAACCATTCTACTAACACCAGAAGGAATAATCACAACTGCGGACACGAGGAAACATTGAAAAGGCACCATTCATTGGAAGAAATTTTCATCGAGCTGAATACGGTTTAACATATGCAGTCCGGGAGCGGCCATCTTTGACTTCCCACAATTCAAAGCGAGCTTTACCGACATAGCCATCCAGACTTCGATGGTATTAAATTTTTATTTAATAAACATTATATATTACTAATAACTTTGCCAATTTTAATTCTTAAGCTTTTTACTTGTAAGTGTTATACTTTCCTGACCTTACCCTTCTCTGACTATATATAAAATAACCGTTCAAAGAACCGAATAATTAATAGAAAATACAAATGTAAAAAATTAATCGACAAGCCCTGTTAATAAATTTAAAATTTCTGCAATTTGGTTTAAATTTATTTATAAATTTAATAAAATAGAATTAAAAAATAAAATAAATTGGGGTCACGGACTATCCGAAAGGCGGCCTTTATCAAAGAAGAAGGAGAATACTCAATTAAGAAGAAGAACCGTCTATCGATTCGTGCTGGAGATAATCCAATGAATGCGGAAGTTAATTCTAAAACTTCAAATTAATACAATTAACAGAAACAGAATTAAAAGAGCAGAATTTTTACACTAATTCATTACAAAATTTATTTCCTAAATACAAACAACAAAACCAATTAAACATATTTTCCAAAAATCAAAACTACCAAAATTTTTAATTTTTTGTAGACCACATTAATTTTTTTTTTGTAAACAGAATATATAATTTTCTTACAATATATATATATATATATATATATACACAATCACTTTCTGCTACAGTCCGTTTCTTGATGTATATAATACATTTAATATTTATAAATAAATTTTCCTCAAGATATACCTTTTTTCCCTTATTAGGAACATGTTTCGGGTACCATCTTGTACCCATCCTCAGCCTTCCGGTTTTTGTGTCTGGTGAAGTACATACTGTATGTGTTGGTTGACTATTATTATTGTGGCTTCCTGTTGGCTTCTGGTACTTCAAATTGGTTTTATTGTGTGTGATTGTGGTGTATGTGTTAGTTTTTTGTGTATTTTCGATGTTGAGTGCTTTGAATATTGTGTCATGTTTTGTATTGATTTGTATTTGTTGAAGTATTAGTATGTTTTGTGTTGTATGTTTGTATATTTGTAAATTTTCCCAAATGTTCATTATAGTGCCTTTGTGTGGTATATGTTTTATTAGTGTCACATTGGTTATGTCTGGGAATTCATGTCCTGTGTTTATTGCATGTGTGGCTAAATTGAATTTATATATTTCTGGTTTTTGTATGCGTTTAGGTGTTCAAAATAACGTTTTTTAAGCTGTTTTTTTGTTTGTCCTATGTAACATTTTTGCAATCTTGGCATTCAATTTTCTATATACCGTTAGTTGTTGTATTATCTTTGTTGTGTGGGCTATTTAGTTTTGTAAATTATTTTTATTAGTTTTGTATGCTAATTTTATGTGTTTTTAAATAGTTTTGTTAGTTTTATCATTTTATTATTTATGTATGTGAATGTGGCCCATTTTTTGTTGTTGTTATTATTCATGTGTTGTTCATTTTGATTAATTCTTAATAGTTCAGTTTTTATTTTATATTTGATTTTATTTTCTATTTTGTTTACAGTATTTTTATTGTATCCATTTTAATAACCAATTTGGTATATTATATTTCTTTCTTTGTCAGTTTCTTGTTTGTTTAGGGGAATTTTGTACATTCTGTTAAATAGTGAATAGAATGCTGCCATTTTATGTTATGGTGGGTGGTCAATGATTAGGTATAATGATGTTAGTAGAAGTTGGTTTTCTATATATTGCATATTGTATGTGGTTGTTGTATCTTGTGATATTATCTTGTGGTGTATGTATTAGTATTTTGTGTATTTTCGATGTTGAGTGCTTTGAATATTGTGTCATGTTTTGTATTGATTTGTATTTGTTCAGGTATTAGTTTGTTTTGTGTTTTATGTTTGTATATTTGTAAATTTTCCCAAATGTTCATTATGGTGCCTTTGTGTGGTATATGTTGTAACGAAACAGAACACTGTAAAAATAATTATAAATGATAATAATTAAACCCTATCCAGGGATGTTACCAAAAACAATGCTCAACAACTAATCAACAGAAACTATCAAATTTTGAAGATCATGAATGAGCCAAATATGACTCAACAACATCAACCATTGACCTAACTATAACTAACAAAACATAGCCAGACATTACCCAGTAGGATAGGGCAGTAAATCAATAAAAATTAACATAAAAAACTATAACCAAACCTTAAAAAAATAAACCTATAAAACCAATAAAGAGTACAATCATTCCATAATGTAAAAAGTGTGTGAACTATAGGTATAATACGCCAATAAAAATCTGTATTATTATAAACTAAAGTGGAAAAAGAGGAACAACCTCTTATAGTGCTACAAGTGGTGATAAACACATAAAAAGTGGCCAAATGATAGTCACACAAACTACAGTTTAAAAGTGTGCTATTGTTTAGATTAAAAAGTGGTCAATCATGATTGACAGTAGTGAGGTAGGAATTATAACATAAACAGTGTGCAATTAGTTAAGGTATTAAATTATAATTGTTAATATAAGGAGTATTATTCAGAGTTTTGTTTTATGTTATAAGAGTATCATGTTACCAGCAAATTAATTTAGAATAATGCAATATCAAGGGGTCATAGTTAATTGTCTTCCACCATTATAAAATTTTAATAAGATAATTGGAAAATCCACTAAATACTAAATTTTACAGGACTAAACCAGGACATGTTTAGTATCAAATTATTGGTAATTTTATTATTAATAACCACATAAACATTGTATTAACTATTAGTGTTTAATGATAAAATAATAAGTTAAAAGCAAATTATAAAATGTAATGTAATGATGGGTCTCGATCATGTAACAGTTGAACTTTGAATAATGGGCCAATCAGGATTCAAGAAATTTTGGTCAGTTCTATGACAAAAGGAAGAAATTGGACACTTGATTGTTAACCACGATTGAATACGGTTGAGTAGTGCTCGCAGAAGAATATTATGTAACAAATTTTTAAAACCAGGAACCAAAATTAGAAGAATAAATTATAAACAAAAATGAAGAAAATAATGAAATTATTAACAAAGGTCATCTAACCAAATATGAACGACTACCCGTAAGAAAAATATCAAGTGATTAACAAGAAGAAGCCTATCTAAACCTCACTCAGAATTGTAACGTATTATACAATTATTATAACCAAACAACTTTAGTAATCCAACATAAACAATCACTAGTAACATCAATAACTCACACCACAATTAATCACTGATGGACGTTTTATAAAGAAAAGAAAAAACAGTATATAAGAAGTAGTGAATACAAAGTGAACATATTTATTTAAAATACATTGGGATGATTTTACACACATTCTCCGACTACGAGGCGGCCATATTTATGATGTCATGTCACAACCAGAATGCACTGCACACATAGCGAACTAAATATTGCAAGCCATTTTAGTCAACATTAACAATTATTTATAATATCACATTAGATCATAAGTAATAAGATTATATTGTAATGTACTCTATATTGTTTGTTAATAATTAATGGAACCTTTTGTAGCAGCCAAAAGAATTCCCACTTTATATATTTAATTCGTTTTTACTATTGACCGTGAGATAGATAATCGATTATTACTAGCGTGTATATCGAAATAACAATTTCTATTAACTTGAATTAATTTTGTAAAAATTAAATAATAATATTAACAAATCATATCCATGCGTTTTATTTCTTGAATGTAAGGTACAATCAGGATTCGTTCTACACTCACGAAGATTAAGAAGACGTCTGTGAGCCGTAAGAATAATAGAAACAACAAAACCAAAATTAACCTCAACGAATAGGGTTAAGACAAAGATCGAAAGTGAACGTTGAGAATTTGTTTGAAACAATCCGACCGCTACATTCAAATTAGAACAGAAGGACTGAATAATTCTCTTTAGTCAATCTTCGAACTAATAAATAGGAAGAGTAATTCAGCTATTACAATTACATTTGAATAAACTTAACCCAAAACACGCAACAATAAGCTCAATTGATAAAACAAAAATACAAATAGAGCAAAAAGTTCTTTTTTAAACAACAAAGTTTATTACATATTAAAAATAATAATACAGCGGATAAACGTTTTATTACAAATTGACGCAACCAACGTGTGGCTGATAAACCGTACGACTTCGTTTTATTATAATGTTTTATTAGTGTCACATTGGTTATGTCTGGGAATTCATGTCCCGTGTTTATTGCATGTGTGGCCAAATTGGATTTATATATTTCTGTTTTTTTGTATACATTTAGATGTTCAAAATGATGTTTTTTCAGCTGTTTTTTTGTTTGTCCTATGTAACATTTATTGCAATCTTGGCATTCAATTTTGTATATACCGTTAGTTGTTGTATTATCTTTGTTGTGTGTGTTATTTAGTTTTTGTAAATTATTTTTATTAGTTTTGTATGCTATTTTTATATCTGTGTTTTTAAATAGTTTTGTTAGCTTTGTCATTTTATTATTTATGTATGTGAATGTGGCCCATTTCTTGTTGTTGTTATTATTTACTAGCGAGTACCCGGCATGCGTTGCAATGCCACTCAAAGAAAGAAAGTGTTTGTATATATATAATATATAAAGATTTCGTTCGCGTGCCCAGAACTATTTCAATTTAATGCGATAATATATTTAGAACAGAATCTATTCCATTGGGTTGCCATAGTAACCAGATTTAATAAGTTAGTTTTTTAAGACTCCAAAGGACCCCCCAGAGGATCGTATCAAAAAAAACACCTGTCCTATGTTGGTTCTCCCGTTGCGTAAAATATTTGTGCCAAGTTTGGTTGAAATCGGTCCAGTGGTTTAGGAGGAGATGTGGAAGACCCCAAAGAACCCCCAAAAGAACCCCATCGAAAAAACACCTATCCTATGTTGGTTCTCCCTTTGCGTAAAATATTTGTGCCAAGTTTGGTTGAAATCGGTCCAGTGGTTTAGGAGGAGATGTGGAAGACCCCAAAGGACCCCCCGAAGTATCATATCGAAAAAACACATATCCTATGTTGGTTCTCCCGTTGCGTAAAATATTTGTGCCAAGTTTGGTTTAAATCGGTCCAGTGGTTTAGGAGGAGATGTGGAAGACCCCAAAGAACCCCCAAAAGAACCCCATTGAAAAACACCTATCCTATGTTGGTTCTCCCTTTGCGTAAAATATTTGTGCCAAGTTTGGTTGAAATCGGTCCAGTGGTTTAGGAGGATATGTGAAAGACCCCAAAGGACCCCCAAAAGGACCCCCGAAGGATCATATCGAAAAAACACATATCCTATGTTGGTTCTCCCGTTGCGTAAAATATTTGTGCCAAGTTTGGTTGAAATCGGTCCAGTGGTTTAGGAGGAGATGTGGAAGACCCCTAAGGACCCCCCAAAGGACCGCGTCGAAAAAAACACCTATCCTATGTTGGTTCTCCCGTTGCGTAAAATATTTGTGCCAAGTTTGGTTGAAATCGGTCCAGTGGTTTAGGAGGAGATGTGGAAGACCCCAAAGGACCCCCCGAAGTATCATATCGAAAAAACACATATCCTATGTTGGTTCTCCCGTTGCGTAAAATATTTGTGCCAAGTTTGGTTGAAATCGGTCCAGTGGTTTAGGAGGAGATGTGGAAGACCCCAAAGAACCCCCAAAAGAACCCCATTGAAAAAACACCTATCCTATGTTGGTTCTCCCTTTGCGTAAAATATTTGTGGCAAGTTTGGTTGAAATCGGTCCAGTGGTTTAGGAGGAGATGTGAAAGACCCCAAAGGACCCCCCGAAGGATCATATCGAAAAAACACATATCCTATGTTGGTTCTCCCGTTGCGTAAAATATTTATGCCAAGTTTGGTTGAAATCGGTCCAGTGGTTTAGGAGGAGATGTGGAAGACCCCAAAGGACCCCCCAATGGACCCAGTCGAAAAAAACACCTCTCCTATGTTGGTTCTCCCGTTGCGTAAAATATTTGTGCCAAGTTTGGTTGAAATCGGTCCAGTGGTTTAGGAGGAGATGTGGAAGACCCCAAAGGACCCCCCAAAGGACCCCATCGAAAAAACATTTACCCTATGTTGGTTCTCCCGTTGCATGAAATATTTGTGCCAAGTTTGGTTGAAATCGGTCCAGTGGTTTAGGAGGAGATGTGGAAGACCCCAAGAACCCCCCAAAGGGCCCCATTGAAAAAAATTCATAAACCTTCGCGGGCGTGCGCACAACAACTCACCGAAGTTTCATCGCAATCGGATGAATGGTATAGGAACGCATACGGGACAAAGAAAGAAAGAAAGAAACAAACATTCATTTTTATAGATATAGATGTGTTGTTCATTTTGATTAATTCTTAATTGTTCAGTTTTTATTTTATATTTGATTTTATTTTCTATTTTGTTTACAGTATTTTTATTGTATCCATTTTCATAACCAATTTGGTATATTATATTTCTTTCTTTGTCAGTTTCTTGTTTGTTTAGGGGAATTTTGTACATTCTGATAAATAGCGTATAGAATGCTGCCATTTTATGTTGTGGTGGGTGGTCAGAATGGTTAGGTATAATGATGTTGATAGAAATTGGTTTTCTGTATATTGCATATTGTATGTGGTTGTTGTTTCTTGTGATGGTTATGTCTACATAGTTTATTTTGTTATGTTTTTCTTTTTCTTCTGTGAATTGTATTTTTGGATGTATGTTATTGATTTGTTTTAGTATGTTCTCTGCATTTGTGTTTTTGTTATTTGATACATATAGCCCATCATCTACATATCTTATCCATATGCCATTTGGATCAAATGATTTTATAATATTTTGTATTTTGGTGTCTATGTGTTGTAGGAATATTTCTGTTAGCCTATTATGCTAGATAATGGAGATCCCATTGCTAAACCTTCTTGCTGTTGATAAATTTTGCTATTAAATTCAAAGTAATTTTGTTTTAGTATAAGTTGGAGGCTATTTTTTATTTCAGTTATATATTGTTTGTCTTCATTTTGTTCTTTAAGTTTGTTTATTATTATGTCTATTGTTTCTTCTACTGGGATGTTGGTGTACATGTTTGTGATATCATATGATGTGAAAAATGTATTTTCATTTATATTTATTATTTTTAGTTTGTCTATTATTTCATATGTATTTTTTATGTTATGATGATTATTTGTTAGATGGTTACTTTTTAGGTTTTGTGCTCTTATTTGTGCTATTTTGTATGTAGGTACTTTTTTGAAGTTGATTAATGGACGTATTGGTTGTTTAATTTGTGTATTTTTATTAGGCTATTCGTTTTAGGTGGTTCTGGATTATTATTTATATATAAGTTTTATCTCTGTATTTTTATTGTTGAAAATGTTTTTAGTTGTTTTTATTAGTTTTATTGTTTGTTTAAGATATTTTTCTGTTCGGTCTTTATTTAGTTGTATGCATTTATTATTGTTGATAATAACCGAAGACTTCATACTCTAAATAAATAGAGTATGGGAGGTCATGTTTACTGATGTAGGGGATCATAAATAATAATGGTTTAGACCAGAAAGGACTGGCATTAATTTAGTATTCGTAAGTTTAAAATGTTTAAATAGACTGTTTATTCACAGCCATAAAATCAATGTGTTAGTAAAATGTATTTGTAAGAGTCATTAGAAAATAAGATTTATATTATGTGTTTTAAAATGAATTATGTTTGCTAAATAATAGCCTACATAACATTAATAATGTTTCAATAGGTATTCTATGTTAACTCAAAGATAGTTAAAAGTTTATGTTCAAACCATATCAGCAATATGTTCAATTGTGCAGATTGCTAAATAATGTTCATAATTATTTATTTTAATAACAGTAGTGTTAATTAAATACTACACCTCACAATAAGTTATAAACCATTTTATTTTCATTGTAATAGTAACTATGTAAAGTCAGAGTAGGAAGTAGGATAAAATTTATTTGAGAAAGACAGAAATATAAAATTCTAAAATCTAGACCATTTGGTGAATTCACAGAAACGATATAAACCAGAATAATTCACTTATAAATCCTGTAAACTAGCCAGATTTAGATAAAGTAAATCAGTTAACCACTACTGGGAATGATCCTATGAGTTAAAATGATAATAAGGAAATATACCTTAAAACATTGTAAATTTTCAAAATATATAAATTAATTAATTTTAAAGAGCAATGTCAAATTTACAGATTAACACAAAAAACCAGTTTAAAGGTTTAATTTATATGTATTTAAGGAAAGAAGGAGGAATATGACTAATTAGAATTTACTATAATAGTATTAATGATATTTAAAATGGAGGAAATCTGTATAAAGACAGAAATCCAATTTTGAGCCTATATTTCCAAAAAGTAAAGAAATTTGTTAATTTCCACAAAATGTCTACAGATATGGACTATAATACATCAATTTAAAAGGAATGAGATGATTAAACCAATGATAAGGTTCATAATTCATAAAAGTGATGAATAAAATAAATAAATTCCATATATAATGTAATATTTTATCATGTGTATGGCTAATCGAAATATGTTAACAATACTTTTTCAAGGATTAACTGGGCCAAATTTTGACCAAGTTATTAGTCTTTCGTTGAATATCAAGCTGAATAGTTGTGTGAAGAACGTTCCTTTAAAACCGAATCGAAAATGGTACTAGCAGTTCGCCATTAAAATCAGTGAACCGAGAGTTAGACGAATTAGACACTTTTTTAAACTAAATCTACCAAAGCGTTCACGACAATAGTGAAAACAAACACCTAACTTCATAGTACGAGTGATAGAAAACCGTAAAACAATATATTTAAACTAATTCACTCTACATATCCTAACCATATCTTGAGAACTTTAACCCACGGAAGTGAACACATACAAAATAAACTAACTAACACAAGTTTACACGGAACACTTCGTCAGAATACACCAAATAACTTAACAGACATATTACACCAGTGCGGGAAGATTTCAGACATTCACGAAATGATTGTTGTGATTTGTTGTGATTTTTGGGACATGCCGATTTCGCAGTAACTACGCCAGGACTAGTAGCGGCCATCTTTTAATTCTACAGAGCCGGCCTTCTTTATCCAGCAGTGACGTCATCGTCTGCGTATGGTTCGACAACATTCATACACATTACATATTGGAATTATTTAAATTCTATTGAATAATAATTATTGTATTTGTGTTAATTGTTAATGTTATACTTTCTCGTCACCCTTCTCTGACTATTAATTTTAATCGCTCAAAGAACCTGTCTTTTAATATAATAAATATCATAAATTTTGTTCTGTATGCACAATCGATAATTCCCGAGACAGAGTCGATAATTGCTCTCCATCGATAAAAAATCGATTACTTATCAAATTGTTCAATAAATCTTTATATTTCCATTATTTCTTATTTGTTATTTATTTCACAGGTTAATTTAAGAGTATTTATTAAGGCTGAAATATTTAAGGAAGACTCAAATATTTTATTTGAGCGAGATATTGGACTAGCAAGAAAAATCACCAATCGATTGCTAACTGGAGTTAATCTATTTAACTCCAGACTTGGTTCAAATCTTCAAGAAGTGCTCGACGGTCAATAAATACCTGCCTGTTATCAAAATTTTTACAAGAACCTTTTAAAACAGATTTATTTCTTATATACACACCTTAATAAACATAAACAAGATTTCTTACTATTTGAAAATTTTATTTTTTATAAAATTTTTCATCAACTTTTTATCTTTTGTAACGACCGGCATACAGAGGTCTGGTTACAAAGTGGCGTCCAACTTAGAGGGCTTGATAAGATAAGCCTGGCAGCGATTAATTAATAGATACCAGAAAAATGCTAAGACGAGCTACCTCGAAAAAGAGGGCGGCAGAGGCCGAAAAAGAGGTTGACATGGGGGATAAAGAGGCAACACCCGTGGAGGATCCGGAAGTGTTACTAACCCAGGTGGAACCGAAACAACCCACACCACCCGAGGAACAACCTGAAGTAACAAAGCAGACAGGGGAAGTCTATGTCCCAGAGAAGGAGAAACCATCACGAGCAGAGGATAGTAACATACAGGAAATGTTCAGGCAAATGATGGAAGAAATTAAATCCACAAAGGAGGAAATTAAATCCACAAAGGAGGATTTAAATAAGAAACTGGATTATACCAGAGAAGAATCGAGTAAGGAAAGGAAGGAAGACAACCACTCCTTAAATGAAAAGTTAGAAGATTTGAAGGAAGACAACCGATCCACAAAGGAAGAATTGGGCCGTAAGATAGAAAATACTAATAAGAGGATCGAAGAAACTAGTAGGAAGATGGAAAGGAAAATGGAAGAAAATAATAAGAATTTAGAAGAGAAGATGGAAGAGACTAGTAAGAAAATAGAGAGCGACAATCAGCAACTGAGGGAAAAGTTGGAGGAAAATAATCTGAAAATGGAGGAGAAAATGGATGAGAATAATCAAAGGTTAAGGGAAGAATTAAGGGAAGTTAACCAGGAGAGCATGAATAAGGTAGACGAGAGAATAGAGTTGGCCAAGGAGGAGATAAATAAAAAAGTAACTGAGACGAAGAAATCCATCGTCAAGAAATTAGAACAGGAAGTTGTGGTTGTTAACCAGCAGATCAGAGAAGTAGACGAAAGATGTCGTCAAACAGAAAACGAAGTGCTGGAAGTCCGGGAAGTAATAACTAAGGAGATTACTCAGGTCCAAGAACAACAGAAAACAAAAATGGAGGAGACCAAGAAATTTGCTTTGGAAGAAGTGAGTAAAGTGCGGACACAGGTAACTGAAAGATGCGACGGCGTGGAAGCCGCTATGTCGAACATAACCGGACAGGTGCGTCAGAGCCAGGAGGAGATAGAGATGATAAAGAACAGACCATTTGCATATCATAATTTCCCCATGTCAGAGAACAGAGAATGGCTCAATTTCCGGCAATATAAACGGAAGCCTATGGAGTTCTTGGCGCGTATAGAGGAATACTTAGAGAAACACCGAGGGAACCGATGGGTCCAGAACAGAGAAATCCTTGACGAGTCGTTTCGGGAGGTGAATGACCATTGGTGGATGGCCAACCGGAGCGACATCGACAATTATGAACAATTCAAGAGCCTGTTCAAGGCCAAGTACTGGTCAGAGACCACGCAAAATCTAATAAGAGATAATATATGCCACGGCCGCTACAAACCACAAGTCGGTAGTTCAATGACAGCTTATTTCCTCGGCAAGGTGTGTATGGCCAAGCACTTAGAACCAGCCATACCGGAGGAATGCCTAATAAACAAGTTGTCCTATCATTATGATGAAGAGGTAATTCGTGCGAGGAGGGGCAGCCAGATAAAAACCATCCAGGCAATGACAGAACTCCTAGAAAATTATGAAAATGAAGACTACTACCGACAGAGTTGTAGAAGAAGTGATGGGCCCGAACCAAGGACGTATCAAAACAATAACCAGGGTACGAACCACATAAATACTGGGTACCAAGGAGGCCGGGCATACCCGCGAAATAACGGTTCTAATAATGGCAATAATGTGAACAATCCTAGTTATAATGATAATAATAATACGGGTCCAAACCATCAAAACCCGAATCGGCCCTCTAATGGTTTATCAGGGTAACCGCAATCCCTACCCTAATAACGCAAATAGTCAGAGAAGCCCCAATTATGGTAATAGTCATTACCCTAATAATACCAATCGTACGGGTCCCAATAATGGTAATTTTAATAATAATAGGTTTCCTCGCCCTAGAGTGAACTTCATACGAGCCACAGATGGACGACTGCGGAGATTCGATCACAATCGACGAAATAGCTACCGCGGATATGAAGAAAGGCGGAGGAGCCTAGACCGGGACCAACCAAGGTACTATCCGGCGCGTAGGAGCAATAGTTTAGACGACGCTGAACGGAGGTCGAACCACGAACGACCGGAAGACCATAGGACAGATCGACAGGTAACCACTCTGAGCATCCCAAATGAGGTATCGACTAGTATGGCTCAAAGGAACAATGATGCCGAGCCTTTAAACGGGCACAGGCAGTAATAAATCGCCAGAACCCGTTACTGCTCCTAAATACTGGGTATAATAATAATAATGAGTGCAATCATGATAATAATAACAATCGTATCACCATCATAGGATGCAACTACCTAAAGGACATCAGACAGGAGTTATTGGAAGAGGATAACAGGAATCCCACCAATAACTTCAATAATGAAATTATACATGTCGACGCCAAGGTAGAAGGCATCCCAGCCAAGTTAATGATCGATACTGGGTCGAACGTGTCAATAATAAGTACGACGGAATTGGAGAGGATACAGCAAGAGTGCGGGAGAACTTTACCAACATTGCCGTTGAATAATATTGTTTTGTTGGGTGCAACCGGCCGACAAAACAAAACAATACGTAGGCAAGTTTCCGCCAGTGTGATGAGCTGTGGTATAGCGATTGACATGGAATTCTTGGTGGCGAGCGGTCTGCCATTTAATATACTGGTCGGGTGTGATGTGCTTAGGAGAAATTCCGCCATCATTGATCTGAGAACTGAAACATTATCGCTGTTTTCTAACGGACATACTTGGACGGCGAACTTGGTGGGTAGTGACCAAGTCGTTCCCGATAGTATCCACCAGCAAATCCGAAAAATTAATTACATCCATCCAACATCTATAATTGAACACAGGATAGACGACACCTCCAATGAAGATTTATGGTCACAAAAAATCCAGGAGATCAGGGATTTCCGGAGCGGTATAACTGGCGAAGGTTTAACAACAAACCAAGCGAACAAATTAATAAACATTTACAACAAATATAAATCAGTCTTTTCTGATGAGCCCGGTAAAGTGAAGAACTTCCAGTGTACTCTACAGTTCCGAGACACTGTGGACTTTAACCGGAAGTCTTATCCCATTGCGCAATCACGAAAGCAAGCAGTAAGAGCTGAAATAGAGCAAATGATTAACCGTGACATTATAGAGAGTAGCCATTCCCCATATACAAGTCCTATCGTGGCTATTCCTAAGAAAAACGGACAAGTCCATTTGTGTTTAGATGCGCGCGAAATAAATAAGATGATCATTAATGACAGGACTTCGCCTGGTGAGATTGAGGAGATCTTACAACGGTTCCACGGTACCAAATACTTCACTACATGGGATACGGTGTGCGGGTACTGGCAGGTGGAATTACATCCACAGAGTCGCCAGTATCTGGCCTTTATATTCGAAGGGCGGAGCTACCAGTTTAAGAGGTTGCCCTTCGGACTGGTAAACTCAGTCGCAGTCTTTGTGCACTGCATGGACCAGATACTTGGCCAAGAAGCACTACAATTCACCACCGTATACGTCGATGACTTGCTAGTGTCCTCAGAAACTTGGGAGGAACACTGCTACCGTGTGGAACACGTCTTACAGAAGCTAGCAGCAAACAATATTACGCTGAAGTTAGCAAAATCTCATTTTATTGCTAAAGAAATACAATTCTTAGGCTTCATATTAAATGATAAGGGAATCTCACCATCGGCTGAAAAGGTCGAAGCGATTCAGAACTTTCCTACACCTAAGAATCGAAGGCAGTTACAGTCGTTCCTGGGACTCTGTAATTATTACCGCAAGTTCCAGGAAAAGTACTCCGAACTGACTGCCAGATTTCAGCCGCAACTGTCATCTAAAAATAAATGGATCTGGGGTAATGAACAACAAAACATATTAACTCTTATAAAACAAAAATTCCTTGAACCCATTATACTCCGCCATCCAGATTTTAACAAGCCTTTCTTTCTTAATTGTGATGCCAGTGACATCAGCCTCGGCACTACTTTATATCAAGAGGATGAGGAGGGCGAACATCTTGTAATCTGCTTTGCCAGCAGAGCTCTAAACCAGTGTGAGAAAAACTATCACGTTACAGAAAAGGAATTATTGAGTGTTATGTTCGCGTGCGGAAAGTTCCGCACTTATATTCTTGGTTATTCCGTTACCGTCCGGACAGACCATAAATCTATCTCGTTCCTTAAGAGATGTAAATTAAGCCATGGAAGGTTAATTAGTAACCACGCGGTGGATACTATTGCTACAAGAATACGACCTTAAGTGGGAGTATATCCCCGGAAGAAAGTATGTCGTCGCGGACGTATTGTCTAGAGTAGACATTGACAAACAGACGTTCGAGGGGGAGAAGGAGAGTATTCTGAAAGTATACCATATTCTCAGCAGCAGCGCCGGTCTACAATCAGTTCTGGAACACCTAAGCACACACCAACAAGCTGACCCGAAGTTAATCACTATTATCTCAAGATTGGAAGCAGGGGATGAGACAATCTCCCAATATTATACCATACATAATGGAATCCTGTTTTCCAAACCATCATTATATAAGGAGGAATGGAAGGTAATAATTCCGACCCATATCGAGAAGGAGATAGTGTTCGATTATCATGTTCGATATGGGCATATAGGCGCCTTAAAGGTGGTAAAGGCCCTGGAAGAGAGCTGCCATATCAAGGACATCAATCGGAAGGTACGGAGGTACATTAGAAACTGTCGCATTTGCCAACTCGTAAAAACTAACAACGAGAAAAGAGAGGGGCAGATGATTCCAATAACCTCGCAGTCGAAACTGGAGAAGGTATTCCTGGATATCTGTGGTCCATTTCCCCGCAGTGGAGGCCGCCACCGATACAAATATCTCGTCATAATAATGGACCATTATACCAAGTTCGTGAAGCTATACCCAGCGAATCGGGCGACTACGAATAAAGTTCTTGATATCCTGATCAACCAGTACTTCCCAACCGTCGGAAAACCGGTATCGATCATAACCGACCACGGAACACAATTCAAGGGGAGGAAATGGCGGGATACACTGCTGTCAATAGGGGTTCATACATACAAGACATCCGTATACCACCCAAGCAGTAACCCGGCCGAAAGAGTCTTGCGAGAGGTGGGGCGCCTATTAAGAACGTACTGCCACGATCAGCAGAGAAGGTGGCAAGAATACTTGGAGGCCACTGAAGAATTCCTCAACCTGGCATACCATCCAGCCATAGGAATAACCCCATACTCCGCAATGTACGAGAGACAACCCCCTAGAGAGATCGAAGATATCTTGGAGTTCCCCAGAGAGCATAAATACATATTTGATAGAATTAAATTTCACAATAAGGTGGCCGAAGATAAGGAGAAACGGCGGAATAAATACAATAAAAGTATGGGTAAGGTTATTCATTATACCATTGGAGAGAAGGTGTTGTTGAAGAATAGGGAATTACCCAGTTCTTTAGAGGGGATAACAAAAAGGTTATTGCTTCTGTACACTGGTCCCTATATTATCTCAAGGGACAATAACAACAACACATACGAAATCAAGGAAATGAATTCAAATAAAGTCAAGGGTGTCTTTAACCAGGCATCCATGAAGAAATTTTATGAATAAATCCCCAAAATTCAAAAACAAATGTAAGCCCAACTTACATACCAGTTATTTATGAAAAATCTATGTGGCAGTAATACAAGAAGAAGTTAGAATTTAAAAACATCAAAATTCCAAAGACAAAGTAAGTACATCTTACTACACCATTATTAATGAAACCATTTAGAAGATATGTACAAGAAGAAGTTAGAATTTAAATTCATCTAAATTTTAAAACAATGTAAGACCATCTTACTAAACCGGAATTTGAAAGAAACATTTTGAAGAGAAGAATATAAAACAGAATTTAGATTGAAAAAATATAGGTTCTAAAAAGAAAAGCAAGCCCACCTTACATACAAATGATTTGAAAAAACTTTATGGCAATAATATAAGAAGAGTGAATTTTGAATTGTGTATAAATCAAGTTTCCAAACCAAGAGTAGATACAACTTACCAATCAATTATTAATGAAACACTTTGGTGAGATAAACAGAAGAGATTTAATACCATATTGATGGTAAGCATGAAATATAATTACCATGTTAATAAAGGATCATAATGGGATGAATAAAGGAACCAGACTTTAGAATTAAAACAAATAATTCTGGACAGTATGATAATGTCTAATTTCAATATAGAGAGTAAAAACCTTTCCATAAAATGATGCCAAAGGAAATTAAAAGAAAAATGAGATACGATTTGAGAAGATACGATTTGAGTTAATACGATTTGAGTAATTGAATATAATAAAGTACAAAAACTTATTTGGAATTATGAGATAATAAAGCTTTGAAGTGGTATGAGGAGAAATTATGACCTCATTATGAAATTAATAAAAAACATTCATTCGAAGGTATAATAACCATGATAGGAATAATGTGAGAATAATATCAAAGATTTATGTAATTAAACGAATTAATATAAAATGATTTATGAATTAAATGTCAATTATGATGATGACAGTTATAAAAAGTTCTAGAAAATACAACAAGTGGAAATTTAAGAACAAAGAAACAGTCTAAAAATGTCATAAAGATATGCTACTATAAACAATGCAGATTATAATAAAAAAACCAGAAGGTAATAAAGAATTTATAACCAAAAGATTTATATGATAAGAAAAGTTGAAAAATGTAATAATAGAAGAGCTTCCTACCAAGTGAAAGAAACATCCAGTTAACGAGTCAGAAGAACAACTGAGATAGGAATATTAAAATCTCTGAGAAATATAATAAGTAATAAGTGAAGTATCCCAAAGATATTTTTTAAATAGTAACAAATGTGTACTATTCTGAATAATTTTTTTAATCTGTCTGTAGATAATTCCAGCCGTATTAATATGTTTTTTGAGCAGAGATGATTTGCCTCTGTACTCAAATGTGTGTGAAGTATTGGACAGCAGAGGAAAGTAGCGTACAGTGCCTCTCTGAACTGGACCAGCTCACAAAGTAGGGAACGATAGGGAGGAAATATCCCAAGGAGAAAATACTAAGAAGAAATATGAAAATGAAATAATAAATATGAACTCAGATGACTATTACTATCAAGGAAGATCCAGTGAGAATGAGAAAGATATAAACTCAAATATAAATAAGAACATTTTTAAAATGGAAGGAAGTCCAGAATAATAACAAACCTAGAATAATTATCATAAGCAATTGTTTCAAACAAAGCAAGTATAGTCTGAAAAAATTACTTCTGGAGAAGGGCATTCTGTAGCGTGACAGAAAATCCACTACTTATTAAGTCATATAAAATCATAAAGTTTAATTACATCAAATATGTTAAAATAATATTGAATGAGATTTAAGGAAATCAAAGGAATGAACCACGATAAAATAAAAATCCTCATTACATTATATAAAAACCACTGTTTAAATATCAAAGAAAGTATTGAAAGCAACTCATATTATAAGATCAGTAATTTACCCAGGAAGCTAGGAGCAGTAAACAAAATAAGTAACACCAGATCAAGAAGAAAGAGACTCAGTTTAAGAGTGGTGAATACCAAAATACCCCAAAAACAAGAAGAGGGAAGAATAAAGTTTGTGATCAGGTAGAAAACAATACCCTGAAACCTTTAGAGAAGAACAAGGTCAGTATCAGTGAATAAATTAGATGCTCCAAACTAAACATCAGTCGAGATACACCAAGTACCTTGGTTTACCCAAGAATAAAGAAGGAAGACAAGAAGACCAGAAGAAGGACAAGAATGAAGACAAGAAGGAAGATAAGAAGGAAGACAAGAAAGAATACAGGAGAGGAAGAAATAGTATGAAAGAAACACCGTTGTAAAACCTATTATTATTATTAACTACCATCAACCCAAAACCCACAAAAACGATTAAAAAGAAAGTATAACATACCAAAATCCTATAAAAATGTAATTATTTAGAAAACTAAAGTGCTGTATAGTATTATAAGAAGTGAACCGACTAAAGCTATTGTGTGATAAGAAAATAAACAAGTCTTAACAGTCCATGATTGCTAAAGGTCTGGTCTGAGATAATAAGACTCAAAATATCAGAACCAACAGTGAAAGTGAATTTGTGTAAGTGTTTTTTAGAAATGCAATAAACTTAAAGTTAGTGATACTATGACTTATCAGTATGCTATATAACAACTTTAATATCCAATAATAAACAGCATAATAAAATAATAAAATGGAAGATTTCCAGTATTTTATTATTTTAATGTAACTCTTTATTTACAAGACATTTGTAAAAAATGCTAATAAATAGAGTATGGGAGGTCATGTTTACTGATGTAGGGGATCATAAATAATAACGGTTTAGACCAGAAAGGACTGGCATTAATTTAGTATTCGTAAGTTTAAAATGTTTAAATAGACTGTTTATTCACAGCCATAAAATCAATGTGTTAGTAAAATGTATTTGTAAGAGTTATTAGAAAATAAGATTTATATTATGTGTTTTAAAATGAATTATGTTTGCTAAATAATAGCCTACATAACATTAATAATGTTTCAATAGGTATTCTATGTTAACTCAAAGATAGTTAAAAGTTTATGTTCAAACCATATCAGCAATATGTTCAATTGTGCAGATTGCTAAATAATGTTCATAATTATTTATTTTAATAACAGTAGTGTTAATTAAATACTACACCTCACAATAAGTTATAAACCATTTTATTTTCATTGTAATAGTAACTATGTAAAGTCAGAGTAGGAAGTAGGATTAAATTTATTTGAGAAAGACAGAAATATAAAATTCTAAAATCTAGGCCATTTGGTGAATTCACAGAAACGATATAAACCAGAATAATTCACTTATAAATCCTGTAAACTAGCCAGATTTAGATAAAGTAAATCAGTTAACCACTACTGGGAATGATCCTATGAGTTAAAATGATAATAAGGAAATATACCTTAAAACATTGTAAATTTTCAAAATATATAAATTAATTAATTTTAAAGAGCAATGTCAAATTTACAGATTAACACAAAAAACCAGTTTAAAGGTTTAATTTATATGTATTTAAGGAAAGAAGGAGGAATATGACTAATTAGAATTTATTATAATAGTATTAATGATATTTAAAATGGAGGAAATCTGTATAAAGACGGAAATCCAATTTTGAGCCTATATTTCCAAAAAGTAAAGAAATTTGTTAATTTCGACAAAATGTCTACAGATATGGACTATAATACATCAATTTAAAAGGAATGAGATGATTAAACCAATGATAAGGTTCATAATTCATAAAAGTGATGAATAAAATAAATAAATTCCATATATAATGTAATATTTTATCATGTGTATGGCTAATCGAAATATGTTAACAATACTTTTTCAAGGATTAACTGGGCCAAATTTTGACCAAGTTAATTAGTCTTTTGTTGAATATCAAGCTGAATAGTTGTGTGAAGAACGTTCCTTTAAAACCGAATCGAAAATGGTACTAGCAGTTCGCCATTAAAATCAGTGAACCGAGAGTTAGACGAATTAGACACTTTTTTAAACTAAATCTACCAAAGTGTTCACGACAATAGTGAAAACAAACACCTAACTTCATAGTACGAGTGATAGAAAACCGTAAAACAATATATTTAAACTAATTCACTCTACATATCCTAACCATATCTTGAGAACTTTAACCCACAGAAGTGAACACATACAAAATAAACTAACTAACACAAGTTTACACGGAACACTTCGTCAGAATACACCAAATAACTTAACAGACATATTACACCAGTGCGGGAAGATTTCAGACATTCACGAAATGATTGTTGTGATTTGTTGTGATTTTTGGGACATGCCGATTTCGCAGTAACTACGCCAGGACTAGTAGCGGCCATCTTTTAATTCTACAGAGCCGGCCTTCTTTATCCAGCAGTGACGTCATCGTCTGCGTATGGTTCGACAACATTCATACACATTACATATTGGAATTATTTAAATTCTATTGAATAATAATTATTGTATTTGTGTTAATTGTTAATGTTATACTTTCTCGTCACCCTTCTCTGACTATTAATTTTAATCGCTCAAAGAACCTGTCTTTTAATATAATAAATATCATAAATTTTGTTCTGTATGCACAATCGATAATTCCCGAGACAGAGTCGATAATTGCTCTCCATCGATAAAAAATCGATTACTTATCAAATTGTTCAATAAATCTTTATATTTCCATTATTTCTTATTTGTTATTTATTTCACAGGTTAATTTAAGAGTATTTATTAAGGCTGAAATATTTAAGGAAGACTCAAATATTTTATTTGAGCGAGATATTGGACTAGCAAGAAAAATCACCAATCGATTGCTAACTGGAGTTAATCTATTTAACTCCAGACTTGGTTCAAATCTTCAAGAAGTGCTCGATGGTCAATAAATACCTGCCTGTTATCAAAATTTTTACAAGAACCTTTTAAAACAGATTTATTTCTTATATACACACCTTAATAAACATAAACAAGATTTCTTACTATTTGAAAATTTTATTTTTTATAAAATTTTTCATCAACTTTTTATCTTTTGTAACGACCGGCATACAGAGGTCTGGTTACAAAGTGGCGTCCAACTTAGAGGGCTTGATAAGATAAGCCTGGCAGCGATTAATTAATAGATACCAGAAAAATGCTAAGACGAGCTACCTCGAAAAAGAGGGCGGCAGAGGCCGAAAAAGAGGTTGACATGGGGGATAAAGAGGCAACACCCGTGGAGGATCCGGAAGTGTTACTGTGACGATTTAAATTGTACCAATAATCAAGAAAATAAAAATTTTTAAAAATTAAGGTTGCGAGCTCTTAAGCCATTTAAATCTCACTGTATTAATATAAAATACCTGTATGTACTCAGTATGAGAGGAAGCAGTAATTAATTAGTTATAAGATGCTCTAATAAAAAGATAAATTGTAAAGAGTTATTAATATCGTATTTAACCCTTTGCTTGTAAGCAGGCGCTGTCCTGTTGATTCCAGACTCGACATGCTTTCCGAGTCCTGTGTGAGTTAGAATAAGATAAAAAAATTAATGTTAATAATAAAAAAATCTGAAGACATAAATAGTCGCTAGCACAACTGATATAAATTATGTATATTTGTTTAGGGATAGTTTGTATAAATAAAAAATGTTAACTTAAATATAGTTAGGAACTATATTCTCGCGCGGAAATTGTCCCACTAACTTTTGCCCAGTACCAGGCGAAGGGAGCGGAATTTCTCTCTCTTGCAATGGTGACTTCGTACAGTATAGACGTAGGAGCTGTGCGCTTAAAATATGTTAACGATATTTTGCTTCACCTTAAGATGGTGTACCAGATGTAGTTGTTTAAAACATCTGGATGTGTTAATTAATATAGTCATGTAAATAGACCAGGAATTTAATGTTAAAAAATCGAAACGTAAGTAAAAAAGGAGTGTAACACAAGATGACTTAGTGCTTCAACAAATAACAACAATTCCAAAGTCGTACCCGGAGATGTGAACTATCAGAAGCCACAAACTCTACTGCACGTGACATAATATGCAGATCAGGACATCCGAGAATCTACAAGATCATCGTAGATATCTACACGACGTATTGTTCAACCTGCGAACTTTTGGAGCCCTTTACAGAGGAAGCCCAGACCGAGATGACGACGTAGCTGTTCCTGTTTCCCAAGACTGATACCCAAGGACGAGTCTTCTGCATACCAATTAAAAGGTGACTCGATAGCCTGTCTATCGAGGGTTACTAATATTTGTTACACAACACATCTTGAAAGAGACTTTTCAGAAACTATTAACTTTGTAAAGACTTATAAATTAAATCTAAGAATTTCATGTAACTATTCTAACTTCATACGTTGTAATAGTTTATATGCTAATGTAGAGTAATATAATTCAAGCAATAATACCATTCTTCCAATGGTTGAATAAAAGAAAGTCTTGCAAGCTAATATCATGAAATGAGTATAATTAAAAGTCTTAATTACAGAAATACAGAAAGTTGACCCGGATCCGAGGTATACCTATATAAAATCAAGTTTGATCTCAAAGTTTAAAGAAACCTTTCAAATAACTTAATAACTGAATTAGTAATGTCATGGGATCTGTCAGTATATGTTTTTAAATGTTAAATAAAAGAGAAGTCTTCTTGTTACACACATATGAGGAGTGCTTAAATCAATTGTATACCTTGCCATTGTTTCCTTACACAGTTAGTAAGTAATTTGTTATATTAATTATTGGTGATCAATTCTGTTACAACGTAGGCAGCCCATCTAATTAACGGAGTTTAATTACGAGGGGTTCCCTGGATTTGTAACGCGGCGAAAAGACGTTACAAAACTGCGCCACTCTGCTGATTTATGTAAAGGGTTGTTATGCATCGTGACGCAAACAAAAGTGCGCCACTCTGCTTTCTTGTAAAATAATAAAAGGGTAATTGTTTACAGAGTGTCACAAAAGAGTGCCACTATGCTAAATTTTATAAAGGTGTTTTAATCAAACAAAACTGCGTCATTCAAAAAAAATAAAGGAAACAAAGGAAAGAGTTTTAATTGTGTATATAGTGTCACAAACAAAATTGCATTCACTATGCGTGGATAAATTGTAAGATCAATAACTAAATATATAATATTGATATATGCACTCAGAAAGTTACTTTAATAAATGTAATGTTCAAAACATATTTAATAGTGTATTAATACGTAACTTAATACGTAGATGGTAGAATGTATAAGTAAAATGTCATTAGCGTCATACAATGTAAAATGCTATATGCAGGTTCCTACCGGCACAACCTGCATAATTCGATGTAAGTACTTCCATACATGAATTGTGACCTAGCATAACAATTTTGGTCAACCGAACAATCTGTAACAGGTTTGTTTACGACAATCTATGACCTGTTGTCTCCTGAATCATTCTGCACAGTGTATGTCCAACTATCTAGCTTACATACACTAGTATGTGTTATAAAAAAAATTTGATTAAAAATAACTTTGTTAATAATAATAAAGTAATTAAGTAGAAGTTCGTGATTTAAAACTTGTGAACAAAATAAGTAATTATTTAATTGAGAAAAGTTTATGAATGAACGGAGTCAAAGTGTTGTCTAAGCGGAGTAATAATAATAAGAAATAGATTGTGCTCCCCTTCTCTCGTGTTTATACCGGTTTAGAGTACGTATACAGTAGTTGTGTTATTCACACACGCTCAACCCTCCTTTGTTAACTAAATATGTAGGCCACCCTCTGACCTACATTCTAGTAAACAGCTGATCGGCTATTTAACATTGAAAGATATGTGTGTGTGATTTCTGTCTCTCCCTTAGAAGAGAAGTTGTTCTTTTCTAATTTGTGTAAATTGATTACTGATGAATTTATTATATGTATATGTAATATATGTGTAATATGCTAGTATTAATTTGAAGTACGTGCTAATGTGTTAGAACAAAATGGCCCAATTTAACCCGGATTTGTTATTAAAAGACGAGCTGTCTTACGAAGCCCTTTTGCGTGGACTACCCCATGCTGATGTAACAGTCGCGGAATTACGAAGTTCAATTCGCGAATGTGGATTTGATGCGCCCGTGCAATTAAACAATCTAAGCCAACTTGATTATGAAAGCGAGAAAGAAATTTGTAATGCCAAGTATAGTGAACTATACTTATTGTCTCAAACACTCCAAGACGAGAAATCTCCGGCAAAAATTTTGCGGACTACCCAGAGAATAGAGCATTTAACCAGGCGAATAAAAAATTTGTCGATCTGGCCGAATCTCACAGAAATACCCGTTGATGTACAAAAGCTAGCAGACGAAGCTCTACGCCGCTTACCTTCTATTATCAACGATTTAAGACGAAAATCCGACTCATTCAGGATGGACGAAATAGAGAAATCATTAATGAAATTACACATCTCCCCAGTACAATCCCCCACCACTGGTTTACCTCCGCCTAACTCGGATCGGAACTCACCTATCGTATCGCAAGTGCAAGCGAACCCAGAACAAAAAACTGATACAGATGTAAATGTCCCTCCTCCCGAGCATTTTCAGTTTCGTCCCGGAAATAATGAAGTGACAAACACCCCCAATGAATCTAATCACCCTCATCGAGGAATTACCCCTATGAACTATAACGCAGATCTATACGAAAAAATGACTCACCCTGTGGAGAAGATTTTAACCGAAATCCCTTATACAGATGGTTTAAATGTTTCCAAGTTACTAACATTTATTAGTTATCTTCTTCAGATAAAGGATCTACAGCAGCTGAATGACTGGCAAATTTTACAAGTTCTGTTACCAAAGTGTAAACCCCCGTTAAAAAATCGTGTGCTAGAAGCCCTAACCTCTACTTTCTCAGTAGAAGAGCTACATAGCTCTTTAATAAAATACTTTATTCCCACCGGCATCTATGAAGAAATAAAAAGGAAGACAGTACTCCGAGTACAAGGACATCAGGAGAGATTAGCTCACTACATCTCCGATATTAGGGAGTCCTCTCGACTACTACGTGTAAGCTGGAATGAAACACAACTGGTGGACACCATTTTAATAGGAGTGTCACCTGAAGAAAGATCTCGACTATCATTGATGAATAGACCCAATACTATTGCTGATCTAGAACAGTGCAGTATCCATTCTTCAAATGTATGGTACTCAGATCAAAATAGAGAAGCAATGAAAACCTCTGGAACTAATAGACATCAATTGCGAGCACTACTGCCTGATGTAACAACCTCGTATGAAAGACAAGTTTCTAGTAGACCTCACCATGTGCGCAAAGCTGGTAAGTTAACTGTAAACCCAGATAAAGCGGAAACCAAGTACCCACCTCGCAGAAAACCCACCTGTAATAATTGTGGCAAATATGGGCACCTAAGAAGAGAGTGCAAAAGTAAGCCATTGGAACGGAATAACCCCAATTCAAAAAACATGTAAGGCTGGGAGACCCGAAAACCTGTGTCTTCCGCAGCTACTCAAAATTGGGTAAACTAAAAGAAACCAATAATTATAATAAGAATGAATTATTCTGTAACAAAGTGAAAAACAAAAAAGGTGCGAAAGAAATCAACCCCTATGTGCGAGAATTTCGTGAAAAGTGTAATGCGATTAATAGATGTAAATGGAAAAAAAATCTACTACCATTAATACAAGTCGACTTAGGCGTTACATTCCCCATTGCCTTAATTGATTCGGGATCTAGTAGAAGCTTAATCAGCCAAGAATTAGCGGACAGGTTAGCTAAACATCATCTAGTAAAACGGAACCAACCTGTGAATATAAAGTGTGCTAAATAAATATGGTGATTAAATAGACGATAGTTCTAGGTGCGTTTCTTAAATCCCCAAAGTAGTTTAATAAATAATAAATAATAAGTGAATAATAATAATTGATTTAAATACTAGAGCTAAATAAATCTTGATGTAAACTAAAATAGTGTGAAGTGTAGCAGCAAGTAAGAGAAAGAATAATAATAATAATTAAAGTTACGTTGCATAGTGTAGACATCGCAGTGGTGGCCAGTAAGAGAAAATAAAAGCGTGTTCAGTATTGTAGGAATTGTACTAAGCAGCCCCGAACCCACCCTCTCTATTGTGAGAAACCGGTGCTAGCCTGAACAATTGAAAACCACCCCTAGTGAGTTTGACAATGCTTTGTGTAAAGTGTCTCCCCTCCCGCATAGTTTGTTTAAGTACTGTTAAAAGAGATAAAAGAGAATTATCTTCGTAAGGTTCCGCTTCTCTCAAACCAGTGATCTAAAGTGGAGTATGGGATCCTCTTTAGATTACATTAGAAATAGGTTTATGATATATAATCAAGTAGTGATTATACATGTAACGTAACAGGTCACAACGGCGCCGACTGAAAGGGTAATGATAGGGCAGAAAGGTGCCAAAGATCATTAATAAATGCTGAAAGCTAACTTCCGTAGTTAGAGTAAGCTGGTGTCAGTCGGGCCGGGATGTTGTGAGTTACGGATAAGTAGGGATCATTCCAATCTAAGGTTTGGAAATTAGTATTAAGATTAAAATGTAAGTTAGTACTTAAGAAGTAAGAAAAAGGGAATTTCACGAAGGCGATCATTTAAATGAACAATGTCATTTAAAGAGAATTAGAAAAAAACAAACTGTGCACTAATAATAAATAACTTCACACACTGACACTAATCGTACTCCCAGTCCCCAATAGTGAGTTAGACTCAAAAGGCTTAACCGTAGCGTGCAATTTAAGCGGTGGAGTCTGTGACGATTTAAATTGTACCAATAATCAAGAAAATAAAAATTTTAAAAAATTAAGGTTGCGAGCTCTTAAGCCATTTAAATCTCACTGTATTAATATAAAATACCTGTATGTACTCAGTATGAGAGGAAGCAGTAATTAATTAGTTATAAGATGCTCTAATAAAAAGATAAATTGTAAAGAGTTATTAATATCGTATTTAACCCTTAACTTGTAAGCAGGCGCTGTCCTGTTGATTCCAGACTCGACATGCTTTCCGAGTCCTGTGTGAGTTAGAATAAGATAAAAAAATTAATGTTAATAATAAAAAAATCTGAAGACAACTAGTCGCTAGCACAACTGATATAAATTATGTATATTTGTTTAGGGATAGTTTGTATAAATAAAAAATGTTAACTTAAATATAGTTAGGAACTATATTCTTGCGCGGAAATTGTCCCACTAACTTTTGCCCAGTACCAGGCGAAGGGAGCGGAATTTCTCTCTCTTGCAATGGTGACTTCGTACAGTATAGACGTAGGAGCTGTGCGCTTAAAATATGTTAATGATATTTTGCTTCACCTTAAGACGGTGTACCAGATGTAGTTGTTTAAAACATCTGGATGTGTTAATTAATATAGTCATGTAAATAGACCAGGAATTTAATGTAAAAAAATCGAAACGTAAGTAAAAAAGGAGTGTAACACAAGATGACTTAGTGCTTCAACAAATAACAACAATTCCAAAGTCATACCCGGAGATGTGAACTATCAGAAGCCACAAACTCTACTGCACGTGACATAATATGCAGATCAGGACATCCGAGAATCTACAAGATCATCGTAGATATCTACACGACGTATTGTTCAACCTGCGAACTTTTGGAGCCCTTTACAGAGGAAGCCCAGACCGAGATGACGACATAGCTGTTCCTGTTTCCCAAGACTGATACCCAAGGACGAGTCTTCTGCATACCAATTAAAAGGTGACTCGATAGCCTGTCTATCGAGGGTTACTAATATTTGTTACACAACACATCTTGAAAGAGACTTTTCAGAAAGTATTAACTTTGTAAAGACTTATAAATTAAATCTAAGAATTTTATGTAACTATTCTAACTTCATACGTTGTAACAGTTTATATGCTAATGTAGAGTAATATAATTCAAGCAATAATACCATTCTTCCAATGGTTGAATAAAAGAAAGTCTTGGAAGCTAATATCATGAAATGAGTATAATTAAAAGTCTTAATTACAGAAATACAGAAAGTTGACCCGGATCCGAGGTATACCTATATAAAATCAAGTTTGATCTCAAAGTTTAAAGAAACCTTTCAAATAACTTAATAATTGAATTAGTAATGTCATGGGATCTGTCAGTATATGTTTTTAAATGTTAAATAAAAGAGAAGTCTTCTTGTTACACACATATGAGGAGTGCTTAAATCAATTGTATACCTTGCCATTGTTTCCTTACACAGTTAGTAAGTAATTTGTTATATTAATTATTGGTGATCAATTCTGTTACAACGTAGGCAGCCCATCTAATTAACGGAGTTTAATTACGAGGGGTTCCCTGGATTTGTAACGCGGCGAAAAGACGTTACATTACTAACCCAGGTGGAACCGAAACAACCCACACCACCCGAGGAACAACCTAAAGTAACAAAGCAGACAGGGGAAGTCTATGTCCCAGAGAAGGAGAAACCATCACGAGCAGAGGATAGTAACATACAGGAAATGTTCAGTCAAATGATGGAAGAAATTAAATCCACAAAGGAGGAAATTAAATCCACAAAGGAGGATTTAAATAAGAAACTGGATTATACCAGAGAAGAATCGAGTAAGGAAAGGAAGGAAGACAACCACTCCTTAAATGAAAAGTTAGAAGATTTGAAGGAAGACAACCACTCCTTAAATGAAAAGTTAGAAGATTTGAAGGAAGACAACCGATCCACAAAGGAAGAATTGGGCCGTAAGATAGAAAATACTAATAAGAGGATCGAAGAAACTAGTAGGAAGATGGAAAGGAAAATGGAATAAAATAATAAGAATTTAGAAGAGAAGATGGAAGAGACTAGTAAGAAAATAGAGAGCGACAATCAGCAACTGAGGGAAAAGTTGGAGGAAAATAATCTGAAAATGGAGGAGAAAATGGATGAGAATAATCAAAGGTTAAGGGAAGAATTAAGGGAAGTTAACCAGGAGAGCATGAATAAGGTAGAGGAGAGAATAGAGTTGGCCAAGGAGGAGATAAATAAAAAAGTAACTGAGACGAAGAAATCCATCGTCAAGAAATTAGAACAGGAAGTTGTGGTTGTTAACCAGCAGATCAGAGAAGTAGACGAAAGATGTCGTCAAACAGAAAACGAAGTGCTGGAAGTCCGGGAAGTAATAACTAAGGAGATTACTCAGGTCCAAGAACAACAGAAAACAAAAATGGAGGAGACCCAGAAATTTGCTTTGGAAGAAGTGAGTAAAGTGCGGACACAGGTAACTGAAAGATGCGACGGCGTGGAAGCCGCTATGTCGAACATAACCGGACAGGTGCGTCAGAAACAGGAGGAGATAGAGATGATAAAGAACAGACCATTTGCATATCATAATTTCCCCATGTCAGAGAACAGAGAATGGCTCAATTTCCGGCAATATAAACGGAAGCCTATGGAGTTCTTGGCGCGTATAGAGGAATACTTAGAGAAACACCAAGGGAACCGATGGGTCCAGAACAGAGAAATCCTTGACGAGTCGTTTCGGGAGGTGAATGACCATTGGTGGATGGCCAACCGGAGCGACATCGACAATTATGAACAATTCAAGAGCCTGTTCAAGGCCAAGTACTGGTCAGAGACCACGCAAAATCTAATAAGAGATAATATATGCCACGGCCGCTACAAACCACAAGTCGGTAGTTCAATGACAGCTTATTTCCTCGGCAAGGTGTGTATGGCCAAGCACTTAGAACCAGCCATACCGGAGGAATGCCTAATAAACAAGTTGTCCTATCATTATGATGAAGAGGTAATTCGTGCGAGGAGGGGCAGCCAGATAAAAACCATCCAGGCAATGACAGAACTCCTAGAAAATTATGAAAATGAAGACTACTACCGACAGAGTCGTAGAAGAAGTGATGGGCCCGAACCAAGGACGTATCAAAACAATAACCAGGGTACGAACCACATAAATACTGGGTACCAAGGAGGCCGGGCATACCCGCGAAATAACGGTTCTAATAATGGCAATAATGTGAACAATCCTAGTTATAATGATAATAATAATACGGGTCCAAACCATCAAAACCCGAATCGGCCCTCTAATGGTTTATCAGGGTAACCGCAATCCCTACCCTAATAACGCAAATAGTCAGAGAAGCCCCAATTATGGTAATAGTCATTACCCTAATAATACCAATCGTACGGGTCCCAATAATGGTAATTTTAATAATAATAGGTTTCCTCGCCCTAGAGTGAACTTCATACGAGCCACAGATGGACGACAGCGGAGATTCGATCACAATCGACGAAATAGCTACCGCGGATATGAAGAAAGGCGGAGGAGCCTAGACCGGGACCAACCAAGGTACTATCCGGCGCGTAGAAGCAATAGTTTAGACGACGCTGAACGGAGGTCGAACCACGAACGACCGGAAGACCATAGGACAGATCGACAGGTAACCACTCTGAGCATCCCAAATGAGGTATCGACTAGTATGGCTCAAAGGAACAATGATGCTGAGCCTTTAAACGGGCACAGGCAGTAATAAATCGCCAGAACCCGTTACTGCTCCTAAATACTGGGTATAATAATAATAATGAGTGCAATCATGATAATAATAACAATCGTATCACCATCATAGGGTGCAACTACCTAAAGGACATCAGACAGGAGTTATTGGAAGAGGATAACAGGAATCCCACCAATAACTTCAATAATGAAATTATACATGTCGACGCCAAGGTAGAAGGCATCCCAGCCAAGTTAATGATCGATACTGGGTCGAACGTGTCAATAATAAGTACGACGGAATTGGAGAGGATACAGCAAGAGTGCGGGAGAACTTTACCAACATTGCCGTTGAATAATATTGTTTTGTTGGGTGCAACCGGCCGACAAAACAAAACAATACGTAGGCAAGTTTCCGCCAGTGTGATGAGCTGTGGTATAGCGATTGACATGGAATTCTTGGTGGCGAGCAGTCTGCCATTTAATATACTGGTCGGGTGTGATGTGCTTAGGAGAAATTCCGCCATCATTGATCTGAGAACTGAAACATTATCGCTGTTTTCTAACGGACATACTTGGACGGCGAACTTGGTGGGTAGTGACCAAGTCGTTCCCGATAGTATCCACCAGCAAATCCGAAAAATTAATTACATCCATCCAACATCTATAATTGAACAAAGGATAGACGACACCTCCAATGAAGATTTATGGTCACAAAAAATCCAGGAGATCAGGGATTTCCGGAGCGGTATAACTGGCGAAGGTTTAACAACAAACCAAGCAAACAAATTAATAAACATTTACAACAAATATAAATCAGTCTTTTCTGATGAGCCCGGTAAAGTGAAGAACTTCCAGTGTACTCTACAGTTCCGAGACACTGTGGACTTTAACCGGAAGTCTTACCCCATTGCGCAATCACGAAAGCAAGCAGTAAGAGCTGAAATAGAGCAAATGATTAACCGTGACAATATAGAGTAGCCATTCCCCATATACAAGTCCTATCGTGGCTATTCCTAAGAAAAACGGACAAGTCCGTTTGTGTTTAGATGCGCGCGAAATAAATAAGATGATCATTAATGACAGGACTTCGCCCGGTGAGATCGAGGAGATCTTAAAACGGTTCCACGGTACCAAATACTTCACTACATGGGATACGGTGTGCGGGTACTGGCAGGTGGAATTACATCCACAGAGTCGCCAGTATCTGGCCTTTATATTCGAAGGGCGGAACTACCAGTTTAAGAGGTTGCCCTTCGGACTGGTAAACTCAGTCGCAGTCTTTGTGCACTGCATGGACCAGATACTTGGCCAAGAAGCACTACAATTCACCACCGTATACGTCGATGACTTGCTAGTGTCCTCAGAAACTTGGGAGGAACACTGCTACCGTGTGGAACACGTCTTACAGAAGCGAACATCTTGTAATCTGCTTTGCCAGCAGAGCTCTAAACCAGTGTGAGAAAAACTATCACGTTACAGAAAAGGAATTATTGAGTGTTGTGTTCGCGTGCGGAAAGTTCCGCACTTATATTCTTGGTTATTCCGTTACCGTCCGGACAGACCATAAATCTATCTCGTTCCTTAAGAGATGTAAATTAAGCCATGGAAGGTTAATTAGTAACCACGCGGTGGATACTATTGCTACAAGAATACGACCTTAAGTGGGAGTATATCCCCGGAAGAAAGAATGTCGTCGCGGACGTATTGTCTAGAGTAGACATTGACAAACAGACGTTCGAGGGGGAGAAGGAGAGTATTCTGAAAGTATACCATATTCTCAGCAGCAGCGCCGGTCTACAATCAGTTCTGGAACACCTAAGCACACACCAACAAGCTGACCCGAAGTTAATCACTATTATCTCAAGATTGGAAGCAGGGGATGAGACAATCTCCCAATATTATACCATACATAATGGAATCCTGTTTTCCAAACCATCATTATATAAGGAGGAATGGAAGGTAATAATTCCGACCCATATCGAGAAGGAGATAGTGTTCGATTATCATGTTCGATATGGGCATATGGGCGCCTTAAAGGTGGTAAAGGCCCTGGAAGAGAGCTGCCATATCAAGGACATCAATCGGAAGGTACGGAGGTACATTAGAAACTGTCGCATTTGCCAACTCGTAAAAACTAACAACGAGAAAAGAGAGGGGCAGATGATTCCAATAACCTCGCAGTCGAAACTGGAGAAGGTATTCCTGGATATCTGTGGGCCATTTCCCCGCAGTGGAGGCCGCCACCGATACAAATATCTCGTCATAATAGTGGACCATTACACCAAGTTCGTGAAGCTATACCCAGTGAATCGGGCGACTACGAATAAAGTTCTTGATATCCTGATCAACCAGTACTTCCCAACCGTCGGAAAACCGGTATCGATCATAACCGACCACGGAACACAATTCAAGGGGAGGAAATGGCGGGATACACTGCTGTCAATAGGGGTTCATACATACAAGACATCCGTATACCACCCAAGCAGTAACCCGGCCGAAAGAGTCTTGCGAGAGGTGGGGCGCCTATTAAGAACGTACTGCCACGATCAGCAGAGAAGGTGGCAAGAATACTTGGAGGCCACTGAAGAATTCCTCAACCTGGCATACCATCCAGCCATAGGAATAACCCCATACTCCGCAATGTACGAGAGACAACCCCCTAGAGAGATCGAAGATATCTTGGAGTTCCCCAGAGAGCATAAATACATATTTGATAGAATTCAATTTCACAATAAGGTGGCCGAAGATAAGGAGAAACGGCGGAATAAATACAATAAAAGTATGGGTAAGGTTATTCATTATACCATTGGAGAGAAGGTGTTGTTGAAGAATAGGGAATTACCCAGTTCTTTAGAGGGGATAACAAAAAAGTTATTGCTTCTGTACACTGGTCCCTATATTATCTCAAGGGACAATAACAACAACACATACGAAATCAAGGAAATGAATTCAAATAAAGTCAAGGGTGTCTTTAACCAGGCATCCATGAAGAAATTTTATGAATAAATCCCCAAAATTCAAAAACAAATGTAAGCCCAACTTACATACCAGTTATTTATGAAAAATCTATGTGGCAGTAATACAAGAAGAAGTTAGAATTTAAAAACATCAAAATTCCAAAGACAAAGTAAGTACATCTTACTACACCATTATTAATGAAACCATTTAGAAGATATGTACAAGAAGAAGTTAGAATTTAAATTCATCTAAATTTTAAAACAATGTAAGACCATCTTACTAAACCGGAATTTGAAAGAAACATTTTGAAGAGAAGAATATAAAACAGAATTTAGATTGAAAAAATATAGGTTCTAAAAAGAAAAGCAAGCCCACCTTACATACAAATGATTTGAAAAAACTTTATGGCAATAATATAAGAAGAGTGAATTTTGAATTGTGTATAAATCAAGTTTCCAAACCAAGAGTAGATACAACTTACCAATCAATTATTAATGAAACACTTTGGTGAGATAAACAGAAGAGATTTAATACCATATTGATGGTAAGCATGAAATATAATTACCATGTTAATAAAGGATCATAATGGGATGAATAAAGGAACCAGACTTTAGAATTAAAACAAATAATTCTGGACAGTATGATAATGTCTAATTTCAATATAGAGAGTAAAAACCTTTCCATAAAATGATGCCAAAGGAAATTAAAAGAAAAATGAGATACGATTTGAGAAGATACGATTTGAGTTAATACGATTTGAGTAATTGAATATAATAAAGTACAAAAACTTATTTGGAATTATGAGATAATAAAGCTTTGAAGTGGTATGAGGAGAAATTATGACTTCATTATGAAATTAATAAAAAACATTCATTCGAAGGTATAATAACCATGACAGGAATAATGTGAGAATAATATCAAAGATTTATGTAATTAAACGAATTAATATAAAATGATTTATGAATTAAATGTCAATTATGATGATGACAGTTATAAAAAGTTCTAGAAAATAGAACAAGTGGAAATTTAAGAACAAAGAAACAGTCTAAAAATGTCATAAAGATATGCTACTATAAACAATGCAGATTATAATAAAAAAACCAGAAGGTAATAAAGAATTTATAACCAAAAGATTTATATGATAAGAAAAGTTGAAAAATGTAATAATAGAAGAGCTTCCTACCAAGTGAAAGAAACATCCAGTTAACGAGTCAGAAGAACAACTGAGATAGGAATATTAAAATCTCTGAGAAATATAATAAGTAATAAGTGAAGTATCCCAAAGATATTTTTTAAATAGTAACAAATGTGTACTATTCTGAATAATTTTTTTAATCTGTCTGTAGATAATTCCAGCCGTATTAATATGTTTTTTGAGCAGAGATGATTTGCCTCTGTACTCAAATGTGTGTGAAGTATTGGACAGCAGAGGAAAGTAGCGTACAGTGCCTCTCTGAACTGGACCAGCTCACAAAGTAGGGAACGATAGGGAGGAAATATCCCAAGGAGAAAATACTAAGAAGAAATATGAAAATGAAATAATAAATATGAACTCAGATGACTATTACTATCAAGGAAGATCCAGTGAGAATGAGAAAGATATAAACTCAAATATAAATAAGAACATTTTTAAAATGGAAGGAAGTCCAGAATAATAACAAACCTAGAATAATTATCATAAGCAATTGTTTCAAACAAAGCAAGTATAGTCTGAAAAAATTACTTCTGGAGAAGGGCATTCTGTAGCGTGACAGAAAATCCACTACTTATTAAGTCATATAAAATCATAAAGTTTAATTACATCAAATATGTTAAAATAATATTGAATGAGATTTAAGGAAATCAAAGGAATGAACCACGATAAAATAAAAATCCTCATTACATTATATAAAAACCACTGTTTAAATATCAAAGAAAGTATTGAAAGCAACTCATATTATAAGATCAGTAATTTACCCAGGAAGCTAGGAGCAGTAAACAAAATAAGTAACACCAGATCAAGAAGAAAGAGACTCAGTTTAAGAGTGGTGAATACCAAAATACCCCAAAAACAAGAAGAGGGAAGAATAAAGTTTGTGATCAGGTAGAAAACAATACCCTGAAACCTTTAGAGAAGAACAAGGTCAGTATCAGTGAATAAATTAGATGCTCCAAACTAAACATCAGTCGAGATACACCAAGTAACTTGGTTTACCCAAGAATAAAGAAGGAAGACAAGAAGACCAGAAGAATGAAGACTAGAAGAAGGACAAGAATGAAGACCAGAAGAAGGACAAGCATGAAGACAAGAAGGAAGATAAGAAGGAAGACAAGAAAGAATACAGGAGGAGAGGAAGAAATAGTATGAAAGAAACACCGTTGTAAAACCTATTATTATTATTAACTACCATCAACCCAAAACCCACAAAAACGATTAAAAAGAAAGTATAACATACCAAAATCCTATAAAAATGTAATTATTTAGAAAACTAAAGTGCTGTATAGTATTATAAGAAGTGAACCGACTAAAGCTATTGTGTGATAAGAAAATAAACAAGTCTTAACAGTCCATGATTGCTAAAGGTCTGGTCTGAGATAATAAGACTCAAAATACCAGAACCAACAGTGAAAGTGAATTTGTGTAAGTGTTTTTTAGAAATGCAATAAACTTAAAGTTAGTGATACTATGACTTATCAGTATGCTATATAACAACTTTAATATCCAATAATAAACAGCATAATAAAATAATAAAATGGAAGATTTCCAGTATTTTATTATTTTAATGTAACTCTTTATTTACAAGACATTTGTAAAAAATGCTAATAAATAGAGTATGGGAGGTCATGTTTACTGATGTAGGGGATCATAAATAATAATGGTTTAGACCAGAAAGGACTGGCATTAATTTAGTATTCGTAAGTTTAAAATGTTTAAATAGACTGTTTATTCACAGCCATAAAATCAATGTGTTAGTAAAATGTATTTGTAAGAGTTATTAGAAAATAAGATTTATATTATGTGTTTTAAAATGAATTATGTTTGCTAAATAATAGCCTACATAACATTAATAATGTTTCAATAGGTATTCTATGTTAACTCAAAGATAGTTAAAAGTTTATGTTCAAACCATATCAGCAATATGTTCAATTGTGCAGATTGCTAAATAATGTTCATAATTATTTATTTTAATAACAGTAGTGTTAATTAAATACTACACCTCACAATAAGTTATAAACCATTTTATTTTCATTGTAATAGTAACTATGTAAAGTCAGAGTAGGAAGTAGGATTAAATTTATTTGAGAAAGACAGAAATATAAAATTCTAAAATCTAGGCCATTTGGTGAATTCACAGAAACGATATAAACCAGAATAATTCACTTATAAATCCTGTAAACTAGCCAGATTTAGATAAAGTAAATCAGTTAACCACTACTGGGAATGATCCTATGAGTTAAAATGATAATAAGGAAATATACCTTAAAACATTGTAAATTTTCAAAATATATAAATTAATTAATTTTAAAGAGCAATGTCAAATTTACAGATTAACACAAAAAACCAGTTTAAAGGTTTAATTTATATGTATTTAAGGAAAGAAGGAGGAATATGACTAATTAGAATTTATTATAATAGTATTAATGATATTTAAAATGGAGGAAATCTGTATAAAGACGGAAATCCAATTTTGAGCCTATATTTCCAAAAAGTAAAGAAATTTGTTAATTTCCACAAAATGTCTACAGATATGGACTATAATACATCAATTTAAAAGGAATGAGATGATTAAACCAATGATAAGGTTCATAATTCATAAAAGTGATGAATAAAATAAATAAATTCCATATATAATGTAATATTTTATCATGTGTATGGCTAATCGAAATATGTTAACAATACTTTTTCAAGGATTAACTGGGCCAAATTTTGACCAAGTTAATTAGTCTTTTGTTGAATATCAAGCTGAATAGTTGTGTGAAGAACGTTCCTTTAAAACCGAATCGAAAATGGTACTAGCAGTTCGCCATTAAAATCAGTGAACCGAGAGTTAGACGAATTAGACACTTTTTTAAACTAAATCTACCAAAGCCTTCACGACAATAGTGAAAACAAACACCTAACTTCATAGTAGCGGCCATCTTTTAATTCTACAGAGCCGGCCTTCTTTATCCAGCAGTGACGTCATCGTCTGCGTATGGTTCGACAACATTCATACACATTAAATATTGGAATTATTTAAATTCTATTGAATAATAATTATTGTATTTGTGTTAATTGTTAATGTTATACTTTCTCGTCACCCTTCTCTGACTATTAATTTTAATCGCTCAAAGAACCTGTCTTTTAATATAATAAATATCATAAATTTTGTTCTGTATGCACAATCGATAATTCCCAAGACAGAGTCGATAATTGCTCTCCATCGATAAAAAATCGATTACTTATCAAATTGTTCAATAAATCTTTATATTTCCATTATTTCTTATTTGTTATTTATTTCACAGGTTAATTTAAGAGTATTTATTAAGGCTGAAATATTTAAGGAAGACTCAAATATTTTATTTGAGCGAGATATTGGACCAGCAAGAAAAATCACCAATCGATTGCTAACTGGAGTTAATCTATTTAACTCCAGACTTGGTTCAAATCTTCAAGAAGTGCTCGACGGTCAATAAATACCTGCCTGTTATCAAAATTTTTACAAGAACCTTTTAAAACAGATTTATTTCTTATATACACACCTTAATAAACATAAACAAAATTTCTTACTATTTGAAAATTTTATTTTTTATAAAATTTTTCATCAACTTTTTATCTTTTGTAACGACCGGCATACAGAGGTCTGGTTACAAAGTGGCGTCCAACTTAGAGGGCTTGATAAGATAAGCCTGGCAGTGATTAATTAATAGATACCAGAAAAATGCGAAGACGAGCTACCTCGAAAAAGAGGGCGGCAGAGGCCGAAAAAGAGGTTGACATGGGGGATAAAGAGGCAACACCCGTGGAGGATCCGGAAGTGTTACTAACCCAGGTGGAACCGAAACAACCCACACCACCCGAGGAACAACCTGAAGTAACAAAGCAGACAGGGGAAGTCTATATCCCAGAGAAGGAGAAACCATCACGAGCAGAGGATAGTAACATACAGGAAATGTTCAGGCAAATGATGGAAGAAATTAAATCCACAAAGGAGGAAATTAAATCCACAAAGGAGGATTTAAATAAGAAACTGGATTATACCAGAGAAGAATCGAGTAAGGAAAGGAAGGAAGACAACCACTCCTTAAATGAAAAGTTAGAAGATTTGAAGGAAGACAACCACTCCTTAAATGAAAAGTTAGAAGATTTGAAGGAAGACAACCGATCCACAAAGGAAGAATTGGGCCGTAAGATAGAAAATACTAATAAGAGGATCGAAGAAACTAGTAGGAAGATGGAAAGGAAAATGGAAGAAAATAATAAGAATTTAGAAGAGAAGATGGAAGAGACTAGTAAGAAAATAGAGAGCGACAATCAGCAACTGAGGGAAAAGTTGGAGGAAAATAATCTGAAAATGGAGGAGAAAATAGATGAGAATAATCAAAGGTTAAGGGAAGAATTAAGGGAAGTTAACCAGGAGAGCATGAATAAGGTAGACGAGAGAATAGAGTTGGCCAAGGAGGAGATAAATAAAAAAGTAACTGAGACGAAGAAATCCATCGTCAAGAAATTAGAACAGGAAGTTGTGGTTGTTAACCAGCAGATCAGAGAAGTAGACGAAAGATGTCGTCAAACAGAAAACGAAGTGCTGGAAGTCCGGGAAGTAATAACTAAGGAGATTACTCAGGTCCAAGAACAACAGAAAACAAAAATGGAGGAGACCAAGAAATTTGCTTTGGAAGAAGTGAGTAAAGTGCGGACACAGGTAACTGAAAGATGCGACGGCGTGGAAGCCGCTATGTCGAACATAACCGGACAGGTGCGTCAGAGCCAGGAGGAGATAGAGATGATAAAGAACAGACCATTTGCATATCATAATTTCCCCATGTCAGAGAACAGAGAATGGCTCAATTTCCGGCAATATAAACGGAAGCCTATGGAGTTCTTGGCGCGTATAGAGGAATACTTAGAGAAACACCGAGGGAACCGATGGGTCCAGAACAGAGAAATCCTTGACGAGTCGTTTCGGGAGGTGAATGACCATTGGTAGATGGCCAACCGGAGCGACATCGACAATTATGAACAATTCAAGAGCCTGTTCAAGGCCAAGTACTGGTCAGAGACCACGCAAAATCTAATAAGAGATAATATATGCCACGGCCGCTACAAACCACAAGTCGGTAGTTCAATGACAGCTTATTTCCTCGGCAAGGTGTGTATGGCCAAACACTTAGAACCAGCCATACCGGAGGAATGCCTAATAAACAAGTTGTCCTATCATTATGATGAAGAGGTAATTCGTGCGAGGAGGGGCAGCCAGATAAAAACCATCCAGGCAATGACAGAACTCCTAGAAAATTATGAAAATGAAGACTACTACCGACAGAGTCGTAGAAGAAGTGATGGGCCCGAACCAAGGACGTATCAAAACAATAACCAGGGTACGAACCACATAAATACTGGGTACCAAGGAGGCCGGGCATACCCGCGAAATAACGGTTCTAATAATGGCAATAATGTGAACAATCCTAGTTATAATGATAATAATAATACGGGTCCAAACCATCAAAACCCGAATCGGCCCTCTAATGGTTTATCAGGGTAACCGCAATCCCTACCCTAATAACGCAAATAGTCAGAGAAGCCCCAATTATGGTAATAGTCATTACCCTAATAATACCAATCGTACGGGTCCCAATAATGGTAATTTTAATACTAATAGGTTTCCTCGCCCTAGAGTGAACTTCATACGAGCCACAGATGGACGACAGCGGAGATTCGATCACAATCGACGAAATAGCTACCGCGGATATGAAGAAAGGCGGAGGAGCCTAGACCGGGACCAACCAAGGTACTATCCGGTGCGTAGGAGCAATAGTTTAGACGACGCTGAACGGAGGTCGAACCACGAACGACCGGAAGACCATAGGACAGATCGACAGGTAACCACTCTGAGCATCCCAAATGAGGTATCGACTAGTATGGCTCAAAGGAACAATGATGCCGAGCCTTTAAACGGGCACAGGCAGTAATAAATCGCCAGAACCCGTTACTGCTCCTAAATACTGGGTATAATAATAATAATGAGTGCAATCATGATAATAATAACAATCGTATCACCATCAGAGGGTGCAACTACCTAAAGGACATCAGACAGGAGTTATTGGAAGAGGATAACAGGAATCCCACCAATAACTTCAATAATGAAATTATACATGTCGACGCCAAGGTAGAAGGCATCCCAGCAAAGTTAATGATCGATACTGGGTCGAACGTGTCAATAATAAGTACGACGGAATTGGAGAGGATACAGCAAGAGTGCGGGAGAACTTTACCAACATTGCCGTCGAATAATATTGTTTTGTTGGGTTCAACCGGCCGACAAAACAAAACAATACGTAGGCAAGTTTCCGCCAGTGTGATGAGCTGTGGTATAGCGATTGACATGGAATTCTTGGTGGCGAGCGGTCTGCCATTTAATATACTGGTCGGGTGTGATGTGCTTAGGAGAAATTCCGCCATCATTGATCTGAGAACTGAAACATTATCGCTGTTTTCTAACGGACATACTTGGACGGCGAACTTGGTGGGTAGTGACCAAGTCGTTCTCGATAGTATCCACCAGCAAATCCGAAAAATTAATTACATCCATCCAACATCTATAATTGAACAAAGGATAGACGACACCTCCAATGAAGATTTATGGTCACAAAAAATCCAGGAGATCAGGGATTTCCGGAGCGGTATAACTGGCGAAGGTTTAACAACAAACCAAGCGAACAAATTAATAAACATTTACAACAAATATAAATCAGTCTTTTCTGATGAGCCTGGTAAAGTGAAGAACTTCCAGTGTACTCTACAGTTCCGAGACACTGTGGACTTTAACCGGAAGTCTTACCCCATTGCGCAATCACGAAAGCAAGCAGTAAGAGCTGAAATAGAGCAAATGATTAACCGTGACATTATAGAGAGTAGCCATTCCCCATATACAAGTCCTATCGTGGCTATTCCTAAGAAAAACGGACAAGTCCGTTTGTGTTTAGATGCGCGCGAAATAAATAAGATGATCATTAATGACAGGACTTCGCCCGGTGAGATCGAGGAGATCTTAAAACGGTTCCACGGTACCAAATACTTCACTACATGGGATACGGTGTGCGGGTACTGGCAGGTGGAATTACAACCACAGAGTCGCCAGTATCTGGCATTTATATTCGAAGGGCGGAACTACCAGTTTAAGAGGTTGCCCTTCGGACTGGTAAACTCAGTCGCAGTCTTTGTGCACTGCATGGACCAGATACTTGGCCAAGAAGCACTACAATTCACCACCGTATACGTCGATGACTTGCTAGTGTCCTCAGAAACTTGGGAGGAACACTGCTACCGTGTGGAACACGTCTTACAGAAGCTAGCAGCAAACAATATTACGCTAAAGTTAGCAAAATCTCATTTTATTGCTAAAGAAATACAATTCTTAGGCTTCATATTAAATGATAAGGGAATCTCACCGTCGGCTGAAAAGGTCGAAGCGATTCAGAACTTTCCTACACCTAAGAATCGAAGGCAGTTACAGTCGTTCCTGGGACTCTGTAATTATTACCGCAAGTTCCAGGAAAAGTACTCCGAACTGACTGCCAGATTTCAGCCGCAACTGTCATCTAAAAATAAATGGATCTGGGGTAATGAACAACAAAACATATTAACTCTTATAAAACAAAAATTCCTTGAACCCATTATACTCCGCCATCCAGATTTTAACAAGCCTTTCTTTCTTAATTGTGATGCCAGTGACATCAGCCTCGGCACTACTTTATATCAAGAGGATGAGGAGGGCGAACATCTTGTAATCTGCTTTGCCAGCAGAGCTCTAAACCAGTGTGAGAAAAACTATCACGTTACAGAAAAGGAATTATTGAGTGTTGTGTTCGCGTGCGGAAAGTTCCGCACTTATATTCTTGGTTATTCCGTTACCGTCCGGACAGACCATAAATCTATCTTGTTCCTTAAGAGATGTAAATTAAGCCATGGAAGGTTAATTAGTAACCACGCGGTGGATACTATTGCTACAAGAATACGACCTTAAGTGGGAGTATATCCCCGGAAGAAAGAATGTTGTCGCGGACGTATTGTCTAGAGTAGACATTGACAAACAGACGTTCGAGGGGGAGAAGGAGAGTATTCTGAAAGTATACCATATTCTCAGCAGCAGCGCCGGTCTACAATCAGTTCTGGAACACCTAAGCACACACCAACAAGCTGACCCGAAGTTAATCACTATTATCTCAAGATTGGAAGCAGGGGATGAGACAATCTCCCAATATTATACCATACATAATGGAATCCTGTTTTCCAAACCATCATTATATAAGGAGGAATGGAAGGTAATAATTCCGACCCATATCGAGAAGGAGATAGTGTTCGATTATCATGTTCGATATGGGCATATGGGCGCCTTAAAGGTGGTAAAGGCCCTGGAAGAGAGCTGCCATATCAAGGACATCAATCGGAAGGTACGGAGGTACATTAGAAACTGTCGCATTTGCCAACTTGTAAAAACTAACAACGAGAAAAGAGAGGGGCAGATGATTCCAATAACCTCGCAGTCGAAACTGGAGAAGGTATTCCTGGATATCTGTGGGCCATTTCCCCGCAGTGGAGGCCGCCACCGATACAAATATCTCGTCATAATAATGGACCATTATACCAAGTTCGTGAAGCTATACCCAGCGAATCGGGCGACTACGAATAAAGTTCTTGATATCCTGATCAACCAGTACTTCCCAACCGTCGGAAAACCGGTATCGATCATAACCGACCACGGAACACAATTCAAGGGGAGGAAATGGCGGGATACACTGCTGTCAATAGGGGTTCATACATACAAGACATCCGTATACCACCCAAGCAGTAACCCGGCCGAAAGAGTCTTGCGAGAGGTGGGGCGCCTATTAAGAACGTACTGCCACGATCAGCAGAGAAGGTGGCAAGAATACTTGGAGGCCACTGAAGAATTCCTCAACCTGGCATACCATCCAGCCATAGGAATAACCCCATACTCCGCAATGTACGAGAGACAACCCCCTAGAGAGATCGAAGATATCTTGGAGTTCCCCAGAGAGCATAAATACATATTTGATAGAATTCAATTTCACAATAAGGTGGCCGAAGATCAGGAGAAACGGCAGAATAAATACAATAAAAGTATGGGTAAGGTTATTCATTATACCATTGGAGAGAAGGTGTTGTTGAAGAATAGGGAATTACCCAGTTCTTTAGAGGGGATAACAAAAAAGTTATTGCTTCTGTACACTGGTCCCTATATTATCTCAAGGGACAATAACAACAACACATACGAAATCAAGGAAATGAATTCAAATAAAGTCAAGGGTGTCTTTAACCAGGCATCCATGAAGAAATTTTATGAATAAATCCCCAAAATTCAAAAACAAATGTAAGCCCAACTTACATACCAGTTATTTATGAAAAATCTATGTGGCAGTAATACAAGAAGAAGTTAGAATTTAAAAACATCAAAATTCCAAAGACAAAGTAAGTACATCTTACTACACCATTATTAATGAAACCATTTAGAAGATATGTACAAGAAGAAGTTAGAATTTAAATTCATCTAAATTTTAAAACAATGTAAGACCATCTTACTAAACCGGAATTTGAAAGAAACATTTTGAAGAGAAGAATATAAAACAGAATTTAGATTGAAAAAATATAGGTTCTAAAAAGAAAAGCAAGCCCACCTTACATACAAATGATTTGAAAAAACTTTATGGCAATAATATAAGAAGAGTGAATTTTGAATTGTGTATAAATCAAGTTTCCAAACCAAGAGTAGATACAACTTACCAATCAATTATTAATGAAACACTTTGGTGAGATAAACAGAAGAGATTTAATACCATATTGATGGTAAGCATGAAATATAATTACCATGTTAATAAAGGATCATAATGGGATGAATAAAGGAACCAGACTTTAGAATTAAAACAAATAATTCTGGACAGTATGATAATGTCTAATTTCAATATAGAGAGTGATGTTGCCATAAAATGGTGCCAAAGGAAATTAAAAGAAAAATGAGATACGATTTGAGAAGATACGATTTGAGTTAATACGATTTGAGTAATTGAATATAATAAAGTACAAAAACTTATTTGGAATTATGAGATAATAAAACTTTGAAGTGGTATGAGGAGAAATTATGACCTCATTATGAAATTAATAAAAAACATTCATTCGAAGGTATAATAACCATGACAGGAATAATGTGAGAATAATATCAAAGATTTATGTAATTAAACGAATTAATATAAAATGATTTATGAATTAAATGTCAATTATGATGATGACAGTTATAAAAAGTTCTAGAAAATAGAACAAGTGGAAATTTAAGAACAAAGAAACAGTCTAAAAATGTCATAAAGATATGCTACTATAAACAATGCAGATTATAATAAAAAAACCAGAAGGTAATAAAGAATTTATAACCAAAAGATTTATATGATAAGAAAAGTTGAAAAATGTAATAATAGAAGAGCTTCCTACCAAGTGAAAGAAACATCCAGTTAACGAGTCAGAAGAACAACTGAGATAGGAATATTAAAATCTCTGAGAAATATAATAAGTAATAAGTGAAGTATCCCAAAGATATTTTTTAAATAGTAACAAATGTGTACTATTCTGAATAATTTTTTTAATCTGTCTGTAGATAATTCCAGCCGTATTAATATGTTTTTTGAGCAGAGATGATTTGCCTCTGTACTCAAATGTGTGTGAAGTATTGGACAGCAGAGGAAAGTAGCGTACAGTGCCTCTCTGAACTGGACCAGCTCACAAAGTAGGGAACGATAGGGAGGAAATATCCCAAGGAGAAAATACTAAGAAGAAATATGAAAATGAAATAATAAATATGAACTCAGATGACTATTACTATCAAGGAAGATCCAGTGAGAATGAGAAAGATATAAACTCAAATATAAATAAGAAAATTTTTAAAATGGAAGGAAGTCCAGAATAATAACAAACCTAGAATAATTATCATAAGCAATTGTTTCAAACAAAGCAAGTATAGTCTGAAAAAATTACTTCTGGAGAAGGGCATTCTGTAGCGTGACAGAAAATCCACTACTTATTAAGTCATATAAAATCATAAAGTTTAATTACATCAAATATGTTAAAATAATATTGAATGAGATTTAAGGAAATCAAAGGAATGAACCACGATAAAATAAAAATCCTCATTACATTATATAAAAACCACTGTTTAAATATCAAAGAAAGTATTGAAAGCAACTCATATTATAAGATCAGTAATTTACCCAGGAAGCTAGGAGCAGTAAACAAAATAAGTAACACCAGATCAAGAAGAAAGAGACTCAGTTTAAGAGTGGTGAATACCAAAATACCCCAAAAACAAGAAGAGGGAAGAATAAAGTTTGTGATCAGGTAGAAAACAATACCCTGAAACCTTTAGAGAAGAACAAGGTCAGTATCAGTGAATAAATTAGATGCTCCAAACTAAACATCAGTCGAGATACACCAAGTACCTTGGTTTACCCAAGAATAAAGAAGGAAGACAAGAAGACCAGAAGAAGGACAAGAATGAAGACAAGAAGGAAGATAAGAAGGAAGACAAGAAAGAATACAGGAGGAGAGGAAGAAATAGTATGAAAGAAACACCGTTGTAAAACCTATTATTATTATTAACTACCATCAACCCAAAACCCACAAAAACGATTAAAAAGAAAGTATAACATACCAAAATCCTATAAAAATGTAATTATTTAGAAAACTAAAGTGCTGTATAGTATTATAAGAAGTGAACCGACTAAAGCTATTGTGTGATAAGAAAATAAACAAGTCTTAACAGTCCATGATTGCTAAAGGTCTGGTCTGAGATAATAAGACTCAAAATATCAGAACCAACAGTGAAAATGAATTTGTGTAAGTGTTTTTTAGAAATGCAATAAACTTAAAGTTAGTGATACTATGACTTATCAGTATGCTATATAACAACTTTAATATCCAATAATAAACAGCATAATAAAATAATAAAATGGAAGATTTCCAGTATTTTATTATTTTAATGTAACTCTTTATTTACAAGACATTTGTAAAAAATGCTAATAAATAGAGTATGGGAGGTCATGTTTACTGATGTAGGGGATCATAAATAATAACGGTTTAGACCAGAAAGGACTGGCATTAATTTAGTATTCGTAAGTTTAAAATTTTTAAATAGACTGTTTATTCACAGCCATAAAATCAATGTGTTAGTAAAATGTATTTGTAAGAGTTATTAGAAAATAAGATTTATATTATGTGTTTTAAAATGAATTATGTTTGCTAAATAATAGCCTACATAACATTAATAATGTTTCAATAGGTATTCTATGTTAACTCAAAGATAGTTAAAAGTTTATGTTCAAACCATATCAGCAATATGTTCAATTGTGCAGATTGCTAAATAATGTTCATAATTATTTATTTTAATAACAGTAGTGTTAATTAAATACTACACCTCACAATAAGTTATAAACCATTTTATTTTCATTGTAATAGTAACTATGTAAAGTCAGAGTAGGAAGTAGGATTAAATTTATTTGAGAAAGACAGAAATATAAAATTCTAAAATCTAGGCCATTTGGTGAATTCACAGAAACGATATAAACCAGAATAATTCACTTATAAATCCTGTAAACTAGCCAGATTTAGATAAAGTAAATCAGTTAACCACTACTGGGAATGATCCTATGAGTTAAAATGATAATAAGGAAATATACCTTAAAACATTGTAAATTTTCAAAATATATAAATTAATTAATTTTAAAGAGCAATGTCAAATTTACAGATTAACACAAAAAACCAGTTTAAAGGTTTAATTTATATGTATTTAAGGAAAGAAGGAGGAATATGACTAATTAGAATTTATTATAATAGTATTAATGATATTTAAAATGGAGGAAATCTGTATAAAGACGGAAATCCAATTTTGAGCCTATATTTCCAAAAAGTAAAGAAATTTGTTAATTTCCACAAAATGTCTACAGATATGGACTATAATACATCAATTTAAAAGGAATGAGATGATTAAACCAATGATAAGGTTCATAATTCATAAAAGTGATGAATAAAATAAATAAATTCCATATATAATGTAATATTTTATCATGTGTATGGCTAATCGAAATATGTTAACAATACTTTTTCAAGGATTAACTGGGCCAAATTTTGACCAAGTTAATTAGTCTTTTGTTGAATATCAAGCTGAATAGTTGTGTGAAGAACGTTCCTTTAAAACCGAATCGAAAATGGTACTAGCAGTTCGCCATTAAAATCAGTGAACCGAGAGTTAGACGAATTAGACACTTTTTTAAACTAAATCTACCAAAGCGTTCACGACAATAGTGAAAACAAACACCTAACTTCATAGTAGCGGCCATCTTTTAATTCTACAGAGCCGGCCTTCTTTATCCAGCAGTGACGTCATCGTCTGCGTATGGTTCGACAACATTCATACACATTAAATATTGGAATTATTTAAATTCTATTGAATAATAATTATTGTATTTGTGTTAATTGTTAATGTTATACTTTCTCGTCACCCTTCTCTGACTATTAATTTTAATCGCTCAAAGAACCTGTCTTTTAATATAATAAAGATCATAAATTTTGTTCTGTATGCACAATCGATAATTCCCGAGACAGAGTCGATAATTGCTCTCCATCGATAAAAAATCGATTACTTATCAAATTGTTCAATAAATCTTTATATTTCCATTATTTCTTATTTGTTATTTATTTCACAGGTTAATTTAAGAGTATTTATTAAGGCTGAAATATTTAAGGAAGACTCAAATATTTTATTTGACCAAGATATTGGACCAGCAAGAAAAATCACCAATCGATTGCTAACTGGAGTTAATCTATTTAACTCCAGACTTGGTTCAAATCTTCAAGAAGTGCTCGACGGTCAATAAATACCTGCCTGTTATCAAAATTTTTACAAGAACCTTTTAAAACAGATTTATTTCTTATATACACACCTTAATAAACATAAACAAGATTTCTTACTATTTGAAAATTTTATTTTTTATAAAATTTTTCATCAACTTTTTATCTTTTGTAACGACCGGCATACAGAGGTCTGGTTACAATATATATATTAATTTTTATAATGAATTTACCTCAAGATATTTCTTTCCTTATTAGGAACATGTTTTGGGTACCATTGCGTACCCCTCCTCAGCTTTCCGGATTTTGTGTCTGGTGAAGTACATGTGTGTTGGCTGGTTGTTATTGTGGCTTCCTGTTGGCTTCTGGTACTTTAAATTGGTATTATTGTATGTGATTGTGGTGTATATATTAGTATTTTGTGTATTTTCGATGTTGAGTGCTTTGAAAATTGTGTCATGTTTTGTATTGATTTGTATTTGTTCAGGTATTAGTTTGTTTTGTGTTTTATTTTTGTATATTTGTAAATTTTCCCAAATGTTCATTATGTTGCCTTTGTGTGTATGTTTTATTAGTGTCATGTTGGTTATGTTTGGGAATTCATGTCCACCCGCATGTGTGGCCAAATTAGATTTGTAAATTTCTGGTTTTTTGTATGCGATTAGGTGTTCAAAATATTACGTTTTTTCAGTTATTTGTTTGTCCTATGTAACATTTATTGCATTCAATTAAACATAAATAATAAAATGACAAAGCTAACAAAACTGTTTAAAAACACAGACATTAAAATAGCATACAAAAAAATAACAAAAAATATCTACAAAAACTAAATAACCCACAACACAACAAAGATAATACAACAACCAATGGTATATACAAAATTGAATGCCAAGATTGCAATAAATGTTACATAGGACAAACATAAAAACAACTGAAAAAACGTTATTTTGAACACCTAAACGCATACAAAAAACCAGAAATATGCACAATCGATAATTCCCGAGACAGAGTCGATAATTGCTCTCCATCGATAAAAAATTGATTACTTATCAAATTGTTCAATAAATCTTTTTAGGTGTTAAAAAGAATATACAATATTATCTACTTGCAGAAGAAACAAATTGAAAACATCACAAATTATATAATTACTGCAAGAAACATCGAGTTACTTATATAGAAAATGATATATATATATATTATTTTGAGTGAGCAGAACTCACTCACTACTTTGAATTAATTAAATTTATTATTGGATAAATTTTGATATTAGATAATATGTCAACTGTCAGAAAAATTATGGGTATCCTGGAAAATTACTAAATCCTATATTTTGTTTAGTAAAGTAACAAATGTAGACCACACAACTAATGCTAAAAGTTCCAAAAAACCAGCTGAATTTTTACAATTTTTTTTAATCCCATTTTTGGGACCTGGAATCCAAAACTTTTTCAAGTTTCAAAAAATTAACACCGTACTCAAAGTTTAGTTCACTTTAATTTGACACTGCCCATGAATTTTTGTAATTTATTAAAATTTTCACCCCCCTTTTGTCCCTGGTGTCCAAAATGTTGAAATTTTCAAAAATTAACAATAAATTCAGATTCTAGTTAAAATTCCCTGGTTTGATTCCCACAAGGACTTTTGCAATTTTTTATAATTCTGACACCCTAACATTTTGCCTCCTACCCCACTATGGTTGGGGGGGGGGGGGGGGGGTAGTGAAGTTTTAGATATAAAAATTGTATATTCATTTATATAAATAAATAAGAATGATATAGAACTCCAAGAAAACAGAAATATTATCAGTTCTACCACAATACCAAGCGTTTTAACGTGGGTTAAGTACAGTTTAGAATGAACTCGCTTATATCTCAACAAAAGGAAATCTTATCTATGTTCTATCATCAACTGCTGCATAACCAGGAACCAGAACAGACCTGTTTTAGAGGTACAAACAGTTATATTTAGAGTTCAGAATGGAATACAAACACAATACATAATAGATATTTAATGACATTCATGTGTTTCCATTTGCTGTTCACTGTATAATGCAGGACTGTAGTTACATTGTTCAACATGAAGTACAGTACACTACGTGATGTCATTCAGATTACTGATATTTATAGCATCAATACTTCACCATTATACAAACTGTCTTAGTAACTAAACCGCAAAGATAGGAAAACAGAAAAGTAGTAATCATCAATCCAGTAGGTACCACAGTTACACACAGACATACATGAACAAAACTTCCTAGTGTGTGCATGACAGAAATTATGTAGGGGTGAACTGTACACCATGAACAACTTCTCTAGTAAGAAATGTTGTCTTTTAATTTCTGCAATTTCTTCACTTAAATGTTGATTTCAGTGACAGTAATTAATGAAAAGACACAGGGGCGCCGACTCCGGGGGTGCTCCGATGCTCGAGCACCCCCATAATTTTTGTGGGGGTGCTCAGCACCCACACATAAAAGGGAGAAGAAAAATAAAACAAAGAAAATAAGAAAAGAAAAAAGAAGAAAAGAAAAAGAAAGAAAGAAAAAATGGGGGACAATTCTAATCTTTCGTCATATTTCTTAAATGATAGTAGGGCCCAATTTTTTCATAGAGCGGAGAGGGGGGATATAAAGTTTGGTTTGGGCAGACTTTACCAGGGTACTTCCGTTTACATGGGACTTGCGTTTCCCGCAATGAGACAGCTGTGGCAGGTCACTCCGCCCACAAAGCCATTCCAGGCTCTGACCATCCTCCCCACAACACTTGTCCATCATCAGAAACAGCTGAACGAGATCGCAGAGCAAATATATTAAAAAAAAAAAAAAAAAAAAATCTGTTGCGAAACATTACATATGATGTACCGGTACAGTCTTACTCCTTTTGCATATTTTTCCATACTCTTCAGTGTTAAAAAGGATTATGCCAATTTTGACGGCACGCTCATGCGTCGGCCCATGCAAGCACGGCCTTGCAACTCCTCCCCTCCAGAAACCACATATCACATATACGTTTAAATACACAGAAAAGTGTAAGTTAGTTTAATTCTTTGTTTGCTCTACTTGTTTTATTAGAATGGATAAATTCATTGTTCGCTTGTCAATGAAAAAGAGTGATTCGGCTACGACGTCATCAGCAGATAGTGCTTCAGGTGGCTCGGATTCAACTACTGCATCTAAAGAAACAAACAAAACTGGTGTTGGTGGGCGTTCTTTTCAAAAACAGTGGAAAGATAAATATAAGTGGATCTTATACGACGAGAAGTGTGATAAAGTGTTTTGTTCTGTGTGCGAAAAAACTAAACAAGACAAAGACATGATAAAAGCATTCGTGGAAGTCGGATTTTCTTCTTGGAACAAAGGCTTACAAAGATTCGCTTCTCATGAAAAATCGTATTTTCATGTGTCCTGCTGTACTAGGAAAAGTGCAATGGATAAAAGTATGAACGTGCAGTCTTTGATGTGTAAAGGTAAGGAGAGAGATATGAAATCTGCAAGAGTAGCTCTCTTAAGAATGTTATCTTCACTGTGTTACCTCATTGTTCAGGGGTTAACAACCAGTGGTCACACAGATAAAAATTCTAATTATCATGCTTTGTTAGAGTTAGTTGCTGAAGATAACTATGATTTGTCCTCTTGGCTTCAACGTACAAAGTACAGATGGCTTTCACACGACATAACAAATGAACTAGGGTTCTATTATGGCTAACGAAGTCTTACAAAAATTGATGAAGTTTCTAAAAGACTCCCATACTATTCGATAATTATGGATGAAACTAGCGACGCATGTCAACACGAGCAAGTTTCAATTTCTTTTCGAATTGTCAGTGGTAAGGCTTTTCAAATTAATGAATTATTTTTTGGTTCTATAAAACTGAATCTACTACAGCTGAAGTTTTGATGAAAATTTTAATGGACGTTCTCACTCGTTTTTCTCTGGATAGCAAGTCATGCAGAGGTATTGCTACTGACGGGCAAATATGACAGGCACTTTTTCAGGGTTGCAAGCAAAAATCAGAGAAACTGAGCAGTGAGTTATGCATGTTCACTGTTTGACACATTCTTTGAACCTTGTGACCCAAGAGGCAATGCAAAATGAGACTGTGGTGAGAGACTATCTTGCAAATGTCAAAGAAATGATCAATTCTGTGCGCGGGTCCCCCAACCGACTAGCAATATTTGAGTTTTTGCAAGCTGCCCAAGATGGTAGCTCCATTCACCCTGTAGCTCTTCGGCCTTTTTGCCCTACCAGGTGGTGTTGCAGAATAAGTTTGTTGAAAATGCTTCTGCAGAATTACGAAGAGTTAATATTGTTCTTTGAGGAAATCCAGGTCAAAAAATCTGATGCCAGTGCTAAAGCTAAAGGTTTCTTAAAATTTCTGTGCTCTTTAGACTTTATATTCGTCACTACACTTTTTACGCAAATTTTAGAGCCAGTTGAAATTTTAATACCTTTCTGCAAAATTCCTTCTTACAGCTGCAAAAAGCCATGGACAATATTCATACTGTCCGAGAGGTTTTGAAGTTATCTCGAACTGATGAACGTTTCAATGCAGTTTGGAGCTCTTGCTTGGGATTGACCAACAAATTTGATGTCGAAGAGCCGAAACTTCCAAAAGTTCAAAAAATTCCTCGAAGACTTGATGACGGCGCTCAACCCTTTGCTTTTACCAGCCCCCGTGATTATTACCGGAAAATTTATTTCGAGGTTTTAGATATTGTGATCAACTGTTTCGATGATCGATTTTCTAAAGCTTCTATGACTCACTTCAAAGAAATTGAAACATTTCTTCTTTCCAAATCTAAAGATTGCAGTTCTGTAGTAGAATTTTATAAGGATGACTTTGACCCTGAAAGATTGATTTTGCACAGAAATATGATGTTAGATGTGTGTGAATCTAAAAATGTCATTGAAAGTACAGAAGACTTAATGTGCTTCTTTTCCTCAAACAAACATGTCGACGAATTGATTCCAGAAGTGGTTAAGTTGGTAAAGATCGCTTTAACTATACCCGTTTCTACATGTACAGCAGAACGTTCTTTCTCTTCCCTGAGAAGAATAAAAACTTACCTGTGCAACACCATGACGCAAGGAAAATTGAACGACAACGCAATCATGCATGTCCATAAGCACGAAGCGAAAAATAAATTGAACCTCGAAACTGTGGCGAACATTTTCATCAAACGATCGACTGTTTGTAGGAACACTTACTTTATTAGTGAGTAGTGAGAATTATTAATTCTGCAAAGACTTTAATTTTTGAACTAAAGACTTTCAGTTTCTCTTTTATTTTTAAACTAACAATAAGCGCCAAATTTGAGGCTATCATTTATTAATTTAAATGAACTATTTTTTTCCTTTTTACTCAGTTTGGCATCATCCCAAGAGAGAAGAAAGAACATTCTCATAAAGACTATTATATTTTTTAACTTAAGACCAAACAGAGGCTACACAATTTTTATTTGTTTAGCTTCCCTCCTTTTAATTCATATATATGTAAAATGTAATATTTCTTACTTTTTTTATCATTAATTTCACTATTTGTATGATTTAACGATTTAAAAAAGAAAACAACTGTAGACCTATACCTTTTATGTGGATTAGCTTTTGTACTCATTAATTATTGGGGAAAAAAGCACCAAATGAAACGATAGTTTATGTTTACCATCAAGTGTTGTTCATTCAAAAAGACCTAAAACTGCATTTTCAGGAGGGTCAATTTTTCAAAATTCAACCCCCCACCCCCACCCATTGTGGACTGTGAGTTAGAGCACCCCCACTGATTTTCAAAACCCGGCGCCACTGAAAAGACATGGAAATGTACACCTTGAATCACTGTTGCTGAATCACTCTAAGAAGATTTTGACTCTGAAGAAGTAGTGTCATGATGGTGCTACTTTACTTGAAAAAAATATTTATGATTAGTTGCGTTTTCCTTTCCTTTATAAACCAGTTTGTACCCACTTGACATCTTCTCCGGCTTTACACATCTGTGAACTCTGAGTAGCAGCACCCTGTCCGTCTACTACAACTTCAGAGTCCAACCATTTCTCTCAATTTCATGATATCTACAATTATACAATCTACTTTCACTGGATGAACCATACGAATATTAAATAATGAAAAAATTATTCTTTTAAAACACTGCACAAAACATAAATGGATAAAAGGATTCATTAAAAGGAAAGTTAAAAATTTTATTTTATCAATTATTTATTATATTTATTTAATCAATTCCATATAGTATACACTTATGAAATTAATCAAGGCTCATTTTCCTGGTCAAATGCTTGTTGCTAAATAATCTAATGCTTGACAAGAACTTAAAAAAAATATTACTTATTCTAAAAAGTACGCTTTCAAAACCCAGATATTGGAAACAATTATTTGGGAACTCTGTAAAACATACTTGTCATGTTATTCCTTTATTTTTTTTCATGTACAAACAATAAAACCACAAAAAATATTTACCCTAGCAGATGGGTAAAGTAATGTTAATATGGTTAAATCCACCACTACAGTGGATCAAAGGAACATTATCAGTCATTAATTATGTTTTTGCCTCCATCCATGTAGCTGCGTTGTTGACTTGTTTCTGCACATCAGTTAACAATGGCTACACCAACAGTAGAATGACAACAATACGTTGGATCAGCTACACTGAGATGATAATTAGAAGTAATGCCACTTCCAAGTGGACTTAATGTGATGATGTCATGTTTACTAACAGGACTGTCTTATTGGCACAGAGACAGTGCAACACTTCTAAGCACACATTATTACATCAAAGCCTTTCAAATGTACATGTTTTGATTGCAGTACTATAATCCCAGTCCTTCTGAAGGCCATCATTATCGACTCTTAGCCTCCAACTTAACAATCATCTGTCATCTTAGGTTGTGTATCTATTCAATTGTTTTCCTGATTTCTTATTTTTATTCTTAGCATACTCTTAACTTATTTGAGCAGTGCAGTCATTGACTGTAATACAAATTAATTTGTATGAATCAATTAAACTATGGCTATAGATTCATATTGTTTTGACTATTAGGTATAAGGGGTAAGTAAAACCGTAAAGGAAAATTAAAAAAAAAAATCATTATTTCCTTTTGCATTTAGCCTACATAAATAAAACCTGCATTATTTTTCTGCAGAATCTCTCCTACTTCTTATGCACTCAGTCCATATCATAACAAGCTTTTAAATTCATTCCTGGAAGATACTTTTCAATCTCAGATGCAGCCAAATTTACATTCCTTCTGCAACTTCTATATTTGAACAAGAAACATAATACCGGTACCTCAGTTTAAATGTTAACATTTTCTTGTACTGTACTTTCCTTTTCCTGTATGGATTGGTTACCATGCCATATAGTCAGATAAAAAAACACAAAAACTTAATACTAAATTTTTTGTCACATTTTTGTACAGAAATTCAAGCACATATAAGCATTATGTCATGTATTATTTAGTAAAATTCTGTCTTTTAGACATACAACAAATAATTAAATTCTTGGATTTCGCTGGTCCATGACGTGTCCGCTACTCAACCAAATATAATTATTTCACTACCGACTCGGAACACAAAGTTTTTTATGGGTAAAAACGTAAAAGTTTTACCTTATAGCCTGAACCGGCCTTCACTTTTAAAAAAGCTTCTTCACAGGCTCATGGCATATAGTCAGATAAAAAACACTTACAAAAACTTAATACTAAATTTTTTGTCACGTTTTTGTACAGAAATTCAAGCACATATAAGCACATAGCACATAAAAAGCCTCTGAAGAAGTTTTTAAAAGCGAAGGCCAGTTCGGGCTATAGAGGTAAAACTTTTACGTTTTTTACCCATAAAAAACTTTGTTTCCGAGTCGGTAGTGAAATAATTATATTTGACAAATAATTAATCCAATAACATAGTACTTTAAAACTGTCAGGATTTTGTACTTACTTCATACCACCCCCTCCACCACCGCCACTACCCCCTGATGATCCTCCTGTTGAAGTTCCTTGTGGTTTTGATTTTTTCTTCGACTCATCTTTAGGTACAGATGCACTATCATCTTTTTTCTTTTTTTCAACCCTGGAATCAAAATACATACAATGCAAAAGATCTCAAGAAAAATATGCATGCCCTTTGAACAAATTCTGACCAACTGGCTTATTCAAAATCAACTCAAATCACAGGTTTTGTGTATAAATAATGTCTCCCACTGTTAGTAATGGATAAGCTCTGTATAAAATGTGATACTTTCAAAAAGTGAAACAAAAAATTTATGAAAAGTTATTCTTTTCTTAATAAATGAAATGTACCTTTACTACAATTTACATTTTTATGTGAGCACAATTAGACTATATAACCACTTACTAATCAGTTCAAAAAACAAATTTCCACTTTACAGTTTCTCCAACACCTAATTGTGTTCATGGCATGGAACACATCCATCTGATATGGAACAGTACTTCCAAACATTAACTTACTAGGCTCAGTATTCTTATAAAAGGTTTTCATTCTTTTTCATAATTCAGTGTAGCTGAAGTATAGATCTGTATAGTATAGAATGGCACATGTCCAAACAAATGTATATCTTAATGAAAAGTTTATATTAAATTACTACTTCAGGCTGTTAATGCTATTTATTTCCAACTCTCCAAATCTACTACCTACCAGTGCCGTAGCTAGACTCTTGGGGGCTCTGAGGCTGAAAGTTTATCTGGGGCCCCTCCATTTTAAACCAATATTATTTGCATCGCATGCAGAACTACTTAAACTACAGATTTACCTGGCGAATACGCGAGTCGAACTAAGTCATTGTTGGGTCATGGTGCTTCATAGAAAATCCTTTATTAGTTCCAGTTTTGAGAATGGTCTCTCAGCTTTTGCTACTGTCACAGGGACTGTAAGGTACATCAAACAAGCAGTGATTACATCTGGACAGTTTGAAGCTGAGGAACTGTTTTTAATCAAAAGTAGGTTTCCAAGCTGTTTCACATCTGTCAAATGCTCTAATTTTGATCTGAAAGCACTTATGACTGATAACAACTGCGTCTGAAACAGTGGTGATACATCATCTGAAAATCTTTGTGCAAATTTATCAGTTCATCCAAACTCAAGCTCACGCTCAGTAGATGTAATGAGGAAATAAGGTTGTACTACTCTGTACGCGTCTATAACTGATTTCATACCTCTGAATCTGTTGTCTAGCTGTGATACTTTTATATCGATCATAGGATAAAAGACTGTCTCTGTAAACCTGCTCTTAGGTTGTGTTAATCTTTGGTCTTCACAGAGTGCATCAAAGTGTTTTTTCATCTTTCTAACTCTTTGTCAGAGAATTCATCATGTGTAATTCTCCACGTTGCACATATCTTTGTAGCTTCTTGAATGACTATTTCACAGGAATTCTAAGGATCCATTACTTTTGTCAGTGCATATCCCAGAAAATCGTAGGCTGTGGGACCATAAGGCAGCATAAGGCCGGCTCTGCGACACATGCAGTAGTTTGCTATTCCAGTACTCACCCACATCATAATTTACCTGCCTCCTACTCTTGCATCTTATGAAAATAGTTACTTAATTCAACATAATTTGAACAAAAAATGTGTTATGTTTTTTGAAAACTAGCCAACTTGTTTTTTGAATTATTAAAAAACTGAGTATCAAATTTTGTAAAATTCATAAAATTTTCTTGTACACATGTACATTAGCTTTTCTCTGAAATGTAAGTAAATTTTGTTTATAGCTAACTACTACCTTACCTTAACAATGTAAACAAACATTACCCTACAAACGTCAAAATATAATCCCGATTAACTAGCTGCTGGAAACTTTAAAACTACAAATTTTTGAATTACACATACTGTTTAAATGAAATACTAAGACAAAAGCCAATATTTGATCTATACTACATAATTCTTGAGTACAGTGCAGTCATATGTTATCTGAAGTCACAGCTACTACAGGACCGTACACCCAGGGCCAGCGAGAGCGATCACGGGCCCCGGGGCTAAACATTTTTGCCCCCCCCCCAAAGAAAAACTTACCAAAATCACAAAATCATTACTGTTGGATTGTTAATGGTTTAGGATTTATTAATTGACCCTACAATTCATTACTCTTAACTTTAATCGTAAATAAATGGGTTTTACACTGTTAATAAATGGCCAGAACAAGATATGTGAAGAGAGACATAAAATAACGAATAAAATATTTTCAATAAATATCAAAGAATACATTTGAATTTAAAATAAATACCTACCTTATAAAATTAATGCTGTCGTACTTAATGGTTACTATCAATAATTTATCCTCAAAAAAATGATGGAATAAAATGTGTCGACAGATAGGTTATTTTAATGAAATCGTTGAAATTAAATAGATTTATGTAGCTTAGTAATATGATTGTCTTGTCATATATTTATAGAAATACATAATAAATGGTATGTTAGCAAGTGAATAAATGTATTGTGTAAAGTTTTACAGCTATATTTACACTATCTTTTTATCAGTCATTACAGCAATATCCCCTTTCTTGCCTTTTACAAGGCAAATTCGTCAATAATATTGTCCAAATTGGTTTGTTTCACAAGCTCTGTCTCCACTGCCAGCACACCCAAACTTGATAATCTGTCTTGGCACATAGTGGAGCGTAAAACATTTTTCACTCTATTTAATACAGAGAAAGAGCGCTCCGCACTTGAAACTGTAGCTGGGATGGTTGCAAATATTCGAAGAGCCATAGTAAGATTGGGGAATATAGTTTCCAGATTCAAAGATTTTATTTTATTCAAGAGATCCAATGGCGAAAGTGTTTTCTCACCGAAGTTGGCTGAATATACCAATTTTAAACTGTGCAGTTCATCATAAAGCTCTTTTCCTAAGTCCTTTGGGTATCGCTGTACTAGTGCAGTGGCTTTTATTTGCATCTGGTCGACTGTAATGTCTTTGCAAGACCATAGTACTGAAAAACTGTCACACAAAGAGTGCAATGACTTGAAACAAACTGTCATATCTCCTATGACACTGTCCAAGATAACGTTAAATACTTCACGCTTGAAAACTGTTTTTGGATCACGATTTTCATCTGCATAGTCATCATTGTCTTCTTCGTCGGCTAGTCTCTTTCGTTTCCTTATTCTCTTCTGTTCTTCTTCAAGATTTTGAGGCCAATCTATGTTTTTAGCCACTAACAGAGTTTCACTAAATATCGAATTGAATTTATTATGAAACATTTGTAAATCTTCTACCAAAGAACTCAAATACTTTGAAGTTTCATCCATTGTTTCATCACGTCGCTGTAATACCCTGTTTACAATATCTATAGAACTCAAAATCTTGAGCCAAATAGATGCTAGGAGAAGGCAGTTGAAGGTTTTGAAATATTTTTTCAGCCCCTCAACATCTCGTCGACATTCTGCCGTTAGGTTTAGTACACTTAACTCTTCAAGGGCTTCTAAGATTCCTGGAAGATGTGCAGCAACTGGTTTAACGCTGTCAACTCTAGCAGACCAGCGTGTCTTTGACATTGAGTGAAGAGAACTAGGTATTTTCTTTTTCAAGATTTCCCATCTTTGAGGGCTCGAGCTAAAGATGTTATACAATTTTTGGACAGCGCCAAAAAAAGTAGTCGCAGCTGGACAGCTCTCTGCTGCTTTTTCTCCACATATATTTAAAGAGTGACAAGTGCAGGCAGAGTAAATAGCTTCACTGTTGGCTGAGAGTATGATCGCTTGGGCTCCTTTATATACACCTTTCATGTTGCTGCCATTGTCGTACCCTTGTCCTTTGCAGTCTGCCAGAGGAATTTCGTGTTCTTTTAGTTTATTCATAATCAGTTCGGCTATGGCTTCGCCAGTTTTTTTTTGAACAATCAGTGAAGCACAGCAGTCTTTCTTCAACTTGGTATGGTTGTTTCTCTTGTTGAGTCAAATTGACATATCTTAATAAAAATGCAGTCTGTTCCATATGCGATGAATCGGTCGTCGCGTCAACAATTATAGCGTAGTATTTTGCTTTTTCTCTTTCTTCAAGAATTGTTCTGACAACTTGGGCAGCACACAAACTGATAAACTCGTTCTGAATGTCATGAGACAAGTAATGCACTTGCATTCTCTCTCCTTGTTCTTGAAAGTGGCGAACTTTATTTAAATGTTCGTTTAAAATCGGATCGTAATTGGCAAGCAATTCTAAGACTCCCAAAAAATTTCCGGTTGATGGTTCGCCAATTTTTTCGTTAGTCCTTCGGAAAGAAAGCCCTCTTTCTGCTAAAAACAAAGTAACTTTCAATAGCCGCTTCAAGAGCTCATGCCACTTTTCTTTTTCTTGCTGGATAGAGTGCAACAGCAATCCTGAAAGGGATTTGTCATTTTTTGCTTTCATTACCTATGATTTCCACTGAATGTAGCAGTTTTTATGGCTAGAGCTATTTTCATGTTCGGGTACTTTATCAAAGAGTTTTTCCATCGTCTCTCTATAGAAAATCCTTCAGAGAGCCCCAATGAAGAACGTTAAGTCTGGGTCTGAGGTAGCGTGCTAAATATCCTACAAGGTAAACAGTAAAATGCCTTCTTGACTTTGCTCCAAACAAGCCAATCCCGTGTTATCAGTTCGCCATTAGTAAGTTTCTTTTTAAATACGGAAGTTGGCACAGCAAATCCTAAAGAGTCTTTAGGAAAATTTTCAGGCATTGGAATATGTGCATATTTCAAGTCTCGACTTCGTCAAAATTAGGATCGCCTATATCAAAATATCTGCATGGTGATGACTGTGGTTGGGACACAGCAGAAAAGGTAGACCTACCAACATCATCATCAGTTCTCTTACCATTTGCCACAGCTTCTTTTACTTCGCTTTCATTAGGAGTAGCATTTAAATCAACTCTAATTATGCCGTTATCTTCTTTTTCAATAGACACTTCATTTGATACCGATAAAGTCTCAGTAGATGGTACAAACTGTGATTTACTCGGAAAATAATTTGCAAGTGACAACTGACCTTTCTCCGATTCCTTTTTTTTCAATTCTCGATCTTCCTTTTCTTTTCTCTTCTGACAACCAGATTTATGTTTGTAACCACTCATTGCTACTCATGCAATTTAAAAACCAACACACACTTATACCAATAAATCACGGGCAAATTATCTTACAAGGCACAATGTTACGACTAAAATGCTAATCTACGAGTAAAACTATAAAGAAGTATGAGAAAATCAGAAATTCGAAGGTTATTGTGCAACAACTCACTCACGCCCCCTATAGTAGCAGACAATGATTTGAGACAAAGACGGTGACAGTGATGCAGACGTCTGCGTCGGTGGCGCTGGCGGCGGCAGCGTTCACTGATAGAAAGCAGACAGCGGTGTTTTGAAGAAATTTCCCCTCGAGATCACGACTTTAAATGTTAAAATATGGATGAATTCGCTTATAGACTACATAAAAATATCTGTTTAAATTGAAAGTTAACGAATTTTTTTATTGAAAGAATGCAAACTTTTTTATAATACATTGTATATTATTTTTTACACTACGCGATACAACTTAAAGTTGTTCATGGTACACATATTTTTACTTTTATTGATTACATTCATATTGCAAACTTTATTAATCTAATGCCGAATTAAAACAAGTAAAACCTTAATTTAACTATAAGTATTTTAAATTATCTGTATTTGTATGAGCACCAGCTATCAGGACGGAAAAAGTCACTTATATTACGGTATGAGCTGGAGTTAAGAAATTAAAAAATTTTACCGTCATTATAGGCTTAGTTATTTCTTTTAACAAAGGGAAAAGGCCGTTATGCGCCGGGCCCGCTTCGGGACCCCAGGCCCCGGGGCTCTAGCCCCCCTGCCCCCTCTCACCGGCCCTGTGTACACCTTAAACATGCCATACTGTTGTTTTACCTCATCATCCATGACAATAACGTGTTTTAACATCATGCTTATCTATTGGGAAATAGTTCCAAGTGGTCCTCGCCTCTGACAGCCACAAAAACTTGCAAAAACGGGGTTTTTGTGTTTCTACCTAAACTAGATGCCAAACTCGACACGGAAGCAAAAAATTCGTACTTTTTATTTGCAAGTTGCGAAAAATTGAATAATTACTTATAGCAATACAGTATTGAAACACAATGCTGTTTCAAGTTAGTTCCTTGGTTTCCAGTAACCTGCACAAATACCGAGTATTAGTGGGAAACGAGTTCTGCCACATAAAGGGAGACATGTGACAATTGGCAAACTCGCCTTACTTCGAGTTGTTTTTTTTCTTTACGTGGATTTCACACAAAAAATGAGAAAGGTTAGTAGTTAGGTTCGTTTGCATGTTAACCTAGCAACTTCAATTTTACCTTATTTACGTCAAAAACGCGCCTATTATTGACCTGTAGTTTACGCAGAAACACAAAAAACATTTTTGTGTCTGTCAGAGGCAAGGTAATCACTCGGAACTATTACCGCTCACAGTAACCTTACAAGATACATAACATAACCAAAAAACTGAATTTACTTACGTTGGTGTGGAAAGCGCTTTCTTTTTAAACAATTCTCTTTCCCTAAGTAAAGCTGGATCCATTTTTTAAATTCGCTTATTTATGAAGTAACTTATTAACAATTCTTGAGTTCACTATTTAAAATATTACTTAAGTTCAAACAAGCAAATGAATAAGAATAAAAAAAGTGCATTTTATAAATGTTTCAATTAGTGAATAGCAAATTTCAAATCACACATTTTCTTCTCCGTTTTAAATAATCCACCCGCAAAACAAACTACACATATTTATATAACCTGTCAAAAACAATCAACAAATATTTTTCGAACTCCTGACGTTACATCAACAACAAATAAGTCAGTGTTGCCAGGTAAATCAGGAATAACGGTAAATCAGTCCTCTTTTCCGCACATAGCTACCAAAAATTTCCCCACTTTGCTATCAAAATCCCCACTGCCACAAATACATGTGCTTTATGCAAAGTGTCACGTTTTATAGAGGCTGAGTGCATTCTGAATGTTTAAATACTATTACAACATTACATACTATAACATAAATATTAAAAACTTGTTTGAAGTACAATAAAAGAGAATGTTCTCACCTGCTGAGGTCAGCCTCAATACTTTTTGAAATCTTTTTCATGCACTTAGTTCATTATAGGTTTGAGTCAATATTCATACATTACACTATATTTAACAACTTTTCAGTAGTTTAATTCACAACAACTATTTACACTCATTCGCACCTACTTTTAATTCAGTTGCTGTTTCACCAGCATTGAATCATTTATAGTAAAATCGAAACAGGATTTTTTTGTTTACTTATAACGCTTTTTGTATTCAATTGGCCAGACAGTGTCTCAGTACCCAATTTATTTCTGATTTTGTTTTTATTAATATTAATTGCATTAAAAATCCTTTCAATATACCCACTACTATGTGGTAAAGTAAATATGTAAGCCACAAAATTACTTAAAGTTGGAAAAGCTTCAGTATCATTCTCGTTCTTTGTATTTTTAACTTCTCTCTAAAAGCTTTTTATTTGTACCAGTGTTAATATTTGTATTCCTAAGAACTCTCTATTTCCTGTCTAGATTTACCATGTTTATTTCAATACTTTTTTCAAAGGCTGCTCCTGCTGCTGAAGCAAGTGACTGAATGCCTTTAAATGTTTTTCTATCTAGAAATTCTAGATGGCTTTGAACATACTATTAAAAGGAAATCTGCTATAAATTTGGTGTGCAGATTCAACATAAAATTTGAAACAGTTTACTCTGAAATGTTGTGTATTTTTTCCAGTAAGAGATTTGGTTTTTTACTTTCCAAAATCATTAGCAAATACAAATTAGCAAATCATTAGCTACATAAATATTTTGTAGTTTTGTAAAATTTGCAGCATTTCTGTACTGCAATTTGGTCACATTTGTCTTTCAAAAAATCAAAGATTTGTCAATGTAAAAATCAAAGATTGTCCTATAGACTGTTTCAAATCTGCTATAGAGACACTGAATCTTGGGTTTATCTGATTGAAATTCTAGGTTCATTTCTGTTAAAGTAGAGAGAACATGCTTGAAAATATACAGTAATAGCAATGCTGGATACTGTTAAACAACTCTTTCAACACATGCCAGCAAAGATAACCACCTTGTTTGCCAGAGCTTTAACTACTTATGGAGTTTATCTTCTGAAAATTTTTAAATATAATTAAATCACTACTGACTCCGAACACAAAGTTTTTTATGGGTAAAAACATAAAAGTTTTATCTTATAGCTTGAACCAGTTTTCGCTTATTATAAGCTTCATTAGGGGCTGCCATTGGGAGCGCTGTCCGTCTTGTTCTTGGCGACAGTGTCGCCTTTTGAAGGAGCGATGTTGTGTGTGTGGGGGGGGGGTGATATGTTCAAATAATGCGTGCGATTTGAATTGTGTCTGTTCATTTAGGATGTCATTTTTATGTGTTTGTATATTTCCAATAGTTCAACAGTGGCTAGTTTTCGGCCTTTTGTATGTATGTGTAGAATATCTATGTTTTTGTCAATGTTTTTGTATGTGTGCTTTGCTTCAATGAGGTGGTTTGCAAAGGTGGATTCGGTATCACACCCCACACACACAACATCGATCCTTTAAAAATCGACACCGTTGCCAAGAACAAGATGGACAGTGCTCCCAAACGGCAGCGTCTAACGAAGCTTATAATAAGTGAAAAATGGTTCAGGCTATAAGGTAAAACTTTTACATTTTTACCCATAAAAAACTTTGTGTTCCGAGTCGGTAGTGATTTAATTATATGTAGTTAATCAACGGACACGTCATGGACAACGAAATACAAGAATGAAAATTTTTGTAAAGCCTGAAATTCATTTTGTCTTCATGGGCTATATTGAAAATATTGTATGTAGGCCTATATATATATTCCAAACTAAATCCTAAGCAGATTCTGGTAATTTCTCACATGCATATGAAGCACACAAAGCCAGAGAGTGACAAAGACACATCATGATACAAATATTGGGTACATCCAAATATACGCAACACACATATAAACGCATACTGTAACTTTACACATTTAATAATTTTTATTATTTGAAATCGCCACCAATTCACCACATTTACACAAATTCCGACCATTTCCTCACTTACCATTTTAAGGCTTCAAATTTCGCCACTGTGGCGAAAAATCCCCACACCTGGCAACCCTGAAATAAGTTGTAGTTGTAGTCCACCCACCCCAGGTGCGCCACTTTAGTATTTGAAATCAGCTGAGACCGGCATTTTCTATCTGCAACTTAGTTTGTCACACATGTTACCTAGGCGCACGCTTGCGATTTTTGTCGCACGACAGATTAATCGCAAAAATGGAACACATTGTTTTAAATGCCAATGCACTCACATGCGACTGAGAAATCGCAGCGATTAAAAAATAACAACATGTTCTATTTTAACAGCGACGCGATTGTCGCTGGCTCAAATGAATCACACAGATGTGTACAGACCTGCACCCACTTGCGAGTCTGTAGCCAAGCCACTAGAGGTGGGCTAAACTGTTATTTTAAAATAATAGGTATGAAAATACCGTTCAAAAAAATAAGAGGTACAAATACCTGTTATTATATACTAATACATAACCTATATTATTCCTTTGTAAGTACTGTAACTCGTTGAGTTTCCTGCAGGTCTCCTATGTAATATCTTCAAATAAATACACTGCAAGTAGGTTTATTTTCACCTAGATACACCTATTAATGTATTAATACACCTACTTGCAGTGTATTTATTTGAAGATATTACATAACCTATATTATATAATTTGTTATAAGAAATAAATTGAAACTAAAAGTATTAACAGTGTTACTTTACACTGTGACTTTATTAAACTATTACTGTTTAAAAGAAAATATGAAACAAGAGAATTTATAGGCCTGTCTCCCTTTGGGAATACTAATTTAAGTTTTCACTACGAGTAAACAAACTAACATTGGTTAGACAAATCAGTTACAAAACTCAGGCAATGAAATTTAGAATAGCACAACAAATAATGTGAAAAAACATCAGAAACATATAATAAAAACATAACAGTAAGCTACAAGAGTGAATGAGAATAAACATGATTTAAACCGATTGCCCTTATAAAAACACAACCTAAACAGTTTGCGGTAAAATTTCATTAGATATCTCTTCTTATCTTATTTTATTTTCTTATCAGGTAGTACACGATAAGAATGCGGAAGACCGAAGTGGTACGCGGGTCCTGAAAGGTTGGGAACCACTGCTAGTAGATCAACTGTGCAACTGATAGGTCCTGGCAAAAGCACAAGTTGGGCAAATAATGGAAACTTCCAACCATATCATAAATCAATCATGAATGTTTTACAGTCTCCAAGAAATTCAGATAAACTTGTAGCTTTCTCTTCTGATTACCTTGTTTTATTGATGGCCTTCTAATAAGTTTAGTAAATTCTTATCTTCATCAGATCGTGTATTTATCTTAGGCTGCAGTTTGACCATTTACACCTAAATGTGTTTTCTGATATGGAGTTTATTTTTATTTCTTTACTAAGTGGAAACTACTATTAGTCAAATGATAAGTAAAGTGATAGAGACAAAAATTCAAAATCAGCAGTTTAGATAAAAGAAACAAATTTACGAAAACACCTTGTTTTTAGGGTAGTCTTATCAGATCCGTAAAGATTTAATGAACAGGACTAGATAAAGGGGACCCGGAATGTCCTATGCCTGCAATGTTAAATGTAAGGTACATTTTCTCCTAAACAGTTAGCACTAGAAAGCTGATTTTTTTCCTGTATCTTATTACATGCTTTTAACACTTTGTATCATAGGGATTTCTGTATATTTGCATTTTTCTTAAAAATAATAATTTTTTTGTACTTGAAGAATTTTTAACACATTTTTTCACTATATTTTGCAACATAAAATTCGTAATTACTAAGATATGGAAAAAATTATCTTGTTGTTGCATCCTCTTCGTTCACTTTATAAATTTAATAATATATATATACTTTCACTTATGAACTTACTTTTGTCACTTCCCAAACGTTTCGAGATGTTGTTTCTCTTCTTCAGTGGGTTTAATACTAACTGTCGGTTACAGAATAACCGTTACGGAATGGAGTGTGTGGTGGGGGTTGATGGTGGGAAGGGATTGGCGCTGAGGTTTGAATTATGTGTGTGGATCAGTGTGTCAAATAGTGTATGTGATTTGTAATGTATCTGTTCATTTAATATGTTGTTTGGTTGTAGTGTGTGATATCTGTATATTTCAAATTGTTCAGCTGTGTTTAGTTTTCTACTTTTAGGTAAGTAGTGTAATATTTCCATGTTGTGTTCATACCTGATCAGGTTACTAGCAGAAATATTCATACACACCATAGAACAGAAACACATACTGAACAACAACAAATACACCGATAAAATAATATATTGGCACAGGTATGTCGACGGCATTTTACTCCTTTACAATGGCAACAAAAGACAAATAGAAAATTTCCACAAATACATTAACACTATACACCATAAATTAAAATTCACACTTGAAATAGAATTAAATAACAGCATAAACCTTTTAGACCTTACAATCACCAAAACAAACAACACACACACATACAAAATATACAGAAAACCCACCACATCAGACATGGTCATACACAACACATCCAACCACCCAACTCAACACAAACATGCAGCTTTCAACTACATGCTCCATAGGCTCACGTCAATACCCCTAAACACACATGACTACCAAGATGAATTAAACACAATTAAATACATAGCAGTCAAAAACGGATACACCCCCAAATTAATAAATAAACTACAAAAACGAATCCTCAACACAAAAAGTAAAACACATCTGACCAACAGCACACAACCCAGTAAATACATAACACTTACATACTACAATTCCAATACACATAAAATTGCTAACACATTTAGGAAACAAAATTATAAAGTAGCCTACAGAACCAACAACACCATTAGAAAACACATAAACAATACTAACAAAGACATTGACACATACAACAAAACAGGGGTTTATAAATTAAATTGTAATGATTGCCCACAATTCTACATCGGCCAGACGGGAAGATCTTTTTCTTCCAGGTTTTCTGAACATTTAAAAGCCCTCACCACAAACTACATACATTCCACATTTGCCACACATTTACATAACGAAAACCACAGTTACACAAACATAGAACACAACATGGAAATATTACACTACTTACCTAAAAGTAGAAAACTAAACACAGCTGAACAATTTGAAATATACAGATATCACACACTACAACCAAACAACATATTAAATGAACAGATACATTACAATCACATACACTATTTGACACACTGATCACACACATAATTCGAACCTCAGCGCCAATCCCTTCCCACCATCAACCCCCACCACACACTCCATTCCGTAACGGTTATTCTGTAATCGACAGTTAGTATTGAACCCACTGAAGAAGAGAAACAACATCTCGAAACGTTTGGGAAGTGACAAAAGTAAGTTCATAAGTGAAAGTATATATATATATATATATTATTAAATATGGAAAAAAGCCTATGATACAAATTGTAGTTTGACATTATATACAAACCCTGAAAATTTGAGGTGTCTAGCTCTTATAGTTTACAAGCAAATGTTCCTTATATAGCAAAAAAATAAACTTACGGGAATCGAGGCTCAAAGTTCAAACTGCATATTTAGTGAAGTCCTGGACCATAAGATGGGTTGTCAGAGTCACTAGACATTTCCTCATGTAGTTTTCTCTTTATTCCTTTCATCCTTTGTCTGGCTAACCTCTCACACTCCTTCTGTTTCCTTTCAGCATTCCTCTTCCTCTCATTGTCTACCGATAACATAGAACTAATCATGAATTTTCCCGGCATTAGTCCCATCTCTGTAGCACTTCACACTTAATTATGTTTCCTCTGTTGTAAGTGGCAATGACATCATTTACTCCAAAGTGTAAAGTATTTATTTGGACAAACACATTTTTCAGGATTCTAGTCCAGATCACATGGTTCATCCTCTCGTTTTGATTTTGTGTACGGCCATGGAGACATTTCTTCAGAAGTTCAGTTTGAGACAAATCTCTGAAAACTGGCTTTATAGTCTCCATGATAGCGTGTGGAACATTGTGGTGATGTTTATATATTTGTTCAGATTCCTGATACCTGTTATATTTTGCACCAGGAATCAGGTCCCGTTGGGCACAGTCCATGTTCTGGCTTCTCATCGGTAGATGAATTATGAAAGTATAAAGCCCATACAGCTTTCTTCATTGCCTCAACACTCTGGGTATTTTGTGTTATTGCTAGCCCGTAATCTCTCTGCAACCTGTTGATTACCTCATCAGTCAATCTTTTAGTACCTCCCAAAGGTTTTCCATCGCTGAGGGCCTTACCTTTCATCGTGGTTTTCAGTCGACGCAATCTTGCTCCATACGTTTCTGAACATGTCCTATACACTCCTGTTTTTTGATAGTGACATCATTTCCATAAGGTTTCAGTTCAGATACAGCAGCAACAGACTTTGAATCCCCATCACCTAGGTAGTTTATATACCTGAAATTGTACCATTGGAGAGAGTGACTGAAAATATCTTTGACACCAGCAACTTCCATGCCCCCACTGGACCCACTGTAATTCTTTTGGCAGTTATGTACATGCTCACCTTTTAGTCTTTTACGACATCTACATTAGATTTTATTGCAACATCTATAACCTTTGTAGTATCAGCACTTGTTGCTGTTATTATCCCATTATGTGATGTGTGCCCTCGCTTCTGCCACGTACCATCTAATGCAATAGTCAAGTCTCGAGGGTTAGCAACATCAGGATTACCTTTGTTTTCCTCAACAGCTTCTTCTACAGCTTCCTGCATACTTTCCTGGGCAACATCTTCAACACAGGATCCAATTTGAAAGGTATATTTTTCAAATTTTCTTGGTGGTGGTGGCAGATTCACTACACCACAAAACATTTCACCTGCAGCAGGGCCTTTACCTATTGAACGTAGAGCATACACAAATCTAACATTTGAATAGAAATATTTATTTTTGTAAGTATCACCTAATTCAACAGATTCTGAACTCCAAAATGTAACACTCTGTTGACAGTTTGTACAGTAAAGAGCAATTTCTGCTGCAAGACCAACACGTCACTTTATACTTAGTGACATACTCATTTGAGAACATTCTTTACACAATACAGAATTTTCAATAACTTTTGATAGCAAAGATATGTTTATAATTTCATTTACATTTTGTTCATTACTCTGTTCCAATAAACTACAATATTTTTCATTTGACCCATGCAATTTCTTGCTTGAACTGGAATCAGGAGTAGAAAATTTTTCACACCTAACCTCATAATTTTCAGATATACTTTCTTCACTTATATGAGAAGTTGTTGCGGTTTTATTATTTCTATAATATCTCCCTGGAGGCTTCTTCTTTTTATAAATGTGATTATTGCAGCGAGGCATCTTTACAACACTAAACAATACTACACTACACTACACAATGAAAACCTTTACACACAAAGTACACATTAGAATTAAAAAAAACAGTGCTTGCTACAACCCTTTTAATTCATGTTAGCCAACACAAGAAACGTCCTACACAAATATATTCTCTTTGGAATAAGCGGGAGATTTGAATGAAGCTATTCTCTCTGGACACGAATCTATGGAAAACTGACATGACGTGTTACGCTCATTTTATAATAGACGAGTATATTTTGTAAAATATTTAAAATACTTACAAGTAAGCTACAGACAAGATAATTATGTCATTTTAAACAGGAAATTCTCTATTTTATAATACATAGAAAAACTCAAAATCCATTTTTTCATCATTTTTCACCTTCCGGGTGCCCTAAAGTGCATAAATGTCCGTTACACAATCTCATCATTTACGTGAGATGTACAGTGAAGTTAAAATCACATTAACAAAAGTATAATGAATAGCACAACAAATAATGTGAAAAAACATCAAAAACATAATAACAACATAACAGTAAGCTACAAGAGTGAATGAGAATAAACATGATTTAAACCGATTACCCTTATAAAAACATAACCTAAACAGTTTGCAGTAAAATTTCATTAGATATCTGCTCTTAGCGGCCTATCAACTATTATCAGCCACTCTGTAAGTTATAACACAATATAATTTGTTTTTCAAAATTTACCAAGTTGGTGACTTGTATAATATATAATTTATTATAAGCTGTATTATATATCTGCATAACACACGAGAATAAATGTAACATCAGTATGAATTTTGTTCATTTATTAAAAACAGCTTTGTCTCTTTACGCAGAATGAAGTATTCAGGACCAAAAAGTGGCTCCGTACTAGTTCATACTCGAAATACTCCTGATACTAGTTGTTCCTAAAATACTAGTATTCCTCGTGATACGCCTAGTATTTGTAATACTTGTTTACTTGTTGTTCGTTATGTACCGGTGATACCCCTAGTATTTGAAATACTCGATTACTTGCTGTTCCTTGTGTACCAGTGATACACCTAGTATTTGTCCTTGGCGTATTCGTTTACTTGTTACTTGTGTATAGTTGCGTACGGGCGTGCCTCGACTCGCAACAGCAAGGCCGCGAATAACAGGTATTTCAATTTTCAGTCACTGTTACATCCGTTCCCACAAAAATATCGTTCCAAAATACCTGTTACAGGTATATCGGCCCACCTCTACAAGCCACGATTGCTTGGCTGTTAGTCTAGAGAGGAGTGTATTGCTGAGTAGACTGGCACCGAATCTGATGATACTGTAAATTGTGTCCTAGACCCAGAGCTAATTATCATTGAAGTTGAAAAACGGCCAGCTCTATTCGACAAGCGGTTAAAAGAATATAGCGACCGTAATATAAAGAAAAGCTGTGAGGCGAGGTGTGCATAAATGTAATACGAAATTTGAGTGAATTATCTGCAAAGGAGAAGAAATCTGTAGTTATAAACTCGTTGTGTAACTGTTAGGTATTTCCTCGGATAAGGCTTAAGGATATGTTGTGACATTGCAAATGCCTCATCTCCTATGAAAACAAATGGCATATGTTTCCCTTGCTCATCGTATGGTAATGTTTGTGCGTTAGGAATGTTTAATTTGTTGGTTTGTAGTCTTCGGCAAAATTTTAAATTTTTGAATACATTAGAATCACCAATTGAACCGCATGATCCTACATCAATTGCTGTGAAACAGTAGCCAGCGTCAACTACGCCGAGAAGTATCGTGGAGAAAAAGTTCTTATAGTTATAAAACTGTGAACCAGAATTTTCGGGTTTCTTTAGTCTTATGTACTTACATCCACAGCACCGATACAGTTAGGAAAGTCCGTTCGGTTGAAAAATTCTTTGGGGTGTAATCGTAAATATGCATGAATTTTATAAAACTGTCCATTCAGCGTCCTCTGACTGATAATTGGATGTACCCAGTATTCTTTTTTGTATCGCTTCTGTTTTTCTTTTAAGCGCAACATCAAACCCACAAGACAAGTTGTTTCTATGACGTCCTTCCTATAGTAACAAATAATGACAAAAAATTATGGTAAAATTGCGATTTATTTATCGGAAGTGAGCGAACTTCAATATTTTTTGTGACCACAATTTTTGTTGTCGTTGCGACAGATGCAAGTGTGCGCCTAGCAGAGTAATCTGTCAGTTTGGTAAAGCCGGCCACGCACTATCCATCGCCGCTGTCCAGCATGCCCAACGTCGGTGATGGATGTGCGCACCACACTGTCGTGCAACTCGTCCAGCATGCCAGACATTCTTTAGGTCTCGTTGTGAGGATACGTCCCACAAACATCTATTTAATTTATATTTTTTGATAAATTTTGATATTATTTCACGGTCTATTATGAATTGTAATTAAAATAAATTAATAATTAAATAACAATATTTAAAATAATATCTGCTAATGATATTTGAATGTATTATGTAAACGAAGAATAAACTAAACTAAATATTACACTGAAATTTTATCCGAATCATTGCTTATTAAATATAAACTAAAGAATGAGTGTAACATAAAATTAAACAGTAACCATTTATTAAACGAATGTGCTCTAAAAACATGTACTGTACTTGTTCAAAAATGACGATTTGATTGACAGCAAACTTATGCATGATCAAACATGCACGATTCCTTGACATCCGTCAACACTACACACGATCCATCCACACATTGTGCGGCTTGAGCTGATGGTCTTGCTGGACTCATTTTTTCGTCGTGCACATCCTTCAAAAAATACATGACGTGCGGATGGATGTCAAAGCTCCGCACTGTCGTTTTTGACATGCTGTCCGTCATGTCGTGACGTCCAGCGGGGATGGTTAGTGCGTGACCAGCTTAACACACTAATTGGAGCAACTAGTGATAGGTAGATGGATTGAAGTGTCTTTTGTAAAGTGTGTATTGTCAAAAACAATCAAGAAGAATTTTACTTATGGTATCTTGAAGTGTGTTTCAGCAATTTTGAGTAAGAATAATTTTTATTTCTACTTTATATCTTTATTTTTTTGCCAAATAAAAGTTATTGTTCCAGTTTACATTATTATCCCTCTTCTTGTCTACTTTTACTACCTTTGCAGTGGGAAGTATTTTCCCACTGCCGAGTTCATCAATATGGGGATCTATAATATGTACACAACGTATCTTGTTTTTATACTGTTATTTTTCATTCACTTGTTATTTTGTATTCCTAAAATAACAGTGGGATATTATTTCCCACCAAAAAGTTTTGTTAATATCTTGCAGATGGAACATGATTCCCACTTCTAATTTCTGTTGCTATCTCTAGTATACTACTGGAAGCTGTTGCACACCACCTGACTGCACTGTGTCTCACCAGCCATTTTGTGTTAATGTTTACTGTTTTATTGTACGTGCCTGGAGTAGATAAAACAATCAGGAATAATTTTACTTATCTTGAAGTTTGTTTCAGCTATTTTGAGATAAGAATAATTTTTATTTCTACTTTATATATTTATTTTTATGTCAAATAAAAGTTATTGTTCTAGTTTACACTATTAACCCTGTTCTTGTCTACTTTCACTACCTTTGCAGTGGGAAGTATTTTCCCACTGCGGAGTTCATCAACATAGGGATCTATAATATGTGCACAAGGTGTCTTGTTTTTATACTGTTATTTTTCTTTCACTTGTTATTTTGTATTCCTAAAACTTAATACTCCTTATCTTTCTAAGGGTATATTTGACCTAATATATTATTCTGTTGGTAACTACTATTTTTTTTTTTTTAATAAAAATTGAGTTTTTTGTAAGAGTAAATTGTTTTTGATTGAAATGAAATACCTCTTACATATTTCTTAGCATATACAATCACTATTATAGTAGATTGATCTTTTTTAGGTAATAAATAATGAGTGACCAGAGAAAATTCTGACCGAAGATGAAATATATGACTATTTTCATGGGCTCCCTGATGGAAGTGATTCTGAACAGGAAGGTGATTCAGACAGTGACTTGGATGTCTCCAACTCCACCACTGATTCTGTATTAGTATAATCAATTTTGTGATTCATTCTTTATTTTGATTCATTATTTTTATCAACATCCCCAATTTTCTTATGTCTAATTGAGTCTTTCTTCTTTGCAGCCCAGTTAATATTGATAACCAGAGCTCTATTGGTTCTTTTTCTCGTGATCAAAGTTACAGTAGTGTCACAGAAAAAAAGGAGACAAGGGGTACTGTGAAATTGAAAGAAAAAGAAGAACAAGTGAGGAAAGGAACAAGAAAACGGCCATTAGTTGCAGTGCAATTTGGTGAAATTGCAGGTAATAACATACCATTACCAATATTGACATTCTGAACGAAGAAATGAGTGAAGGTAATGGTGATGATATTATTGTAGATAATGAAGAATATATCCATGAAAATAATGAGAATAATTCATGGTCTGATAACATACCGGAATCTTTCAGTAATCGTCCGTGTTTCAAAAATCCTACACTAGGAAAATTAAAGTACCCTTTCAATCAATTTTCTGCACCTGGTGAATATTTTTGCCATTTTTTTCTCTAGTAATATTTTAAATATTATTGTAAATGAGACTAACCTATATGCTTCTAAAAAAATGTACCAATCTGGAAGAACACAAATGCTGAAGAAATAAAGGCATTCATTGTTGCAATTATGTATGTGGGTATACATGTATTACCAGGAGCTTCTGACTATTGGTCTTCTTTTCCTGAGCGTAGAGTTGACACTGTTCCAAATGTAATGCCTAGTAAATGGTTTTTTAAATTTTGCAATGTTTACATTGCAATGATAACACAAAAGTTGTACCACGAGGAGCTGTAGGTTATGACAAGCTTCATAAACTTTGTCCCCTAATTGACTCTTTGAATGAATCTTTCATGAATACATATGAGCCAGCAAATGTAGAATCCATTGATGAAAAGATGGAAAAATTTAAAGGGCGTAGCGTTATGAAACAATATATGCCTTTAAAACCAATAAAGAGAGGCTATGAGATCTGGATAAGAGCTGATGCCACAAATGGATACTATTGTGAGTTTCAGCTATACATTGGAAAAAAGAAGGTTCAGAAGAACGTTTAGGCATGTGTGTAATAAAAGATTTATCACAAAATGTGAGTGAAGGGGTTTTATTAATTTTCAACAATTTGTTTTACTTCATATGAACTGATGGAGTACTTATATGAAAAGAAAATATATGTTTGTGGGACTGTGCGTAAGCACAGAAAAAATTCCACAATTTGTAAAACAAGGTGGGAAAATATCCAAAAATGGGAATTTCAGTTGGGGACAAAGAATCATATGCTGCAATTCAGTGGAGAGATACTAAAATTGTCACAGTTCTAAGCACTGGCCACCATCCAGCTGCTACTGAAGATGTGTTGAGGAAGCAAAAGAATGGAGAAAGAATTTCTGTTGTTTTGTCCTCAGGCCTAATCTCACTATAACAAGTATATGGGAGGAATGGATCACTTTGATCAATTTAACAGTACCTGCAGTATCACTTGAAAATCTAAAATGTGGTAGTTGAGACTATTCTACTTCATGATTGATGCTGCACTTGTTAATTCTTACATTCTATATAGAAGTGTAAAACATCAAAATGAAGATTGTATTGACAATGATAAACATTTCAAATTGAATGTAGCTCGATATTTTTATGAACTTGGCATCCATCAAAAGGGAGAATAAAACCAAATATCAGAAGATAAATAACAAAGCCACAGGAAAGGACATGGGAATACTTGAAAACTTGCGTTTTGTGAATGTTGGAACTCACTTACCAGCTGGAATAGAAAAAGGCTACAGAAGATGTATATTGCTCTACCAAAGCAAAAGAAAAGAGAACTAATGTAATGTGTGCAGTGTGCAATGTGCTGAATGCAGTGTCCTTTTATGTGCAGTACCATGTTTCAGATTGTTTCATGAGAAACATAACTAGTATTTTCATTATTTTACTTGTTAATATCTGTAATGAAATGATTAAATAAATGTTTTTTGTACATTGTAGCTGTAGTAGAATAATTTCACTGCCCCTAATACTCTGTGACAACTGGCAGTGGGAATATAATTCCCACAAAAAATATTCACAATTCGGCAGTGAGAAATATATTCCCACCTTATAATTTTCCAGGAAGAACTTAAGAAAATATTTTTCATTGAAAAACTTGTATTTCTGGGCCTAAACAAACAGAATATATGAATGAAAAAAAGAAAAAATTATTTTGAATAATTGTGCCTGATTAAGGGTTAAAATACTTATCACAGATCGTACTACATACACCTTTTGTAGGTACTTTTAACTTTAATTATAGGTGTGAGTAACAAAAAGGTGAACTGTTAGAAAATGTTTTTAAATTAAACAGTTTTTGGAACTAACATTTGAGGATAAAAATTTATTATAAATATTAAGTGAAAATAAAACTTGACTTCTTTCTAAAGGCTTGTTTATAAAATATGGTATTTAAATTTTTCTGACTGATGTTAATTTTTATGTAAGTAAATAATACCAGATGAACCCATTTACAACTAATTTAAAATATGTAGTCTGAAAAAATTCAAGCACAACTCATTTCATCATTAGACCTACTTAGTTTCTTAATAGTTGATTATAATTATTTTAGAATTAAGTGGCTTGTATTATGTAAAAAGATCATATTTCACAACTTATGTTCAAAATATAATGGACTTTCCACTTAAGAAAAGCACAAACCTCTCCAATGGAAAACCTGTAAGGGCTGAACTATATTAAAGTTATTGTTATATTCAGTTTTATTATGAAATGACCGTCCATAAAGAAAACACCTTAACAAGAAATGAAAAGAAAACTGTTTAGGTAATATTCTTTAACTAGTTATATAAAGTGTTGAAAGATCTACACCCTCATTTTTTCCCTAGTCCTGAAACCTAAACGTAACGTAAATACCACAATGTTGACAGTATTGGAACAATGTGTATAGACTGATATCTATCCAATGTGTAGAGACTTTTGAAAGCGACCAGGTTTGTCTATTGTGATTTGGCCCTTCCTGTAAACATCTCAGGACACTTTTTACAAGAGTGCATAAGTTATCATGAGTCCCAACAAGTCAACAGTGTTATATGGGTGTGAGGGTCAAAAATCTATTTGTAGATTGAAAACATTAACACAGTGTTGTGATTACTGTAATATTCTTCAATGATGGGAGCAGGGGCAGATCCAGATGTTGCCCCTTGGGGGGGGGGCTTATGATATTTTGAACGTCCTTTGTAGTACACATACCCAAAAAAAGTGGTGATATGAAGCAGTTTTAGCTTTATTTTTAAAAGCACATGTTAAGGTCTTTCATTTCTAGTGAAAGAAAAGCCCTTCAAATATTACTGTATTCTGTTAAAGAAATTGGCAAATAATATAAAAATATAAAAAATGAATTAGTGTTTATCGATATATAGTAATTTACATGTAATGGTGATAACTGAAATGTTTTCCTTGGCTAAAATAGAATATTGACTGGAAACTAGCATCACTAACATTGAATGGGTAGACTTGGATTAATATGTAAAATGGTATAACCATAAAAATAAAAAATTACACACATCACATGTACATGTATATTTAATCATTTGGACTTGTATTTTCCAAATTCAGAAATTACAAAACTTTAAAAATACAGAGATTTAAAAACTGAATGTCACTCTATGTGTATAATGTATATTAAGGCTGAACAAATGTTGTGTTTATGGCTCTTCATAAAGAATCTTAGTAATTCTTTGGCAACATAGAAGAGGTGATATCCTGATGGATGTGAGGGACTGTGAATCTGTTTAATCAACTTTTCAGTCATTTTAGATCTTAAATAAGTTTTAAATAGATATAGGTACAAAAATTAACATTCTGCCATGCTCGTTACAACAGGTACAAATTAATATACAAATTATTTGCAAAAGCACTATTATCATAGCCCTGCACATGGAAAGGACCAGAGGGACCTTGGTCTCCCCATTAATTTACAAAAAAAAGCCAAATTCAGAAAAATTGAAAGATGAGAAAAGAGAGTGAAAAAATGATGTATAAAAAAATACAATAATATAAAGGTACATGTAAAGTGATTTTAGTCTAGACAGGGGCGTAGTGATAACCCCTGCTGACCCCTTTTCTCTCATTTTCTTTCTTTTACAACAATGGGACACTTGCAAAGACATAACAAAAGAAAAGGCAAGCTGCCGCGTTCCATCTAGGCTGGCTGTTTATAAACACCGCCCATAATGGTTCGCTACATTTGACATGAGCCCAACTAACAATCAATCGGTTTTATGTTGAACATAATCAATTCAACCAAGAAACTAAAAATTTGATCTGTGCTGTTGGAAAATTATAGATTTGAATCTTGGCCCAAACAAGTGGACAAATCAAGATTTAGATACTCTCAGAAGGATTGTTGTATAAATGCAGAAGAGCTCAGCACAGAGCTGAAACTTTTGAAAACAAGAAAAGGGGAACATTTCCCTCCACAGAGTGTTCAGGAATGGATTTTCTGGCTCTCATGTTTCCAGAGGGGAGCAACTTACAACAATTTAGAATGGCTCTAAGGAAATTTGCTACAGTTCCAGTTACCAGATGCTCTTGTGAGCCAGGATTCTACAAGTTAAAGACATTAAAAACAAAACTAAGATTGACTGGAAAACTTATTATTACCATTACCATTATTATAGAACAAAAACTTACATTTGATGTTAATTCAGAAGAAATTATTGATGAATTCAAAAAGATGATCCCTTTCAAGAGAAGGATGTTACTGTAAGCTTTATATCACTATCTGATTTTACTAAGATTTTAATTTTGTAATACCTACAAACTTTGATATAATATTTAATGAAATCATCAAACTATGTATATATTTTTCAACAAATATAGTCAACAAATATTATTTAAGGCTTTTGTTTATTCCACTCCTCCTGCTTATGATTATGACATTAGGTAAATCTGATGCGAGTTTGTACCCTTCTTTAGGACATTTCAGAGAGTTTCTGATGTTAATGTCCATGTCTGCTTTCAGATTTTGAGTTCTTATTTTAGAGCAAGAAAACAAGTAAATTGTTCATATATAATTAAGCCCCCTGCAGAACACACTCTTTATAACCTTCCCAAAACTCTAATAAAACAGTTTTTGAATCTTTCCAATTTGTAGCATTTGTGATTTTGGGGATCTAAAAGAAATTTCATTGATCAGATAATTTAGAAATGGAGTGTATAATCCACAGCATATACATGAATACTGGATCGACTATTTTGGAATCCTCTATTCTTGTTTGTGTTTATATACATTTCTGTTTCCATGTCACATGCCAAATTTTCAAAATTTTTGTAGAGTTGTTTGAAGTGGCCAGGGTTGTTACTTTGTTGCTCCTGCAGGTTTGCTATTATAGAGTTTATGGATTTTACCACCTCTTTTTACCTTTCAAACCAAGGATACTGTCACTCTCAAAATATCAGCTAAGACAATTATACTATCAAGAAACTCAAACGGTAGTACACTTTGAGAAAATGAAAATAATCACTTACTTTTCCTTTGGTTTGGGCACTAGTATTAAATATTGTAGCGTGACAGATAAACACATAAAAATGAATGGCATTGATCAATAAAGTAATATAATATAATAACATTAAATCCGAAGAACGCATTATAATATAAAGAATTAATTCAGAGCAACAGTGCAGTACAATCATTGATATTAAAAGTATAAGTTCGAATAAAAGAAATGTTACTAGTGATGAATCATCAAAACCAGTCTAATAACTCAAGGTAATAAAATATAACCCAGGAAGGTAAGGAGTAAATAAGGAAGCAACCCAGAACATTACTAAACCCACAACGTAGATAATAAATAAAAAAAAGGGAACCCAGAACAAGGCAAGATCCACCATAAAAGGTGATGTATTTAAAGAAACCAGAAGAGTAGATGAAGAAGTAACCCCAAGAAACCCGATGACATCCAGAAGAAGGTGAAGAACATACAATTCAAAGAAGCCAGAAGAAAAGAAGACATCATTGAAGAAACAAGAAGAAGGCAGCATCCAGAAGAAGAAGGAATGCTCTTATAAAAAACACCCATATCCCAAAATAAATAAAAACCATAATAATAAAAGTATAACGAAGTATTCATGAACAGAAACCATATGTACAATAGAAAAAAGAATGAAAGTGTATAAAGTAAGAGTTGCCAGTGGACCAAGGTGAAACAATAATATAATACCCAAAGAACAAATCTTCATTGTAACCCACAAACAGATCTCTTGATGTTAATAAGACTAAATAACCATTTAGAAATAGCATCAAAGAGTGTAAAGTGAACCAGTGCTAGTTTGTGTATTATAAAAAATAAACCTTATGTTTCATCCTGGCATCCACAAACTGTGTAGATAATGAAAAATACAACTTTTTGAGTGACTTATGATTTGTACAGAGTGAATATAATATACATGTAATAATATAGAGCTGTCAATCTGTTTGAAATGACATTTCTTTAAAAATGAATAAAAACAGATGCAGACACAAAGTGACAGG